>CAIGQS010000120.1:0-42385 GCA_903798195.1 Danio kyathit
AGTTCGGCAGTTTCACTTTAACTCACAAATATTTCATTCATCCCATCGTGACAAACTGGGGTATTAGACGCAAATAAGGAGTAAGGACTGGTGAGAGTGTTATGAAATGTCATAACGCTTATGTAGCTTATGTAGGCCTAGAGTTCAAAATTCATGTTTAACTGAATAAACATTTTCATCCTCAATTATCATAGTAGAACAGTTTCTCAAGCAGTTTGTGATGCATTTTGGAAACCGCAGATGAGCCCCTGGTCTAATGCGCCACCTGTCTTGAGAAACCCGTTTTCAAAGACTTATTATCTGGGTAGCACACATATTCTGAATGCCTTCGGCAGAATTCAAATAAGCCATTTTAATCTAGATTAATCTAAATTAATTCCAAGATTAATTTAGATTAATCTAGATTTAAAAAATTAATCTATGGCCACCTATAAAAAATACATATAAATACATTTAAATCATTTACTTTAATCAATACTATTGGAATGTGAAGAGACTTTCAACCAGCACAACAAAAAATGTTTCTGAAGACAATCACCTACTGCACCTTTAATACTGGATGAGTTTGACTAGTTGTCATGATCGAAAACACAGAAGATTCATTAGAGTGCGAAGTGATCTTGCCACCCGATGAACAATCTTCAGAGAAACCCTGGAACACAAACTGACAGGAACGAGAACAACAGATAACCAGCAGTAACCACTGACTAAATATATAGCCAGCAAAACAAGAATCAGCTGGATAACGCTGATTAAGTCAGCTGATTCGTTAGCATGCTGCCAGCACAAAAGGTAAAGAGACACACCTACCTTTGCAAACCACAACACACACAGCATAACACATAACATACAGAAAGAACACACACACCCATAAACTGAACACTAGTAGTGCTACTTTTCAGGTGTCGCCACAGTGGAATGAACCGCCAACTTATCCAGCATGTTTTACACAGTGGATGTTCTTCCTACACTCGCATTTACATACATACACTTCGGCCAATTTAGCTTACCCAATTCACCTACCCAGCATGTCTTTGGACTTGAGGGGGAAACCGGAGCACCTGGAGGAAACCCACGCCAACACGCATGCAAACTTCATACAGAAATGCCAACTGACCCAGCCGAGGCTTTAACCAGCAATTTTTTTTGCTGTGAGGCAATAGCGCTACCCACTGCGCCACCGCAACACCTTGTTTTGATTATCTTTTGATAAATCAGATGTAAATTAACATTAGATTGCCCACTGTAAGAAAGTAAGTAAGTAAGTAAGTAAAGTTGACTCTACTTAAAGGGTCACGAAACCCCCTGTCTCAGCAGGGTGTTTTCACACCTCTGTTTTGAAAAAAGTCAGGAAAGTTGGGCGTGTCCAGCTCTGGGAGTGTGGGAGTGTCGGGGGAGGGAAAGAGGATAAGATTTTGCATAGAAGGGACGCGCTAAGTTTCACAGGAAAAACAAACACACAGAGGCTGATTTGTTACGGCGAATAAGAGAAAAAAATCCTCCGCATTTCTCTGTAACTTATGTACTCGGTAGGTAGCGTCAGAAAGCCGTGTGTGTATAGACTATCCTGTCACAAAATGCGGCGAAAATCCTGCACGACGGGAATAGTTTGTGTTTACATGTTTACACTCGGAGAGCAGCATTTAAACAAAGGGCAGTCCACTGCAAACACTTACCAAATCTGTAGACAGGCAATCAAACTGGAGCTGTGTCTTTTTATTAAAAGGAGATGAGCGGCAAATCCGGATTTCACCATTTCCAGATGAGAAAAAGCTCTCGGGTAAAAATGTTCCTTACAAAGGCGTTTCTGTCGCGTGTCGCGTGTACTGTAATCCACGCGTGAGTCCAGCTGCTCTCCCATAAAGGGAAAATGAAAACAAAACCTTCGTTGCAACACGCTAATAACACCTACGACTCTTGTCTTGAAATTCTTGTACTTTCACTTGTTTTGGCAACACAACGTGGCGTCTCTCTGCCATCTGAACAGTGTAACCTGGTAAACAGTCTCCGGAGCTATCATGCATATTAATTAAGTTTCGCGTCATACACAATAGAGCGCGCTGATTGGTTTGAAGCACGTCTTTCTCATGAATTAATACTGTACACTCAGATACGTCAGAACGCCCTAGAAAAGACAGACAGCCACTCTCCAGCTGGATTTACACCTAAGTATCTCATGGCCGTGACGTAGCTTCAAAAATTCGTTTCAAACCGGAAGAACGAATTTGCTCAAAATAACGCAAAAACAACCAATTTTCACTTTTTAGTGCAACATATGTGTCCTAATAGTGTTAATAGCAGCGTGGGCCACATATATGACTGTCAACAGCTCAAAAAATGTGTTTTGGTGTTTCGTGACCCTTTAAAATTGTAAGGCAACATGCTGCAGAGCTTTTTGAGTTGACTCAACAGTTGACAACAGTTTTTTGCAGTATATACTTTACAGTATAAATGCTGTTAAATATGCTAAGTTCCACACAATTCCTTCATGTTATCCCAACACAAATCGATTGAGTTAATCGTTTTTACAACTTTAAGTGGATGGAACATAAAGCAATTAAGTTGTCCCAAAAAACGTAAATATTGTGTTGTTTTATTAAACCTATTTGTTTAACTTATTTTAAATAAATAGTTTGAAAACGTAGCAAAAGTCATTTTTGTAGTGTATTTATAATACCAACACAGGCTCATCGTGAAAAGATACACTTGTATACATTTCTGGAGAGTGCAAATTATGTAGCCAGGGCTACATATGGCTGCATTTCATCTTTAAAACAAACAATACGAGGCGGTATGATGCCGCTTATGGCTTCTGTTTCTTTTCGCGCTACCAGCTGACCACTTACCTCCGTGTGAATGGCTTTTCTGCTGTTATCAGCTTGCCCAGTAGCTTGCCATGTACGTCGGCGATCTTGAGACACAGAAAGGAGTTGACCATGACGATGGGGTTCGAGTCCGGTGAAGAACGGTTCCAAAAAACAGTAAAACAAAAGGCAAAAAATTTAATAAACAAGTAAATAACAGTGCCAGTGTAAAAATTAGGCAGCAAGAGCTTTTCTTTTTCTGGATTGCTTTTGAAAACACTGTCGGTTGGGCTTCGGGAAGTGGGTGGGTGGGGTTATCGGTCAGTCAGTCAGTCAGTCAGTCAGTCAGTCAGTCAGTTGACATTGGCCTCTGGTGGGTTTATGCGACAACAGCAGGTGCAAATGGCACTCACAAGAGAAATTTGAGATGTGAAAAAACTTACACAGTGGCCTCTGGTGGATTCGCAGAAACAAAAACTGCTTAAAAACGTACCTCCTGGGACTTATTTCGCACTCTCCAGAAATGTATTTTAATGTACGTATCAATAATGCTTGCTTTCATAATTTCAAATCCATGCAGTAGGGCGGGAATTATTTTTTAATATTGAACGATAATGATATATATTTCAGGATAAGTTGTTAATGCTTTCAGATTTCAAAAAGTACCCCAACAATGATTTAAGCCACAAAAATTAGACACTAAGGCACAACATATTTTTGTATGATAAATTTTTGGTGGCTGAAAATTTGGTACCCATTTGATTCCCGTTGTTGCACATTTCGGCTGTGTGATTGGCTTTTAGATAAATATAGAGTCAAAAAAGTCCAGAGATTATCATTGTTATTGACATTAATTTTATCGTGATTCCATATAATATCGTTTATCGGTCCAGCCCTACAATGCATTATAAAAACATGCAAGAAATGCGAAAAGATAAGCGAATGACAAAACGTTTATGGCTACATACAGTTATATATATGTATAAAACAAGTGAGTAAAACAATAATTGAACATTTTGTAGTATGTTTGCCTTGGTATATTGACTTATTTTGACCCATCATAGATAAAAAAAAATGTCATAAGTGAGTCATTCATTCAAACGATTCATTTTATGAATGGATCTTTGAATCTTTGACTGATAGGTGTTGAGTCTGAAATGTTTAGTAAAACAGAAAAATAAAAAAGGTATTGTGTCTCAAAATGTAATATTCACATCTTGTTTTGTTGAATGGCTGTATGTATGCTTACCGTGCTAATATTACTTACAGAAGATTAATACATGCTGTAATACACTAATTTCTCATTGTTAGTTCATTTTACTTAACCTAATAACCTATTATATATAATCTAGTAGCCTATTACAGTGTTTCCCAACCCTGTTCCTGAAGGCACACCAACAGTACACATTTTCAACCTCTCTCTATTCAAACACACCTGAATCAACTCATCAGAACACAAGAAGAGACTCCAAAACCTGAAGTTAATGGGTCAGATAAGGGTGACATCCAAAATATGTACTGTTGATGTGCCTCCAGGAACAGGGTTGAGAAACACTGTCCTATTATATATAATCTAGTAACCTTTTAATATACCAATCTAGCTTAAATTAAGAACCAATTTAGTTTTATTATTGCTCTCAGAGGTTAATCTTAAATGTAAAACTTGCATTTGAAATAAACAAAATATAAGCCAGTTTTATTTGGAGAGTGTACTGTGTTTTTATACAATTGTGGATCTGAGATATAGGCTTTGGTTTATTTCAGTTTGTAGGCTGTTTGCTCTCCTCCTGTAGTCGACAAGCGCAGGAAGCTGATTGGTGTTGTTTGTTGCCACGGCAGCATGTGTGATGACATCTCTGCTGTCAGTCATGCTCTGCAGGCTCAGAGGAGCGTGTTTGGAGTTTGTGTGTGTGTGTATGTGCGCATATGTGAGATATAAAACACTACTGACACTTTGAGGGTGGGGACAGCATGCTATTTACAGCAGACATGACTGTAGTGAAAGGCAGGATGCTTTCGGAATGAATGAACATGCGCGAAGATGACAGCAGGATTCCCTGGCTGAATTTGGCTCCAGGAATGACAAATCCCACTGTAGAAGTTAGTCACCTTTTAGGATATACCAGTATACAGTGGGAGAAATAAGTATTAAACACACCATGTTTTTTTCTGGGAATAATATTTCTAGAGGGGCTGTTGACATGGAATTGAACCAGATTTTTTGGTAAAACAGTGAGCAAATAGTTTGTGAATCTGTAATTATCTTTCCAAATAAAATCTTCTCAATAAAATTAATAATGTATATCTACACTCTCAGAAAAAAGGTACACTGTGGTACAAATAATGTTCCTTAAGGAACAATTTTGTACCTTTGTAAAAGTTGTACTTTATATGGTACAGAAAAGTCCTCTTATGATACTGTTCTGTACATTTTATGGTACAATTGAAATGGAGGTACACAATTATTCTAATAAAAAGGTACATGAGTGTTGGACAACTTCTTTATTACAATATCTATGAAAATAAATATTACTGGAAAGGCAAAGGGATTTTATGAATAATTATTTAAAAGCATTTGTTTAAATAAACTCATAAACATTAATTATAATAGATCTAATACAAAACAACTGGTAAAACAAAATTAAAGGTATTGTAAACTAAACATTTAAGGCATTTAATAAACATTTGGTAAGCATGTTCTGATAAATATAGTTTCATTATTGACATCCGCACATTTTGGCGTTTGCTCTCCACTACACACATGAGCTGGCAAAAGTCCTGCAAATGCAAAGTGTTCATGCAGACATTTTACTATTGTAAAACTAAACATTGTGCATATCTCCTTACAATACTTTTGCATAATTCTATTTCTATTTTAAAATTAAGGAAATTAAATTCACTTTTAAGTGATTACAAAAGTATTGTGTAAAAATTGGAGAAAAAAAATGTTTATATTGTACATGGGAGAATGTGTTTCTGTAACATTTTTGTGAAAAGTGTTGTGAAATGGTTAGCAAAATATAGATCTTTTGATTTATGTTAAAGTGCTTTTATTCTTTATTGTAAATGGAGTAGGTGCATTTAGACAAAAAGAAACTTTAAAAAAAAATGTATTTGATGTTTTGTATTTATTTAAAAAATAAATTGACGATTTTGGATATACAGTAGCAAAATGCCTTTAAATAGTTCTTGAAGGAACACATTTGACACTGTTAAGGTACAAAGTGTCTTGTCACTGTAGTGCACTCTTAGAAATAAAGGTACACAAGCTGTCACTGGGGTGGTACCTTTTCAAAAGGTACAAATATGTACCTTAAAGGTCCATATTCATACCTTAAGGGTACATATTAGTACCTAAAAAGTACAAAAGTGTTCCTCTTAAAAATTTTAAGTACAAATATATACTTTTGAGGCACCAATATGGACCCTTTAAGTACAAATGTGTACCTTTTGAAAAGGTACCACCCCAGTGACAGCTCGCGTACCTTTATTTCTGTGTGGTACCTTAATGGATCAGATTTGTACCTTTGATGAAGCTACAGTATTGTATCTGCAGGTTTTAAAAACCAAAGGTACATTTTGGTTTTCCATGGTGCAAATCATGTCCTTAAAGGTACAAACTGCAATGGTACAAATTTGTTTCTTTGTCTTAAGGTACAATTCTGTCCCATATAAAGGACTTCCACAGGGACAAGGGTTTTTACCTTCTTTGGTTCAACATTGTACCATTTTTTCTGAGAGTGTAGAGAAAGCAAACAAAGGCTACTGTTTACTCCTGAATGGCAATGATGTGTTTAAGGTTTATGCCATGTAGTTATTACCCCACTTCGTCTTTATGTAGCTCACATGGATAAAACTGACACTTGAATGATGAATTTATGAATTATACATTCATTAGCTGAGTATACCAGTTGATTTAAATGATATGCTAAACAGTTTTAGGCTGCACAGTGGTGCAGTGGGTAGCACGTTCGCCTCACAGCAAGAAGTTGGTGTTTCTGTGTGGAGTTTGCATGTTCTCCCCGTGTTCGCGTGGGTTTCCTCCAGGTGCTCCGGATTCCCCCACAGTCCAAAGACATGCGGTAAAGGTGAATTGGGTAGGCTAAATTGTCCGTAATGTATGAGTGTGAATGAGTCTGTATGGATGGCATCTGCTGCGTAAACATATGCTGGATAAGTTGGCGGTTCATTACGCTGTGGTGACCCCAGATTAATAAAGGGACTAAGCTGAAAAGAAAATGAACGAATGAAACAGTTTAAGATTATTAGTGATCAGATAATGCAGTCCACAATGGATGCAACACAACACAACACAACACAACACAACACAACACAACACAACACAACACAACACAACACAACACAACACAACACAACACAACACAACACAACGCAACAACACTTCTATTCTTATTTCTTTTCACTAGTTTTTAATAAACGAGTGTGCTTACTTAATTTTTCCCTCACATCTGATATATACATTTTATGCATAAACCAGGATATTAATAATGTCAGTACTACATTGACCTTTGATAACCTTGATATCAATTTGCAGGATTATCCACAATTAATCAGCTGCTTATTAGTTATTGGCATCCCTAATCTGTCACAGTTGTGTGGTTTGTTTACAAACTAATTTCGAGAGGATCACGTGCTTATGATTGAACACAGCTGGTATCGCTTAACTCCTCATCTTGCGCCAATCAGATGAACACGGACACACTATAAATTATCAGAGCTCTTTGCTCCAGTCATCTTCGTTTGAAAAATCCCCCCTTCCACCCCTACTCCTCCCCTTCTCCGATAGGGCGGCACGGTGGCCAGTGGGTAGCACTGTTGCCTCACAGCAAGAACGCCGCTGGTCCGTTCCCTCCGGGCCAGTTGGCGTTTCTATGCGGAGTTTGCATGTTTCCCCCGTGTTCGCGTGGGTTTTCCCCAGGTTCTCCGGTTTCCTCCCACTGTTCAAAGACAGGCACCATAGAAAAAAATTGACTAACCAAATAGCATCCTAAGGCAACTCTTAGCCAGATATATACAGTAGTTCACAGCAGGGGAGTTCTTGAGACCACCTGAGCTCAGACTCTCCTGTCGCCCTACAAACGGGAGGAAGCCCCGGGCTCAAGGATATTCTGAGCTCAGGGCTCTCTCCCAGGACAGCATGCCAAACATGCTTTATTACCAATCATCAGCTAAGTGTGAACTCTTGAATTTGGGTCTGTGTGTTCTTTCTGTGTTGTGTGCTTGGGTGTGTGTGTGTGTGTGTGTGTGTGGTATGCGTGGCTGTTGGTTCTGTGTTTAACTATCGGCATCTGTGCTGTCACGTGGTAGTATTGTCACTGGTGATTCCTCGTTGCTTAGCACAGCTGTTGTGCATTACTATGCTTATATCTAGCAAAGAGCTTAGAATCACCAAGAGGCGACACTGAATAGAACGTTCCATTGCAACAGCAGCACCCAGCAACAGCCCCGGATTCCGTCATTTTGGAGTGAAAGCGATCGGCTGTCCATTGGATCTTATTGCTGTCACGATGGCAAGCAGCTTCTTTGTTATTTATTTATTTATTTATTTAAAAAGCGCATTAAAGCTGAGATACAACCTGAAAGATGACAATACAACACTTACTATCACAATCATCAGCACTTTTAATAGTTTATTTTACAGACTTATATGCTGTTGTTCTATTGGAATTTTCATTCCTAAATGGCCGCCGCGGAAACTAGTGGCTGTTTTCCAAATCACACTACTGTAGAGTGTCGCCTCTTGGTGATTCTATGCTTTTTGTATCTAGTCGTCGCTCCTGTTTCACATTGTCAGCTCGTTGTTGTGCACGTTTGCAGGGGCGGACTTAACCAATGAGTGAGGTAAGCAGCCGCTTAGGGCCCCGGGGAATTAGGGTCCCCAGACTAATGCCAAAAACCCTATATTAATCATATAGCTCTATTATACATTTTATATCGTATGTTGTAAAATCTGTCTATAACCGTTAAGATTTTAACATTATTACTTCTTTTAAAAACCGGGGGCCCCCATGAATAATGGAACGTTCCTTCTGTACTGCACATGCGCGAGGTGTTGCCAACTTTGCGACTTTTCAGACCGATATAGACAAATTTTCAAAAAAGCTACTTGCAAATGTTTTTTAGGAGTTACTGGAGATTTTTAGAGACTTTCATGTGTCTGTGCCATTCCTGATGCTAGTCTTCTCAACGAACTCTGAGTGATGCCGTCCGTCTCTCCCCTGCCTCAGAGCACTCAAAGGCGCACAGTGCCACAAAGCCGTCTCTCATACATGCAGCATTGAGAGCAGATCATTCCTCAGCATACCAACGGCAATGTTTTAGCCCCGCGAGCATCAGGTATTTCCCTGATACAGTCAAACCGATCTGCCTCTCCTCTGTTTTAAATGTAATATTTTAAATAGGCCGTTTAAAATTTTTCTGCTGTTGTTCACAATCACAGAGATTTTAGTGACAGCAATCAGAGTAGAGGTGAGAATTTTGAGAACATTTGAGGAAAAAAAAGTAGAAATATAACAAACAACGAAATGCAGCTTCCTCCGCGATCCTGCTGTCTGGCCGAAACAGATGATGAGCGCTGTGAGCTTAAGAGATCAAGGGCCTGCTTAAATAACACCTCCCAGTGAAACGGCCGCCGATTCACAAACAGCAATTATTCAATTCATATGAAAAATGATGAAAAGATTAGTCTGATGGATTGTGTATTAAATTTGTTTAAATGTTTCTTAATTATTATTACTAATAAAATCTAATAGCAAAAATGGTCAATGTTCTGCGAAGTTTAGTTCCAACCCCAATGAGACACACCTGGGCTAGCTAATCAAGCTCTAACTAGGCTTTCTAGAAACATCTGTGCACGTGTGTTGAGACAAGTTGGAGCTAAAATCTTCAGGACACCGGCCCTCCAGGACCGAGTTTGGACAACCCTTATTAAAAAAATACCTGGAATTGCTTAGGGTCCCCAAATCACTAAGTCCGCCCCTGCACGTTTGTGTCTGTGTTTCATCAGGCTGTCTTCGCTGAGTACCATTGGTGATGAGTTCACTTCCCGAAGCTGAGTTTCTTCTCTCTATTGGACTTTCCTTGCATCCACCTGTTGACAGCTATTTCACTTTCACAAATTATTTTCGCCTGCTACTGTTTCAGGCTTTTGAGATTTAATAAACTCCCTGTTCACTTGCTATTGAGTTCGTTCGTGATTTGTAATATTCATTCATTCATTCATTTTCTTGTCGGCTTTGTCCCTTGCGGGGTCGCCACAGCGGAATGAACCGCCAACTTATCCAGCACGATTTTACGCAGCGGATGCCCTTCCAGCCGCAACCCATCTCTGGGAACTTCCACACACACATTCACACTCATACACTATGGACAATTTAGCTTACCCAATTCACCTGTACTGCATGTCTTTGGACTGTGGGGGAAACCGGAGCACCCGGAGGAAACCCACGCGAACCCAGGGAGAACATGCAAACTCCACACAGAAACGCCAACTGACCCAGCCCAGCCGAGGTTCGAACCTGCGACTCAGCGACGTTCTTGCTGTGAGGCAACAGCACTACCTACTGCGCCACTGGGTTGCCGATTTGTAATATAATCAGTATAATTTTATATTATCATAAGTTGATATATTTAATCAGCTTTGGGTCTTGTGGACTAAAATCCACTATCAATCCTCACCTTTTAAAAAGAATTTTGTTGTGTTGGACTTATTTTTCTTCTCTCTCTCTCTCTCTCTCTCTCTCTTTATGTTCCCGAAACACTCCTGAAAAGTGCTGTGATGTGAATGGCATCCAGGAAAGCTTTTGACCTTGGATGCTCCATTAATGAATGGTGAATGTAGCTAAATATTGAAGTTATAGTCTTGAAAGCTAGACAAGACTAGAACAGCCAGACAGGCAGGTATAATAAAAGTCTCACAAGTGAGAAAAGTACGATTCTCTTCTCAGTTACCAAATAAAGTACACAGTACACAGTGTGCAATAATGGGTAGCTTGACAGTTGCACAAAGAATTATAAAAAATGGCCATTAAAAAGACTGTAATATGTAGTTTACTGTTGTAAAATCGTAGTTTTATTCAAAAACTGTTGTCTAAAGTAGTTATAGTTGGTACCAATTACTAACATTAAAACTACAATTTGAAAACCCCTTATAATAATGCTGCTGTAACAAGTCGGCGACAAAAGAGGTGAGGAAACAAATGCAGTTTGTTAAGAGAATCATCAATCAGGCAAAGGTCAAAACAGGGACAGACATGAGCATGCAGATAATCCAAAAGCGTGGTCAGAGTACAGGTGAATGGGCGGGACAGGTGGCAAAACAATGTAAACTTTAAAACAAAGCAAAGGTCAAAACAAGACAAGGCAAGCTCGGTTATGCTCACTTACAGTTTACAAGACTAAAAAAAGAAGTGTGTGTGTGTGCATGCTGTGTTTCTAGTCTTGGTAATAAGTCCATCATGAGCTTCCAGCTGTGTGTGTGTAATCAGGGGGAACTGGCGTGTGTGAGGTGCATGATGGGAGTTGTAGTTCATTAGATCTGCAAACGCTCGATCGCTGGTGATCAGAACAGCTGCTAGTCATTATTAAACATTACGATTGTGAAATTCTTGACCATTAAAAGTGACATCAGTGAAAGCAAACATATCTGCACATAAATACGTTAATTAAATGTTTTCGCACTATTCGTTCTCTTTCTCCAATAGTGATGCCAGAAATGCAGTAATAGCAGAATTCCTCACCTTTACTTTCATCCAGCATTTCTCAAGAGCATGTCAAACGGTGACAGCGACTCTATTAGTTTCAGGGTGTTGCTCTTTTTTTCCACAACAGCTGAAATGTAATAACATTCAGAGAGCATTGAGTGAGATGGCTGTGTGATTCCTCAAGGGAGCTCCATTGATCAGGAGCAGCCATTAACACTGCAGTGTGGAGATGGATGGTGTTGGACAGAGGTTCATTTGAGCCCCTTGGCCGATGTGTTCTGAATCTGTCAGCCACTGCAATCTGTCACCAAACCTTTGGCTTGACCACTCCGTGCGCCCTGGTGCCTGGGAGAGGATACAGCCTGAGATCTTTCACATGATGAATGATATTTACAGAGCGAGAACGGTAAGCAACGATCTGTGGAGTATTGTGGAATCACTAGCTCCGCCTCATTAAGCTTTGCATTCACGCGCTGACCCAGATTGCAAATATAATATTTCTCAAAGCATTTAAGCATTTGTGTAAATACAGATTTGTTTGTTTTTGGATTATGGTTATCTGGCATATTAGCAAAAAAAAAAAAAAAACAATGGCAAAGAAAATCTTGGGTTGTGTTAAGTGAAAGCTAGATTGAAAAGTTTGTTATTGACTTGAGAATGGTGAATAGGTAAATATTTGTGTGCACCTAATAATACCTGTTCACCTGCATGCATATTTGCATAATTATCTACTTTTGTAAATAAATGAAAGAAGATAATAAATAAATAAACAAATAAATTATAGGAAATAACAAATAAAAATAAATAAAATAAAAGGAAATAAATAAATAAAAGAAAAAAAATAAACAAATAAAAGGAAATAATAAATTAAATAAAATTAATAAATAAATAAATAAATAAAAGAAAAAATAAATAAATAAAAAGAAATAATAAATTAAATAAATAAAATAAAAAATAAAAAATAAATCAAATAATATATAAAAGAAAAGAAAAAAATATATAAGTTATTAAAATAAAGAAATAAGGAAAAAATAATAAATTATTAAAATAAATAAAAAAATAAATAAAATGAATAAAATAAATAAATGAGAGAACAAAGTAAATAAAATGAAATAATACATTAAATTAAATGAATAAATAAAAAAATAAATAAAAAAAAATGAATAAAATGAAATAATATATAAAAGAAAAGAAAAGAAAAATAATAAATTATTAAATTAAATAAATAAAGAAACATAAATAAATAAAATGAAGTAATAAATAAAATAAAATAAAATAAAAATAAATAAATAATGAAATAGTAAATAAAAAAATAAAAAAAAAATTATTAAAATAAATAAATACAAGCATTTTCTGAAAACTGTATCTTTACAAATTTTAATAAATAAATTAATAAATTAATTAATTATTTAATATATATTCATCTACTGTAATATTATCCATTCATTTATTTGTAAATCAAGTAAATAGATAAATCTTTTTTTAGAAATAAATAAATATTGAAGAATTTTGAATGAACGTTGTGTGCTTTTAAAATGATTTTTATACTGAGTATAAGCATATTTATTATTACCATAGTATAAGCGTAGTATTAACCTTTTTAATTTAATATTACGTATATGGATTGTAAAGTTTGCCAAAATGCATTGCTGGAATCTTCCACAATTTGAAATATTATGGTGTTTACCTCTTTTTTTCATCTGTGTTAAGCTGACACAATCTACATTGTGCTACAGTGCTATAAAAATATCATTGAAGTGCATTGAATGTCATATTGTTTATGGCCGTTGCTAAATGGTTGGTTTCTAGACAGTTGCTAGGGGGTTACTAGTCAATTTAGTGGATTCCATTTAGTTGCTAGGCAGTTTATAAAATGTTTTTCTCAGTATTTAGATGTGATATATCTCAGATTAGCATGTTGCTAGCGTCATGCTTAGCTCTTAATTAGTTGCTGCTAGCATGTTTTAGTAAGCAAGGGTCTGTGGAGTATTGAGCAATTGCGATGTCTGCCTCATTAAGACTGTGTTTACATGTTGACCCAGACTGTGAATATAATTCTCAAACTGTTTAAGCATTCATGTAAATACAGATTTGTTGTTTATTGTGGTATCATCTGGCAGATTAGCAAAGAAAAGCACTCTTTTGTTTTTAAAGAGGAACAGTGCCAATGAAAATCTTGGGTCGTGTTAAATGATAATGATGCCACCGGTGATGACTAAAGGCATCATCTGCAAAGTGGATTTATTAATAATGTTGACTTGTGCTTAAAGGCTGTCTGGGAAATGAAATAGCCTTGAATTAATTATATGGAAAATTGACATAGGGGTTAGCACTGTTGTCTCACAGCAAGAAGGTTGCTGGTTCGGGTCCCTGCTGGGTCAGTTGGCATTTCTGTGTAGAGTTTGCATGTTCTCCTTGTGTTGGTGTGGGTTTCCTCCGGATGCTCCGGTTTCCCCCACAGTCCAAACACATGCGCTATAGGTGAATTGAATAAACTAAATTGTCCGTAGTGTATGTTTGAGAATGAGTGTGTATGGATGTTTTCCAGTACTGGGTTGCAGCTGGAAGGGCGTCCGCTGTGTAAAACACATCCTGGATAAGTTGGCGGTTCATTTCGCTGTGGCGACCCCTGACGAATAAAGTGACTAAGCTGAAGGAAAATGAATGAATGAATTTGTTATATGGAAAATTTACGTAGGGGGTGGCACATTGGCTCAGTGGTTAGCACTGTCCCCTCACAGCAAGAAGGTCGCTAATTCGAGTCTTGGCTGTGCTAGTTTTCATGTCTGTGTGGAGTTTGTATGTTCTCCCCGTGTTTGCGTGGGTTTCCTCCGGGTGCTCCAAGGGCATCCGCCACGTTAAACATATGCTGGAATAGTTGGTGGTTCAATAGCTGTGGTGATCCATGATATATAAAGAACTAAGCCAAAGAAAAAAATGTATAAATGAATGAATGACGTTTCTAGTATTTGTGATAAATAAAAACAGGCTCAATTTACAGTTTGGGTATAAGTATATACAGGTGCTGGGCGTAGAATATCTTCATAAAGTGATTTATTTCACTAATTCCATTCAGAAAGTAAAACTTGTATCATGTATCCATTCATTCCACACAGAATAATATACTTCAAGTGTTTATTTCTTTTAATTTTGAGGATTTTAATGACAACTAATGTTCAGTATCTTAGAACATTAGAATACTGTGAAAAGGTTCAGTATAGACCCTTTATATATTTCTGTGCTTCTTAGCAGCAAAAGTCATCATAGTTGAGTAAACTTAGAGCGCAGTGAATGGGAGAGTACAACAATAATTTTTTTTTTACAATCCTATTTGCTAAAATAATAAAAGAAAAATGCCACGATAGTGTTATCAAGACTTTCAGAAAAAAGGGAAAAATAGTGTGAGATTGATGATGGCAGTCAGAGGAGAAAATAACGTCAAATTTACTCTCAGCCCCATAGACACTGCATTACAAGCACCTTGCATAAGTGGTAATTTTTTTTTTTTAACTTGATGCAAAGATTATATAAAACATACATAAATACATATAAATACTCATACATTTTAAAAAAAATCAAAATATTAAAAAATTTCAAGGATTTAAGATGCTGATGACTGTTAAACACGTCATAACAGTCTTGTGAAAAGAGTCCATTCAAGACACCTGCCACACTCTAATAAGCTAATTAACTAAAAAAAACCTGCAAAGTCCTTTAAATGGTCTCTTAGTCTAGTTCTGTAGGCTTCACAATCACGAGGAAGACAGCTGATTTGACAGTTGTCCAAAAGACGACCAAAGAAATGTACACAATCTAAATTTATTACAATAATGTAATCAGTGTGAGGTAAGTTACTTCACAAATGTAGTTAATCACAAATTACATAATTACATTTGTATTTAAAATACTGTCCTAATTATTTTGTCTGAAAAGTAACTTTTTAAGTAAAAGTTACTCACTCAATAAGTAATTGAATTACTTGATTAAATACAAATTCACATAAATCTCAATCACAATAGAAATTAAACATTTATTCCTTTAAATGTGAGTCAAACAGGACCTTTAAGCTTTGTTTTAAAATTGTTACACTTAAAGCTTAAACTGATGTATCAAAAGACAAAAGTTTCAAAGGCGACGCAGTGGCGCAGTAGGTAGTGCTGTCGCCTCACAGCAAGAAGGTCGGCTGGGTCAGTTGGCATTTCTGTGTGGAGTTTGCATGTTCTCCCT
This sequence comes from Danio kyathit, assembly GCA_903798195.1. Taxonomy (NCBI): domain Eukaryota; kingdom Metazoa; phylum Chordata; class Actinopteri; order Cypriniformes; family Danionidae; genus Danio; species Danio kyathit. The sequence goes on from CAIGQS010000120.1 coordinate 15,755, forward strand.
GCATTCGCGTGGGTTTCCTCCGGGTGCTCCGGTTTCCCCCATAGTCCAAAGACATGCGGTACAGGTGAATTGGGTTGGCTAAATTGTCCGTAATGTATGAGTGCAGCTGTAAGTGCATCCGCTGCGTAAAACATCTGCTGGATAAGTTGGCGGTTCATTCCGCTGTGGCGACCCCAGATTAATAAAGGGACTAAGCCGAACAGAAAATGAATGAATGAATGAAAATGTTTCAAAGTAATGACACCTTATTTCATATGTAATCACTGTATATTGGCATACATTCAGTCTCTATTTCAGAGGTCGCCACAGCGGAATGAACCGCTAAATGAACCCACTGGGCCATCACGCCACCCTTCATTGGCACACATTTCAGGTAAGCATGTGCAGTTGCCAGACAAATAAAACCTTCTTTAGTTGAAATATGCAAAATATCGAAGCACAGAATTTATAATTTATATTGCCGCAATCTAATTTCTCAATATTTTTTTCTTAAGCATAAGCAATATTTTGATGCATGATAACTGTTCTTTAGTTGAAAAACAGAATTATTTAGCAAAATATATTTTACTCTGCTTCTCTGAATTGATAATCTAACATAATATTTGACTAGATATTTTTCAAGACACTTCTATACAGCTTAAAGTGACATTTAAAGGCTTAACTAGGTTAATTAGGTTAACTAGGCAGGTTAGGGTAATTAGGCAAGTTATTGTATAATGACGGTTTGTTCTGTACAATATTTAAAAAATATATAGCTTAAATTGGCTAATAATTCTGACCTTAAAATGGCTTTAAAAAATTAAAAAACTGCTTTTATTCTAGCCAAAATAAAACAAATAAGACTTTCTCCAGAAGAAAAAATATTATCAGACATACTGTGAAAATGTATAAATATATTCACTTTTACATTACAGCAGTCAAATTTTACTGATGCACATTTTCTACACAAATCTTAATAAGCATAATACGAAAATCTAGTAATAAGACCATTTAAATCGAATATTAGCAAAATGATCATATTTACACCACCATCATAACGTGTAAGCCATGGTGAGGTGTTTGTACAACACGATACAGGTGGTATAAAACTTATTATAATCAAATGACTCTTGAATATTTTCAAAAATAGCTTTAGTAAGAAATAGAGCACTTACATACATTTATTTCAACATTTAAATCAGCCCCAGAAATAATCTGCATGTGCATTACTCTCGACCGCACACTGAGAGAAACCGAAAGTAACCCGAATATATAGTACAGTACTTTAAATGTCCAGTAGGTGGAGGGTCAAAACCACAAGTGGCTATATGCGACTGTACAACAATGATTGTGATTCAAAAGTATATGTTTTGGGGGGCTGAATCTCGTTATGTTTTTAACGTCAGTTGCGGGCTGTATGTAAATACACACAGTCAAAGTAAAGGAGATCATTCATTCATTCATTCATTCATTTTCTTTTCGGCTTAGTCTCTTTATTAATCTGGGGTCGCCACAGCGAAATGAACCACCAACTTATCCAGCATATGTTTTACACAGCGGATGCCCTTCCAGCTGCAACCCATCACTGGGAAACACCCATACACTCTCATTTACACACATACACTATGGACAATTTAGCTTACCCAATTCACCTATAGCGCATTTGTTTTGGACTTGTGGGGGAAACCGGAGCACCCGGAGGAAACCCACACAAACACGAAGAGAACATGCAAACTCCACACAGAAACACCAACTGACCCAGCCAAAGCTCGAACCAGCGACCTTCTTGCTCTGAGGCGACAGTACTACCCACTGTGCCACCGTGTCGACCTCAAATTAAATCAAACATTATAATGTAATATCAAATGTCACATTTGAAAAAAAATCATGCGAGTATTGAAACATAATTGACATTGAGCCAACACAGTCAAAGGTGAATCCCAGACTAGACAGCCAGCATACAGTACAGTAAAAAAAAGCCAGCCTTTATCATTTACAGGTGTTTCTCTGTGCATGTGTGTGTGTGTGTGTGTGTGTGTGCTTCGGTTGTGTGCTTTTCAATTTCTGTTTACCCCAGCATGAGTGTTGGACCTCTGCCCAGATTGGCTCCTGTTTTGGGAGCGTTGACTTCATATTAGCCTTCGCTAACCACAGAGGTGCTTTAGCCGCGTTTGTGTGCTGCTGTTGTTTTTCAACAGAACCTGAACGGCCATATCTTGCAGGCGAAAATCTGCTGTCAGCGCAGGGCTTCTCCACGGCTGGCTGGCTCTCGGTGTCAAGGAAAAACACAGCGTATTTGTGTCAGAGATCTGACCCGCTAAAGAACATTTGATGTGACATCTATTCATTTAGACTTTTTCGAGACCATCTCGGCCAAACACCTCTGATCAGGTAACCGTCGCGCTGTCGAGACGAGCATTTGATCTTCCATTTCTGGCCGGCTCTCCTATCGCCTCATAACAATTTCATAAGTGACTTGCTGTAAATTGCCATTGCGATGGTATGGTAATTGGGTTGCCACTCTGCTTCTCTTGCTCTCTGTGGTCAGAGAAGGAAAAAAAGGGAAAAAAGGCCTTTTTCTTTCTTTTGGCTGCAGTCACACTGTGTAATAAGTGTTAGGACAGACAGGCTGAAAGTGAGCTTGATCACAGAGTCGAGGGAAAAGAGTACACTCATTTCCTGCAGCGTAACCTGGAGAATGTGCTGGTAATCTGCTAGTTATAGTGAACTTCGGTCAAGAGTGCGTTTGCTGTATTGCGGTTACTGACCACCTGTATCATCTATAAGTGTAGCTCAAGGTTTTTTTATTGGTTGTTGAAGTTTGCAGCTTTGCTTTTTTTAAATAATAATAATAATAATAATAATAATAATAATAATAATAACTGTCACAGTGAAGCAGTGGGTAGCACAATTGCCTCACAGCAAGAAGGTCGCTGGTTTGAGCCATGACTGGGTCAGTTGGAGTTTTTCCGTGTGGAGTTTGCATGCTCTCCCCATGTTGGCGTGGGTTTCCTCTGGTTGCTCTGGTTTCCCCCACAGTCCAAACACATGCGCTATAGGTGAATTGAATAAACTAAATTGTCCCTAGTGTATGTGTGTGTGATGAGAGTGTATGGGTGTTTGCCAGTGTTTGGGTTGCGGCTGGAAAGGCATCCGCTATATAAAACATATGCTGGATAAGTTGGCGGTTCATTCCGCTGTGGTAACCCCTGATTAATAAAGGGACTAAGCCGAAAAGAAAACGAATGAATGAATGAATAATAATAATAATTCCTTACATTTATACAGTATAGTGCTTTTCTGGACACTCAAAACGCTTTACACATTTTTTGGGGTGGAATCTCCTTACCCACCACCAGTGTGCAGCATCCACCTGGATGACGCGATGGCAGCCATATTGTGCCACACAACAGCTAATTAGTGGAGAGGAGACAATTATGATATGGGGATGGTTAGGAGGCCATGATGGAAAGAGGCCAGTAGGTAAATTTGACCAGGATGCCGGGGTTAAACCCCTACTCTTTTTTGAAGGATATCCTGGCATTTTTAAATACCACAGAGAGTCGGTTTAGGATCACATCCAAAAGACGGCGCTCACTGAGCAGTATAAAGTCCTCATCAATATATTAGGGCATTAGGACCCACACAGACCACAGGTTGAGCGCACCCTGCTGGTCTCACTACCACCACTTCCGGCAGCAATCTAGCTTTTCCTTGTGGTCTCCCATCCAGGTACTGACCAGACGCAGCCCTGCTTAGCTTCAGTGGGAAACTCTGTGAGAGTTGCAGAGAGCAACTTTACGTATGATCACCTTTTTCAACGGAAAATCCAGCAAAATTGTAATATTATTAAATAGTTTTGCAATTGATTTCTGTTGGAATATTTTTTGTTTTTGCTTCTGGTGAGTTTTCAACATCAGTATGCCAGTCTTCAGTGTCACATTATCAATGAGAGGTCACCTAATATGGTGATTTGATGCTCAGGAAGCATTAATATTATTGTAAAAATAAACTGAGAATGTTATTATTAGAGCTGATTTAAAATGAATTTGCCAGTAAAGGCAATGTTTGGGGAACTTATAAAGACAGTAGTTTAAAAAACTTTCGAGATGTATTTTAAAATAGAAAACCATGTTTTTTTATATAAAAAATATTTAGAATAGTGGGTAGCACGTTTGCCTCATAGCAAGAACGTCGCTGGTTCGAGCCTTGGCTGGCTAAGTTGGCGTTTCTGTGTGGAGTTTGCATGTTCTCCCCATTTTCGCGTGGGTTTCCTCCGGGTGCTTCGGTTTCCCCCACAAGCCTAAAAACATGTGGTATAGGTGAATTGGTTAAGCTAAATTGTCCATAGTGTATGAGTGTAAATGAGTGCGTATGGATGTTTCCCAGGCATCCGCTGCATAAAACATATGCTGGATAAGTTGGCGGTTCATTCTGCTGTGGCGACCCCGGATTAATAAAGCGACTAACCCAAAAAGAAAATGAATGAATGACTTGTATAGCAACTATTTAGGATCAAGATACAATGATTGTTGTTATTAATAATTTAAATTAATAACAGTAATTCATCTTTACTTGTACACTTCTTGACAAAAGTCTTGTCGCCTATCCAAGTTTAAGGAACAACAGATACTAACTTGACTTCTAGTTGATCATTTGGTATCAGAAGTGGCTTATACTGTATGAAAGGCAAAGTCCTCCAGATTACGCTTATTTTACCTAAATAAAATATGATCATGTCTTGATTTTTAATTATTTAATTAGTACTGTAAGGTCTGACTTTGCTTAGACAAAAGTCTTGTCACTTAACAGAATACTGAATGTAACACCAAATCAAAATTTTTCCTTCTCCAAATTTTTCTTTGGGTTGCAGTTCAACAGATAATTTATCGGAAAAATCTACCATCTGCCACTTTTCCAAATGATCAAAGAAGTCAAGTTATTATTTTATGCTCTTACAACTGGAATCAACGACACGACTTTTGTCAGGTAGTGTATATAAATATGAATATAAATATTTAATAAAATAAAACAGAACATTTTATTTAACAGAAACATTTAAGTAAGAAATATTTGGAAATTGCATCTTGAAATAATTGAATAATAAACAATTATAAAAGATTCAGAGTTATTAAATTCAAGATGAACATATACAGTATATATATTTTTTCCTTTTTCAAATATTTTCCAATTGATGTTTTACTGAGCAAGGAATTTTTCACAGTATTTCCTATAATATTTTTTCTTCTGGAGAGTCTTATTTGTTTTATTTTAGCTAGAATTAAAGCAGTTTAAAAACATTTTAAGGTCAATATTATTAGCCTCTTTAAGCAATATTTTTTTCGATTATCTACAGAACAAACAATCACTATACAATGACTTGCCTAATTACCCTAACCTGCCTAATTAACCTAGAAAAGCCTTTAAATGTCACATTAAGATGAATACTAGCATCTTGAAAAATATCTAGTAAAATATTATGTCGTCATGGCAAAGAAATAAATGATAAAAGAAATCAGTTTATTAAAACTATTATGTTTAGAAATGTGTTGAAAATAATCTTCTTTCCATTAAAACAGAAATTGGGGAAAAACTATACAAGGGGGCAATAATTCAGGAGGGCTAATAATTCTGACTTCAACTGTATATTCCTAAACTTTTCATTAAAACCAGTGCTGTGTTTTACTAGCACTGAGCACAGTGCGTGTGTGCAGCGCGTGACTCTTATCTTTATTTTGGTGAAGGAATGTGTTCTGCGGACGTGCCCATGTGCTCTGGTCAGTGCAGCGTTAATGAATACTTCATGATGTTATTTAACTCTCGGATGACTAAATCAATATTACCCTTCCTTCTTCATTGAGCATAGAACAGTGATGGAGGAACAGATGGTTCTCTAAAACCATAAAGAGTCAGTCTGTCTTGGACATATCAGACTCTATACATCACACACACACACGCTCACACACACCCACTGTCCCTGCTCCATTGAACCGGTGAGGCTGATATTGTCTGTCAAGCGCCTTGGGTTGGAGAGACTACAGTATCAGGACTCTGCCGATGAATGTGTGTTTGCTTCAACAATGAACCTGCTGACTCCACGAAGGCTTTAATTAAGCTTTTTCATGTGTTCAAACCATTCAGACTCACTTTGTCTGAATATAATTAGATTTTTTTTGAGAAGTCAGGCTTAGTTTACATGTAATTATATAGTGCAATGACATTTATACATTTTTGCATGAGGGTTATATATCAAAACTTTCTGGTCCTTTAAATATATACACACTCTTAAAGATAAAAATGATTTTACTGAGTAATGCTAGTTACACAATGAACCTTAAAAGTGCCTGCATGGATCATTTGAATAAGTGAGTTGCTAACTGGAGACTATTAGTGGATCATTTCAATCAATGACTCATTAACAGCAGACTAGCTTTGAACAAGTCATTTAAATGATCAGTGTTAACTCCAGACTCGCTCTGAATGCATCATGCGAATCAGTTTAATCTGAGTTGTTAATAGCAGACTCACTCTGACCAGATCGTTTGAATCGGTGAGTCATCAGCTGCAGACTCACTCTGACCAGATCTTTTGAATCAGTGAGTCATCAGCTGCAGACTCACTCTGACCAGATCTTTTGAATCAGTGAGTTGTTACCTGTAGACTCAGGGCTCTATTTTAACGATCTAGGTGCAAAGTCTAAAGCGCATGGCGCAAAAGCATGAAGGGCGTGTCAGAATCAACTTTTGCTACTTTAATTATGGAAAAATACACTTTGCGTCCTGACACATGGTCTAACAGGGTTGTGCTAATTCTGTTAATGAGTTATGGGTGTGTTCTGAGCATAACGTGCATTAAACCAATCAGAGACTTATCTCTCATTCCCTTTAAGAGTCAGTTGCGTCGCTCCGTGGCGCTTTTGCTATTTACATGGCGGCTTTGTAAGTAGAAAAACTGAACACTTCACTAGCGAGAAAACTGTTATACAGACCATCTGCAGCAAGGATAAAGAACGAGCCTCCTTCATTTGGCCTCTTTACTTTCTCTTTACTTTTATTCTTTACTCCTTTACTTTCGTGGAGTAGGGAAACGGTGGAAACTCACTCCACTTAAGTCATCCATTAGCCTACATATTTAATTTTGTTTGTTAAGTGCAAAGATTTGTTTCAAAACTATTACTAAATGTAGTTCTAATTTCCAGCAAATGAATAAATGAACAATAATAATGAAGTGGGCAACCCAGTGGCGCAGTAGGTAGTGCTGTTGCCTCACAGCAAGAACGTCGCTGGGTCGCAGGTTCGAACCTCGGCTGGGCTGGGTCAGTTGGCGTTTCTGTGTGGAGTTTGCATGTTCTCCCTGGGTTTGCGTGGGTTTCCTCCAGGTGCTCCGGTTTCCCCCACAGTCCAAAGACATGCAGTACAGGTGAATTGGGTAAGCTAAATTGTCCATAGTGTATGAGTGTGAATGTGTGTGTGGAAGTTCCCAGAGATGGGTTGCGGCTGGAAGGGCATCCGCTGCGTAAAATCGTGCTGGATAAGTTGGTGGTTCATTCCGCTGTGGCGACCCCGCAAGGGACAAAGCCGACAAGAAAATGAATGAATGAATAATAATGAAGTGTGGTCAAAAAACTGAGTTATATCCAAAAACACGTCCTATTCTGATGCCCCATATGGTGATGCATGGTCTCCAAAACCTGACAGGTGGACAAATCTAAACTTGTTTTTATTAAAACAAATATAAATATGCATATAATAAATAATACTGCTAATAATAATAACATTATACAAATGCAAATTGTCATGAATAAACTGAAAAAAAGCCATGAAGGCATGAAGAAGGCATGGAGGCAGTGGTTTTTAAAGATATTTGTGTATTGCTGTACATCCTGTGTACAGTATATTAAGCAATGTGTAAGCGTTTGGGCCCACAGACCAGCTTTTTCAGTTGGTCAATGATGGGGTCTATTTCCGTTCTTCAAAAAAGCAACGCGCCAACAATGCGCCTTAACACACCTCTATTTTAGACCAGCACGCCCATGAGTCCACAATGTGACGCAAATGGATTTGCTATTTAAGCAACATGGTGCAAAACTTAAAAATTAGGGTTGCGCTGGTCTGAAAATAGCAACAAATCACGCCATACAAGTCTTGCGCCTTATTGCGCCGGGTGTATGATAGAGCCTTCACTCTGACCAGATTATTTGAATCAATCATTTGTTATCTGCAGGTGTGCACACTCTTAATGGATTGTTTGAATCAGTGAGTCGTTATCTGTAGAGTCACTCTGACTGGATCATATGAATCAGTGTTGTCAACTGCAGACTTGTACTGACTGGACTGATCAAATGTAGACTCTCTCTAAACAGATCATTCGATTCATTGATTTGTTGACTCGAGGACAGGTCTAACTAGTTCATAAATTAATTGTTCAATGTGATAGGTTAACTGACAAAACTCTAATATATTTATGAAATGTATCGCAAATTGTGCTGTAGCTTGTTTCATTCATTCATTTATTCATTCATTCATTCATTCATTCATTTATTCATGTACGCAGCGGATGCCTTTCCAGCTGCAACCCAACACTGGGAAACACCCACACACACTTGGACACACTTACATACACTACGGCCAATTTAGCTTATTCAATTCAGTTCCTGCAAAATTCTTAATTAAACGCAAAATAATCGCAAAAAATTTAAATAATCTCATAAAACATCAAATTCAAAACCATATAATCAAATTATATTTACTTCAGTTTGCAATTTATTGTTTTTCATGACTTATAGACGTTGCATACGCAGCCCACCTGATGTATTTGAGTGTCTCTCGAAAAATGACGTCTCACCTGCTCCTTTCATAGGTTCCCTCACAAATCATTACATTACATGGAATTGGGAGTGAGGGGCGTTTTCAGCTTGTGCTGTAAGCAGACGCAGATGAAGCGCGAGTGATTTACATGTGAGGTCATAGCAAAGATGATGAGATATAAACATCTTGTGGCTCGAATTGGGCGTTTTGTGGGTTTGACGCGCTTCAGGCTGTAAAAGAAAGTTGGAGTAAAGGGTGGTTCAAGGGTGACGGCCGCTGAACGTGACCGAATTGAAGGACAATATTTGTGCTTTATATGTATGGCTACATGTATTATACATGTATTGTGATGTGCGTCAAATCGATAAATTATTTCGTTTAACTCTTTTCCTGCAGTTAATGAGAGAAAACGCTTCCCTGCCATTGACGAGTTTTACGGTGTTTTAGGTGTATTACGGTAGGGGAAGCCCTAACCAAGTCCTATCTGTGACATGATGTCAGATGCTCCTGGGAGTGAAATCTGAGAGAAAGTAAGGTTGTGGATAAAATTAAGAGTAATACAACCTTCCTTTGACTTAATCCCTAGATTAAGATCTGTTTTAGATCTTGTCTTGACCAAGCGGCAACCTCCCGCTCTCCCTCATGAAGCAAATACAGAAGTAACTGAAACTGCAATTCATCGAAATTACACTAGGTCTGGCTCCATAATAGAGCAAATTTCTATTGAGCCAACTTTTTAAATGGCAAACTTTCAGCAGAAAAAAGGGTATTTACAGCCTGGTACAAAGAACAATTTTGGTTCATATAGCTAATATTACCCTTCATGACAACTGTGAGGGGGGTGAATTTTTTTGTAACTCATCCGTTTCCTTTATATTAGGTTATATTAATTCTGCATAATTAAGGGTGTGGCCACTTGAGTGACAGCTAGGTCTTGCTGGTCACCGTCACTTCACCTCAGCTAATTCCGGCTGATTAGCCGCTGAACTCGACATATACATCGTATTTTTGTTTTGTTTTATGTGACTTTACACAGTCAGTTGCTTTTTGGAATTATTTCTTACAATTATCAGATGATATGGCATGCTGTGTGCACTTAATTGTGCTCACAAACCATTCACGTGGCCTCCATTTCCCAGGTGAGTGAAATTATATACTTATATACCATCTCTATAAATGTATTTGTTTTATTTAAGATCATTTATTATTTATACTTTTCTTTAGACCTGTAATGCACTCCAGAATCTGACAGATTGATTAGCTGTAGGCTATAGAACAGTCATCTGAAACGTTGTCATACAGTGTTATGCCTGGATTTCATCAATAGCCTTGCATTTACTAAGACTATATTTGAAGTATTTGGAAGTAATTAGCATTTTCCTCCTGTAGAAAAACGTCATAAGAACAATGTTAAGTGGCTCAATGTATTACAACAGTGTTTTTAAAAGTCTAAACCAGGGATGTGCAAACTTGATCCTGGAGGGCTGGTGTCCCTGCAGACTTTTGCTCCAACACTAGTCAAACACACCTGAACACACTAATTAGTGTCTTCAAGATCACTAGAAAGCTGCAGGCAGGTGTGTTTGATTAGGGTTGGAGCAAAAGTCTGCAGGGACACCGGCCCTCCAGGATCAAGTTTGCACATCCCTGGTCTAAACACTTTATTGATATAGTATGCAACCAAGCACATGTGGTCAGAACACAAACGAGTCACAGGTAATAAAGTATTAAGCAAAATGCTAGCCGACGTCTGTATCTCCGCTCACGCTCCACCTCTTTACCCTTGTTTGGTGTTCCCTGGGCAGTGCAATGACGCGCGAACAAAATAGCGACGGTTGCCCTGCTAAAAAATCCAGCTTAAACCAGCCTATGATGGTTGGCTGGTTTTAGCTGGTTGACCAGCCTGGTTTTAGAGGGGTTTTGGCCATTTCCAGGCTGGTTTCCAGCCATTTCCAGCCTGGTCTTAGCTGGTCAGGTTGGGAGTTGACCAGCTAAAACAAGCTTGACCAGCCAAAACCAGCTAAGTCCAGCTTAAACCAGGCTGGTCAAGCTGGTTTTAGCTGGTTTAAGCTGGTCATTTTCCAGCCTGACCAGCTAAGACCAGGCTGGAAATGGCTGGAAACCAGCCTGGAAATGGCCAAAACCCCTCTAAAACCAGCCTGGTCGACCAGCTAAAACCAGCCAACCAGCTTAGGCTGATTTAAGCTGGATTTTTCAGCAGGGTGGCTACGCCTACTGGTAGCTTTTTTTGTGTTCTTCAGAAGCCTATGGGTGACGTCACGGATACTATGTCCATATCTTATACAGCCTATGGTCTTTACAAGAGACCAAAATAAAGAAGCTTTATTTTTATGATTTGTGTCATTGTTTTAGATTGCACACCTAACATAGTAGGCTACCTAATATGGTAAATACCTATAATTTTTTCACATTTATATATATATTTTTAATCGCAAAATAGTATTTCTGGGAATTACCGCCACCAAATCCGTCATTTTTATCGCAATCACCAAAAAAAAAAATCGTGAAAAACTAGCAGGTCTGCCATTGACTTCTATAGGATTTGTTTTTCCAATTATGAATGTCAATGGTTACTGTTTTTCAACATTCTTCAAAATATCTTCTTTTGTGGAAAACATAAATTTGAATCGTGGCACTGTCACCTCACAGCAAGAAAGTCGCTGGTTTAAGTCCCGGCTGGGCCAGTTGACATTTCTTTGCGGAGTTTGCATGTTCTCCCCGTGTTCATGTGAGTTTCCTCCAGGTGCTCTGGTTTTCCCCCATAGACATGCGCTATAGGTGAATTGGATGATCTAAATTGGCAGTAGTGTATGAGTTTGTGTGAATTCGAGATGGTTTGGGTGTTTCACAGTACTGGTTTGTGGCTGGAAGGGCATCCACTGCATAAAACATATCCAGAAATAGTTGGCGGTTCATTCCGCTTTGGTGACCCCTGATAAATGATGGACTAAGCTGAAGGAAAATGACTGAATAGTTTGGAATTACTTATAGTTGTAATGAGTAAGTAAATTGTCATTTTTGGGTGAACTATCCCTTTAAATGAAGACATGTTTCAGGCAGTTCAGAATCGATTCTTTCTTTTGTCAGGCTATAACAGCTTTTATTGTGCACTTTGATCCTACACATATCGTATATGAAATATGCACCCAAAAAAGCCTAATAGAAGCACTTTTACCAGCATTGACGCTCTCTATCACACAAAAGGTGCTTTATAGTGGAAAAAGATTCAATATTCTTCCAAAAATGGTTCTTTTAAGAAATGCTCAATGGGATAGAGCAAAAATAAAAGGCTGTTCAATGGCATTGCTGTGAAAACACCCCTGTTTTTAAGAGTGTGGAGTGATATGGACTCAAATGTGCTCTGCAGTGGTTTATTTTTGCTCTTGGTTAAACAGAAACTGTCACTGTAGATATTAGCTTTGAGGCCGCTAACAGAGCTCTGCGTTTGAAACATGTGAGAGGAGTTAGCAGATATGAAGAGGCTTTGTTATTGTTCATGGGTAATTGTTGCCTGTCACATGAAACGAAAGCAGATTGTACTTTTAAGGGCGCCCCCTTTACGCTTTTGTTTAGCGTGGCAACATAATAGCTGTTTTGACGTGTCCTCGGCTAATGACGGTTTAATCATTTGTTTACTATGTTTGTCTGAGATATATGCCGCTGTTTAGTCAGCCTTTACTTTAGCGGTTAAGCACCTCATCCTCTTGTATTTTCATCCAGCGTCTCCATCACAATGTTTCTAGGTGGAAAAAAACAACCTTTGAATAGCAATTTTGTGAACACAAAGTCTGTCATCTCCCTCTCTTGCAGCAAAGCAGAGGCTGGCTGTGTTATGCTAATTCGATAGCAGCTTAGCAGGGACATTTTATATGTTTTCTTTCCCTTTTTTGTTATTCGTCAATATGTTCGCCGACTATTTGTGGGGAAAAAGAGCCACTCAGATCCAAAAAGCCCATCAGTGACAGACTGAAAAAGCACAGAAGTAAGGCATAAGGGGAAAAACTGCCTGCTTAATGCTCATACTTGCAACTGAGGCGCTGCAATCTGTTCTGTTTTATTTTTAAAATGGCCTTTACCCTTGTGGAGAATGTCACACATCCCAATGTTAGATGATTTTACCCTTCAACTCGCATTAATGAGAGACTGCATGGAGACTCTTAGATCCTAACCACATCTGACAAGTGCCAGCAACATTTGCAAATCCTGTGAAATAACCATATGTTTGTCATTGCTTGAAAGACTTTTTGGGCGGTCGTTTTTTTAGCTTTATTGTGCTTGGAAAGATATTGGTTATTTCAAAACAGATAAATACAGGTACTTTATGCATACTTGTGATTGATAAATTACACCATTTAAACCAATTGACTTAATTTTCATGTACTGTAAGTCATGGTAACACTTTATTTTGATGGTCCATTTGAGTATTAGTAGACTGTCTACTTAATATCTGTTGATACCGCTCCTTTAACAGACATTTAACTGACTATAAGAAACATGTCAACTTACACTAATCCTAACCCTAACCCTAACTCCAACCCTAACCCCAACCTAACAGTCTACTTATAATCAAATGAGAATTAGTTGGCATGTAGATGCAGTGTAACTTAAATTCAACAAACTGACCATCAAAATAAAGTGTGACCTAAGTCATAAATAGTAGGGAAGATTATATTTCTTAAATAGATATCTGATAAACCACTGACAGTGTCAGAATGGCATATTATGAAGTAATATTTAATCTTATGTCACTGGAATATGTTACCCACTAGTCAAGGGGAAAAATGGCAACGTTTTTATAGACCTGGACCCCTTTCCATAAGTATGTAATACCAAGTTCCCTTTAAGGCAAGTCATTTCACTCGGTGGACATCTTAGAAATACCTCTTGGGAAGTATGCTAAGGCATTCTGTCTGAATAGGGAAACGTCAAATTCTCTAAAATAGTTTGCCAAGTTTACAATTATATTACATATTTTGAATCACCAATAAAATGAAACAACATCTGTCTCATAAGATTTGTTTCTTAATGTTCAAAACATTCGCTAATGCACATGCGCACTCGAAAGGAACGAGATCACAACACTAACCTCATTTATGGCCGTTCTACACATTATCATCCTCTCAATAATGCTACGTCAGATCTCGCTGGTCTTCAAAAGTAATCCACAACTTGGTCTTGATGGTGAATCTCCCCCAGAAATGATAGCAAGTCAGCGACTCTTTTTTTTAAGTTTGTGGGCGTTTGAGTAATTGCTGCCAAGTGATGTGCGTTTGAGAGGACAGACTGTTCATTTCATACAGATTGCAAAACTAAAACACTTTTGTTTTCAAGTATAGTGGGTTCATTTACAAGTAGAGATTTCAAGCTTTATGTGGATATATTTCTTATGTATGTGAAGCAAGTATTTGCTGAGATTCCAGTGTGTTTGTTGACCACAAGAACTTTCGTAAAAGCACACGTCTGGTCCGAGCTTCTCCCCGGAGAGTCTATAGCGATCGATGATTGGCTCCTGTACTAGTAGGCGGGGCTTCATTCGCCGTATTGAACGTTACACTTTCCCCCATTCAAAACTACATGAGTGACATGTGTATTCTATAGTCTTTGGTAATAGGTTTTCACATTCCTTTTTGCAAAATGTTGGTAGATCACCAACCCTGGTTAATTGCATTTATTTATTAATTAATAATTCATTAATTAATTTGTTTGTTTGTTTGTCTATTTACTGACCTTTTCTTACTTTGTTCTTTTTAAGCTGTGGTTTATGTTGTGATGGTTGATGCTATGATATTGAGAACTTTACTGGTTATGTTCTGTGGTTCTGTGTTCTAATGGTTCTATCGTTTTATTTTGTTAAAATAAAGGTGAACAATTTTTTTATTAGATTTGAATTATTGCCGCTCAAACATAAGATTAAGATTAAGTTAAGGGCTGCCCCTGACAAAAGTTTTTCCTAGTAGACTAGTATTTCAATTCAATTCCATTCTTTCATTCATTCATTTTCTTTTCGGCTTAGTCCCTTTATTAATCCGGGGTTGCCACAGCGGAATGAACCGCCAACTTATCCAGCACATGTTTTACACAGCGGATGCCCTTTCAGCTGCAAACCATCACTGGGAACACCCATACACTCTCATTCACACTCATACACTACGGACAATTTAGCCTACCCAATTCACCTATACCGCATGTCTTTGGACTGTGGGGGAAACCGGAGCACCCGGAGGAAACCCACACGAATGCAGGGAGAACATGCAAACTCCACACAGAAATGCCAACTGACCCAGCCGCGGCTCGAACCAGCGACCTGCTCGAACCACTACCTACTGCGCCACCGCGTTGCCCAAAACATTAGTAACATTGTCCAAACATTATTTGTTCATTAGTCAACTAATTACACATTTGTTATTTATTGAATTAGCTTTATGCAGCTTATATATAAGAAGAAGAGTTTCAGGGTTAATAAATAATGTAAACTGTTTCATCAGAATCAGAATTAGTTTTATTGCCAAGTGTGCTTCACACAAACAAGGAATTTGTTTTGGCAACAGAAGCTTCCAGTGTACATAAAGTGACAACACAAAATTAAATATGAGAAAAGAAAAAGGCGATAAACATTAGACATTAAACAGAGATGCAGTAAGTAAAATATATCTGGATGTTGAATTGTATGTACAGATATGTTGTAAATATACAGGTTATAAGGTGCTGTGTACCAATGCGAATGGAGAAAGTATTGCATTGTATATATTTATAAGGTGCTGTGTACAAGTGCGTATGAGAAAGTATTGCACGTTTATTGCCCAGTAGTGTTGATTGTTCTGAACTAAAGAAAAATACTATACCATGATGACAATACATATTAAAATATACAGTTGAAGTCAAAAGGATTCGCCCTCCTGTAATATGTCATTTTTCAGATATTTCCCAAATAATATTTAACCGAGCAAGGCATTTTTCACAGTATTTCCTATAAAATGTTTTCTTCTGGAGAAAGTCTTATTTGTTTTATTTTGGCTAGAATAAAAGCAGTTCTTAATTTTTTTAAAAACAATTTTAAGTTCAATATTATTAGCCCCCTTAAGCAATATTTGTTTTTTCCAATTGTCTATAGAAAAAACAATTATTATACAATGACTTTCCTAATTACTCTAACTTGCCTTGTTAATCTAAAATATTATGTACTGTCATCATGGCAAAGATAAAAGTAATCTGTAATTAAAAAATTAGTTATAAAAACTATTATGTTTAGAAATGTGTTGAAAAAAATGTTCTCTCTGTTAAACAAAAAAATGGGGGAAATTATCCAGGATGGCTAATAATTCAGGAGTGCTCATAATTCTGTACATAAATATAACTTATCCTTATTTATTCTGCCTTTAATCAAAACTCATAAAACACAAATTATTTTGGACACATTTATCATCCATATAGTTGCTCTGTTCCTCTTGGTCTTTACTGAGATAACGGTGCTTGTCAATGTGGGATCAATGGATTTGATTGTGGTGTAGAAAGCAGTGTCTAAGAGTCCCATTATTGTTAGCGGGCCGACCGCTCTGCTCCTGCTGCTGAGGCAGACGATCCTCCACTCCAGCAGACGACCAGCCTGCACACCTTAAGTGAAACGTATCGATCGCAGCCATCGTGAGTGCATGGAAATTTTGCACATATGCCCAGAGAAAGACATAACGCCTCCATACTAGTGAGGAAGCAATATTGATTTTTTTCATGGCCGAATGTGATTGCGGATTTTGTTTTTACAAGCAAATTGGCAGATTTGATTTTTACCATTTTTGTTTGTTTTATTTGTTATAAAATAATATCTGTTTGTTGTATTATTTTTAACATTTAATTTTAAATGTAATACATATGTCAAAAAGTTCTGTTGAATGATTTTACTTCAGCTTTGTGAAATTATGCTACATGAAAAGCATATCTGTTCAAAACAAATCTATTAGATAGGCTGAATAAAATTGCTAATTCACTTAAACAGGAGTTCCTCATCAAGATACTTTAATCAGGGTGGTCTTAAAAAGTCTTAAAGGTCTTATATAAAAAAATAGGCCTTAAATAGTCTTTAATTCATAGAAATGTTGTGTTGTAGGTCTTAAACTATTTTAAACAAGTCTTACTTTTCCTATATGTCTATGTAAAGCTACCTAATCTAGGGTGCATTTCCCAAACAATGACGTAACTCGCGGCTGAACTATCATAGTACGATGCATCGCTTGAGAAAAGAACGATGTAGTGATGAGTGTTTCCCAAAACCCGTAGTTTCTCTGTCACAGATCCATCATTTGAACCACATTAGTTATAACGTAAAACACCCATAATGATGCTCTAAACGGAGTGAATTAACAACTTCTTTAGAGAAGAACCCCATCATTTCTTTGTGCAAATTATATTGTTTTACACGCACACACATTTAAAAAAAATCCAATATTAGTTTTAGTAAAAACATGCACTCGTTTTCCATATTAATTGAAATGTATGTAAATGGCGCATATAGGGCCTGTGTTTCCTTTACAAATGTTATTCTATTCTAAAATATAAAACCTTTCCCAGAGATGGGTTGCGGCTGGAAGGGCATCCACTGTGTAAAAACGTGCTGGATAAGTTGGCGGTTCATTCCGCTGTGGCGCCCCTGGATTAATAAAGGGACTAAGCTGAAAAGAAAATGAATTAATGAATGAAAATATAAAACCACTTACAAAAGCTACACTTACACAACCACTTACAAAAACACATATTCTAATCTCATATATAAATAATATAAATAAATAAATAAATAAATAATGAGGCTATTTATTAAGAAATGAAATGTAATATTTATTATTTATTAGGAAATGAAAAAAATCCTACTTTAATAATAATAATAATAATGATAATAATGATGATGATGATGATGATGATTATTATTATGTCATGTCATTTTCATCCGCTTATCCGGGGCCGGGTCGCAGGTATTATTATTATTAATATTATTATAAGTTTGCGATGCAGTTTGCGAATGTTCATTGGAACGATGGATTTGGGAAATGCCAAATCAACAAACTATGTTTGTAACGACGGAACTTGTGACCTTAGTTGGCTAACGATGATTTTCAGAAGCACACCCCAGGCTATTAGAAAAAAACTCCTTAGTATTTAGTTCTGTATGAATTTTATTCGTAATAGTCTTAAAAGTCTTCAGTTTGACTTGGTGAAGCCTGTAGAAACCCTGTTTAATAAAACCTCTTAGTATTTCAATATTTAGAATTTTCTTCAAGTATTTCTAGATTCAGCAATGCAGTGGCGCAGTAGGTAGTGCTGTCACCTCACAGCAAGAAGGTCACTGGTTTGAGCCAGTTGGCGTTTCTGTGTGGAGTTTGCATGTTCTCCCTGCCTTCACGTGGGTTTTCTCCGGGTGCTCCGGTTTTTCTGACAGTCCAAAGACATGCAGTACAGGTGAATTGGGTAGGCTAAATTGTCCGTAGTGTATGAGTGTGAATGAGTGTGTGTGTGTGTGTGGATGTTTACCAGAGATGGGTTGCGGCTGGAGGGGCATCCGCTGCGTAAAAAAAAATGCTGGATAAGTTGGTGGTTCATTCCGCTGTGGCAACCCTGGATTAATAAAGGGACTAAGCCGAAAAGAAAATGAATGAATGAATGAATGAATATTTCTAGATTTATGAGCCGGTGTATTTTTTCTAACACAACAATACTCCAATTATACTGAATAACCTCAATGTATAGTAGATTAAGAATAGATGTTTAATAATTATCCTGCTTAACATATTGGGGTACAGTGGAGTTGAGGATCCAATTGCTGTTTATTAAGAGAATCTGGTGATGTGACATTGTGCACCGAGACTTCGAAGCATGTATCAAAAAAATGATACATCTCTCAGTGAAGCAGTGTACTGGAGCTTGATTCGTTTTGCCATAATCACATGATCTGTGACGTTCAAAGTTTCATTTTCACCTATACCCACGTGACTGCTTTGAATTTTGATTCAAAGGTTTAAACACCCTCTTGGGTTAGTAAAGTGCATAGCGTGAGATTAGACATTGATTACATACTACTGTTTCAAAGCACTGCACCGGTCTCACGCACCAGTAATTCAACTAAAATACAATAGTAATTTATAGTAAAGAGCTTTTGGACCATACTGAAGTCTCCTTCTTAGAATATTCACCTCCCATGCAGGAATCACCAGTTCGATCCCTGCTCAGAACAGGTGGGTGGGTGTAGGACCAGTTGGAATATTATAAACAAATACTTTTGAATACCTTGGATTTTACTACAGTCATCGGTGGTGTAATGTAACACACCTTATATGTAAAAAAAAATCGACAGTAATTGAGCAATTTGTTTATATTACTATTGTTATATTACTGCATGAATGAGTTGGTCAGATGTGAATGTTTGACATTTTTGCAACACACTTTAACCAGCAGAGATCCTCATCGAGCTCTGATTTGGAAAGCTTGGAGTAACGAATCTTTTTCCGATAGAATTAAGTCGAACGGTTCACTGGTTCAGAAAGCTTTATTTCAACATCACCAAGAGAATCATGAGGCAGCCAAAAGGTCAAAACAGGGACAGACTGGAGCATGCAGATAATCCAAAAGTATAGTCAGAGTAAAGGCGAATGGTCGAGACAGCGGCAAAACAACATATAACAATAAACAAAGCAAAGCAAAGGTCAAACCCGTGGAGGGCAGGACAAGAAACCATTTAGAAATTCTCACTTACAGTTTATAGGACTCAGCAAAGACGTGTGTGTGTGTGTGTGTGTGTGCTGTGTTTATAGTCTGGGTAATCAGTCCTCACAAGCTTCAGCTGTGTGTTTGCAGTCAAGTTGGATCTGGGCCAGATGTGTGAGTGCAGGAAATAATGGGATTTGTAGTTCATTTTAGCAGCAGAATTGTAGTCTGGTTGATGTCATGTTTTCGTGACACATAAACTTGATTTCTAACTTTTTGAAACATTTAAAACTCAAGCAATTGCCTAAACATTAGCTATAAAGAAAATTCTGCCCAGACACAAAGGTCTTATCCATACAATCGTTTTATTAAATGTTGAATACTTCAAAGAATTGGGAAAGTAAGGAAAGTCAGTTCAATTTGTTAATGCAGAATTCACACTGTACTACAAAACACTTTGAAGTATAAAATCATTGCACTGCAGACTTCCATATGACCAGAACAAATATTAGCCATATTAAAAAGCTAAAAAAAAAGTCCGGTAGCCAGTCACACATTGGAAAAACCGGCATCTTCGATTTCTATTCGGTTGATCTGTGCATTGCTACTCCTTAGAAAAAGTCTCACATCAGTCGAGTCTACAGAGCCAAGAAGTAGCTGTTTAATTCTCTTTGTTGGTCCTCGGGCACCTTGCTAAACACTGGCCACTTAATCTTCAGAGGAGCCGATTGCTCACGTACACACACACTCTGCCTATAGATTTGGTTGGCTTGTTTATGACCTTGGTGGAAGGGTTATGGTTTAATCAGTAGTTTGCACTGTTTCTCCAGGCCCTGCCAACCTTTTCCTGCGGTGTAATGAAGGCAGCAATCCTGAGAGAGGCTTTCCTGCAGCAGGTTGAGGGCTGATCTGGGATCAGGTGCTCCTGTGTCGGTGCTGATCTCTGTGGTTGTGCCAAAAACATTCCGTTCCAGGAACATGACACTTTCTTTGTTTTGTGAATTTGATTCGATTTCAGCGTGACCTCGAGTAAAGGAACACATTTTGAGCAGTGCCAAACATAGAACTGTTCATTTTCCTTGCCAAATTTAAAAGCTTTTGAGTTTTCACACAATCTCTTGAGCACAGTGATAATATCATCTACATTTATTCATTTGGCAGATGCTTTTAACTTACGGTTCATTCAAAACACATAAATATGAGTGTTCCTAAGGAACTGAAGCCGTGACATTGGTGTTGTTAGTTGTTAGTTAAGTTAAAGTAAAAGCTTACATTATTTAGCTAGTTTTTAATTATTTTTTGAAATACATTTTGGGGCGACGCAGTGGCGCAGTAGGTAATGCTGTCGCCTCACAGCAAGAAGGTTGCTGGTTCGAGCCTCGTCTGGGTCAGTTGGCGTTTCTGTGGGGAGTTTGCATGTTCTCCCTGTGTTCGCGTGGGTTTCCTCCAGGTGTTCCGGTTTCCAAAGACATGCAGTACAGGTGAAATGGGCAGGCTAAATTGTCTGTAGTGTATGAGTGTGAATGAGTGTGCATGGATGTTTCACAGAGATGGGTTGCGGCTGGAAGGGCATCCACTGCGTGAAACATGTTCTGGAAAAGTTGGCGGTTCATTCCGCTGTCGCGACCCTGGATTAATAAAGGGACTAAGCTGAAAAGAAAATGAATGAATTAATTTTATTAATAATTATTATTTGTTTCTTATGAAATTACATTGGTGTTCTTAAATTAATTTTTAATTTTTTTTTAAATAATTTGTTTACATGTTATTATAATTTTTTTTACAAAATATCTAATTATTATTGCCTACATTAATATTATTATTATTATTTTTATTATTTGTTCCTAAGGAAATGCCATTGGTGTTGTTAGTGAGTCATTCCCTACCACATGATGTTGGAGAGAATGTTGTTTTTAAACATAAGTAAAAACTTAAAATTTAAAACAGTTTTTAATTTTTTTTTTTTATTAATTTGGATTCAAATACTTTTTTATTATTTAATACAATTTAAAATTTTTATTTATTATTAGTATTTGTTCCTGAGGAAATTACTCTGGTGTTGTTAGTGAGTGTCAGTGTTAGTGGTTGTGAATGTTGTTTTAAAAAAATATATATAGATAAAAAAAAAACGTAAATTATTTAGCCAGTTTTTCAATATTTTGTTTAAATATAATTAATATTTTAATAAATATAAAATTATTATTATTATTATTATTATTATTATTATTGTTCCTAAGGAAATTACATTGGTGTTGTTAGTGAGTGTCATACTCTACCACATGATGTTGGAGTGAATGTTGTTTTTAAAAATAAATTAAAGTAAAAACTTTTTTATTTTATTATTTTAAAATGATTTTTATTTAAATATTTTTATTCTTTTATTCTACTTTTTCTTTTTATTATTTTCTTTTCTTTTTTATTTTATTTAATTTTATTTAATTATTTGTTCCTATATGACACTGGTGTTGTTAGCAACTGTCATTCTCTACTACATGATGTTGGAGTGAATGTTGTTTTAAAAAAATAAAAATAAAAACAAAAACGTAAATTATTTAGCCAGTTTTAAAATATTTTTTTAAATATTAATAATATTTTAATAAAAATACAATTATTATTATTATTATTATTATTATTATTATTATTTGTTCCTAAGAAAATTACATTGGTCTTGTTAGTGACTGTCATTCCCTACCACATTATGTTGGAGTGAATGTTGCTTTAAAAATAAATCAAAGTAAAAACATTATTCAGCCAATGTTTTTATTATTTTAAAATATTTTTATTTCAGCATTTTTTTTATTTTTATATTCTATTTTTTTTTTAATTTATTATTATTTTTTGTTCCTAAGGAAATTACAACAACTGTCATTCCCTACCACACGATGTTGGGGAGAATATTGTTTTCAAAAATAATTTTTTTTACATTATTTTGCCTTTTTTTTATTAAATTGTATTCTTATTATTTTTATAATAATTCAGTTATAGCTTTTTAGTTTTAGTAATAATTTAGATAAATATAGTTTTATTTCATTTTTTATATTTATTTAGGTCACA
Source organism: Danio kyathit (assembly GCA_903798195.1). Taxonomy (NCBI): domain Eukaryota; kingdom Metazoa; phylum Chordata; class Actinopteri; order Cypriniformes; family Danionidae; genus Danio; species Danio kyathit. The sequence continues at coordinate 38,302 of CAIGQS010000120.1, forward strand.
CTTTAATTTAAGGTACAGTTCTTGCTATTAATAAACCATTTATTAAAACGTTTAGCTCAATAAACTACTAATTTGGCTGTATATAATTAGTTGGGTTTAGATATATTGGGTACGATTAGAATAAGATATAGAATAAGATCATACTTTATACTATAAGTATTTAATAAACAACCAATATCTTATTAATAGGCAATCATAATCCAGTATAAATAATCTAGTTTAGTGGGAATTAGTACTTAAACTGAAGTTTTACCTTTTGTTTAAATTAATTTCCATTTTTCTTTCTAATAAAAACATTTTAAGAAGGGTTAGTTAGTCTCAAAAGGAATATAATTTTTGTTAGAAACTAAGAAACAGGAAACAATTTCATCAGAGGTTGATATTAAAAAAATATTAGCTGTGAGATATTTACATTTTAGTACTGCTTCATGGCTACAGCCTCTCCCATATCACACACAAGACTCACCGCATTCAGTTTAAAACAGCCAAAGCTGTAGTGCTTCCATTAGTGTTTGTACATTTATAGAAAACAATGTGTTCTGTGACTTTAGAGCTTGTATGCATCAGACAGTGTACAAAACTGATGTTGACCAGAGGCAGATTGTGAAGGCAGTGAGTGTAGAATGACATCTTGACAGCTGTCAGTTCACCAGAAAAACGTTGGACTAGAGGATTCTGAATATACCATGACAATAAAAATGATGTAGATTTAATTTGGCATGTTTTAACTTGAAAAAATTCAAACCATCTTTACATCACGCTACTAGTTAAGCAAATATAATGTAATGTTGTCCTATAATGTTGAAAAAGGATTAAAACTGCTTTTTCAATACGATTGTATATTTTGTGTTCATTTCATTTTACAGTAAACATGTACATTTAATAGATTAATAGGTACCGAAAAAGTCCACAGAAGGTGGGGGGGTTGGGGGATCACCAGAATGGGGAAGTCCCAGAGTAAAATGAGAAAATATGATACACCGGTCTTTACTCTGTTTTCATCTGTTTTATTATTATACGTTTCTATTTTATTTATACTTGTCTCTCTTATTCCTGTTTATGTAAAGCACTTTGAAATGCCACTGTGTATGAAATATGCTATATAAATAAACTTGCCTTGCCTTGCCTTTAGTATTTTGTTAATTTAACAGTACATTTGAATTTACCATTGTTGTTTCATATAGCATTGAGTTTGATTTATAAAAATATAACATTTCTGAAATGAATAACATATAAATATACACTCACCGGCCACTTTATTAGGCATACCTGTCCAACTGCTTGTTAATGCAAATTTCTAATCAGCCTATCACATGGCAGCAATTCAATGCATTTAGGCATGTAGACATGGTCAAGACGATCTGCTTAATCAGAGCATCAGAAAGGGAAAGAAAGGTGATTTAAGTGACTTTGAATGTGGCATGGTTGTTGGTGCCAGACGGGCTGGTCTGAGTATTTCAGAAACTGCTCATCGACTGGGATTTTCACGCACAACTCTCTAGTGTTTACAGAAAGTGGTCTGAAAAGGAGAAAATATCCAGTGAGCGACAGTTCTGTGGGCGCAAATGCCTTATTGATGCCAGAGGTCAGAGGAGAATGGCCAGACTGGTTCCAGCTTATAAAATAGCAACAGTAACTCCAATAACCACTCGTTACAACCAAGGTATGCAGAAGAACACGTTGAACCTTGAGGCAGATGGGCTACAGCAGCAGGAGACCACACCGGGTGCCACTCCTGTCAGATAAGAACATGAAACTGAGGCTACAATTGACACAGGCTCACCAAAATTGGACAATAGAAGATTGCAAAAACGTTGCCTGGTCTGATGAGTTTCGATTTCTGCTGTGACATTCGGATGGTAGGGTCAGAATTTGGCATCAACAGCATGAAAACATGGATCCATTCTGAACTGTATTAATGGTTCAGGCTGGTGGTGGTGGTGGTGTAATAATTCATTCATTCATTAATTTTCTTTTCGGCTTAGTCCCTTTATTAATCCAGGGTTTGAACCACCAACTTATCCAGCACATGTTTTACACAGCGGATGCCCTTCCAGCTGCAACCCATCTCTGGGAAATATCCATACACACTCATTCACTATGGACAATTTAGCCTCCCCAATTCACCTGTACCCATGTCTTTGGACTGTGGGGGGAAACCGGTCATCTCAGACTGGTTTCTTGAACATGACAATGAGTTCACTGTACTCAAATGGCCTCCACAGTCACCAGAGCTCAATCCAAAAGAGCGCCTTTGGGATGTGGTGGAACAGGAGATTCACATCATGGATGTGCAGTCAACAAACCTGCAGCAACTGCATGATGCTGTCATGTCAATATGAACCACGATCTCTGAGGAATATTTTCAGTATCTTGTTAAATCTGTGCCACGAAGGATTAAGGCAGTTCTGAAGGCAAAAGGGGGTCCAACCCGATACTAGTAAGGTGTACCTAATAAAGTGGCCGGTGAGTGTATCAGTGAGTGTATCAGTGTATCAGTAAATAGATGCAAATGCCATAGCCTGTTTTATTTAGACTTTTCAAACCGTGTTTCGTATCACTCTCAGCTCATAAATCTCTAGCCTTGTGGAGTAAACAGTACAGTTGTTTATTCTTATAGATTTTCAAAAGGACTGTGTGGTTTAATGGCTCCCTTTTTAATAAAGTTCAATGTTATTATTTGTTATCATTTAATAGTGAATGTATGCATACCTAAAATACACTCCCAGTAAATGAACGCAAATATTGTTATAGCATCTTGTACATCGCATTACAGCCCACATTATTGAAAATTCTTCTAAAACTGCAGCTTGTGGAGCAACCCAGCTCAGTTTGTTTTTCTTATAGATTTTTACGAGCGCTGTGCGGTTGGAAGGTACACAAATAAAGGCGCTAATGCACATTGAATGAGTCAAAGCAATCATTTTCTATAAGCTGTTGGAACAAACTCCACTGAATATTCAATTTGCATCTGCTTCAAACTTTTTCCAAATTAACTTTGGCCCTGCAGTGTGTTCGGCTTGAGAGATAATCACACAAAAGAGGCTCCAGCCCTTCAACCCGCCAGCGTTTGCATCGCTAAATCTCTGTTTTTCTTTTCCAAGCCTGTACGATCGGCCTGCCGCTCCACAGACCCTTTTGTGCGCACGTTAAAGGCTCTTTATTGATTGCAGGCAAAATGTTTTTAATGTTGTTGATGAGATTTTGAGATTGGCCGGCTAATGGGAAAATGGAGGCCCCTTTTTCAATCAATTTTTAACTCAAGTCTTAAATTGAAAATCTTTAGCAATGCAATTAGGGCTGATTTGAAAGGTACACTAAAACTTTCAAAATGTTTTTATACTCTTTTCTTTTTTCAGCTTCTCAATTTAGAGCTTCAAAATGATGATGTGTGAATGCGCACTTTTATATGCTAAGTAGCGTTCCTCTTTCAGTAGTAGATAAAGGATGAACAAAACAAAACTGAGAACAGATAAATAAAGTGCCTGAAAGGACCTCAGAAGGTGTGTGATTGTCAATTAACTGTTTTACTTGTAAATGACTAAAGTGAATTGTAAAACCAACCGTTGATCACGTATAAGATTTTCTGACCTGAGACGAATCACACTGCTTGCATTAGCATTAATTAGATTGTACACTGCCTTCACTTCAACATATTCATTTCCATTGCAGCAGCAGCAGCAGAATATGCATTAGTGCCTCGCGGTTTTCTTTTGAAACAGCTGGTTGATTTTAATAGACTCAATGTCCTTGTTGTTTTTCCTCAGTGCACGTCAAAGCGGGAACCTGTGAGGTCATTGCTGCCCACCGCTGCTGTAACAAGAACAAAATCGAGGAGCGCTCCCAAACTGTCAAGTGCTCCTGCTTCCCTGGGCAAGTGGCTGGAACAACAAGAGCTGCTCCATCCTGTGTGGACGGTAAGACTGCTGGAGTTTGTTTGGGTGAGATGGGTTTGTGTGTGTGGTGTGTGTGTGTGTGTGTGTGTGTGTGTGTGTGTGTGTGTGTGTGTGTGTGTGTGTGTGTGTGTGTGTGTGTGTGTGTGTGTAGGTGTGTTTTTAATCTATCCATCCATGCAACCAACCCT
>CAIGQS010000120.1:42485-62485 GCA_903798195.1 Danio kyathit
AAAATGAATGAATAAACCCATTCCCTTACATCACAGTACCAAACAGTGGATCAATTGGTACCGGGCCACACAAGAAATCATTAATTATTTCCGTTTTATTTATTATTGAAATCTGAATGATCTTTTTTTTTGAAAAATGACCTCTCGATTACATCTGTCACTTGAGCACCCAAACTGAACCCATTAGTAGTAAAATGAGTAAGAAACAGACGTCTTTGGAAAGTTTCTTTGCTAAGTGGAAGAGGCCCAGTGAAGGACCCGCGAACTGCCAAGGAATAGATCTGCAACCCATTTCTCAACAAATCAGGTGAATCCAGCATGTCTGTGCAAGCAGATCAACAACTCAAGGACACAAACAACTATGGCCTTTTAGGGGCCGTTCACATATTGCATCTTTCTCCACGCAAGTTTGTTATTTCCAATGGAGGGCACTTCAGAATGCCACAAGTCACGTGACAAGAACTGACCAATCAGCTTCAAACTTTGTATGGAATAAACACATTTCGGTAGACCTGTTACCTCAGACAAACACAGAACACCCAAACACTGCAGTGCTTTTTAAATTTTTCTATAAATAAAACTTGTATCAGAGTGACAGCATGATTTGTTAGCTTGTCATCCTCTGAGAAAACGGTTAATAGTTGCCTAGCAATCCATGTACAACCTTCCCCCGGGATGCGGTAAAAGAGTCCAGCATTGATCGGTCCGGCGGTGATAAAAAAGGTTGGGGACCACTGACATACATGTTTTATCCAACAATCATAAAAATGTCATAATGAGCTCAAAGCAGCACATAACACGATTTTATACAGTTAAAAGGACAGTTCACCCTCCAAAAATTTTTGTTTACTCACTATTTGATTCCCCTTCACTTGTTCCAAACTTAGCAAACAACAGAACTTTCTTTATCTGAACTATCCCTTTAGGTTATTCAGTCTGTTTGCTTGGCCTGTGCATGTTAGTCATGAATAATTGGGACACATTTCTTTTTAAACATCTTATTCTGTAAACCTACAAAATGCATTTTAAGATCCAAAGAATAGAGGAAGAAGAGAGCTTTGAGGTGAACTGACAAATTTAATTAAATGCAATATCAAGGTTTCAAACTAGATAGCCATAACAGGGCTAATCACATCTTGTTTGGTTTTGTATTTGGATATATATTTTAGACATGATTGTTTTTTGTCAGAATTCTTTAAGATATTGAGTTTCCCAGTTTAACTAACAGGTAAACAATCTCAAGCACAGTCTTTATTCCCATTATGAAAATGATATTTTCACTGGGTTGTTATCAAAGCCTTCACATTATAATAAAGATCATGGTGGCTATACTGTATGTTAGCTTAAACTGTGTTGATATTTTTGATGTTTTCAAACATGCCAGATTAAGAAAATAAATAAATAGAGCCTGAAAGATTTTTTTTTTTAAATGTCATTCAACCCTAAATAAAACAAAAGTATTCCATGTTATTTTTCTACTGATAAAAAAAATCTCATGACATGTTTGACAGATCAGTAAAGTTACGAGATCTCTTTGAAATATGGGGTTTGACTGACTTTCATTTATTTATTTTTAGAATAAACTGGTATTACACTTGATATTCCAAGCCCTGCTTTATGCAAGTTAGATGGCACTGTTTAAGTAAAACATGTGGCTAAAAGTGCATTCAGTTTCACCTTAAAGATATACATTTTAGTGTGGCAACATTTTATTACTTATAATATGTATTGTAATGTGTATTGCAACAGTTCAAAAATTAAATGTCAGGTACTTTAAGTGATGCTAAATTAACAAAGCTCTATCATGTTTGAAAATCATAATATAAAATTGCAATTATATATATATATATATATATATATATATATATATATATATATATATATATATATATATATATATATATACACACACACACACACACACCACATATATGCATATATATATATATATATATATACACACACACACACATATGCATATATATATATATATATATATATATATATATGCATATATATATATGCATATATATATATATATATATATATGCATATATATATATATATGCATATATATATATATATATGCATATATATATATATATGCATATATATATATATATATATATATATATATATATATATATATATATATATATATATATGCATATATATATATATATATATATATATATATATATATATATATATGCATATATATATATATATATATATGCATATATATATATATATATATATATATATATATATATGCATATATATATATATATATAGCATATATATATATGCATATATATATGCATATATATATATGCATATATATATATATATATATATATATATATATATATATATATATATATATATATATGCATATATATATATATATATATGCATATATATATATATATATATGCATATATATATATATATATATATATATATATATATATATATATATATATATATATATATATATATATATATATATATATATATATATATATATATATATATGCATATATATATATATATATATATATATATATATATATATATATATATATATATACAGGAGAGGCCAAATTCTTCAGCAGGATATCACTCTGTTTCACGCTTCAGCCTCCACACCAAAGTTTCTGAAAGCAAAGAAGGTCAAGGTGCTCCAGGATTTGCCAGCCCAGTCACCAGACATGAACATTATTGAGCATGTATAAGGTAAGATGGATGAGGCATTGAAGATGAATCCCAATAATCTTGATGAATGTTGTTGGAAAGGCAACAAGAGTACTCAGGTAGTGTAAGTATCATACCCAGGGGTATGCATATATTATTGATACTCTGGGGTATGTAAATATTTGAAAAATATTTATTTATATTTATAAATTAATTATTTTAATCTAATAGAATGTATACATAAATATAAATATACATGTTAATATTTAGGTTTTTGTATTTTATATATTTGCGTTTATACATAAACAATATTTTTATACAGTGAGTACACATACAAAAGTACACAAACTTTTATTTTGGATGTGATTAATCAGGATTAATTATTTGACTGTACTATTAAATATACATCTTAATCAAAAGTGTTATTCTGTCTCCATTATTAGTGTAGCTAGAAACATTTTGAGAGACTTTAAAAAAAACAAAACTTTTTTTCCTGATGAGCTTCCAGGATACTAAATGTAGGCCTAATGTCTTGCCTTAGCAAATGTTGATACACGCACTTAATGTTTGATTAATTAGATTAATCATCCAGCATATTAAGTAATTTGTTCTTAAAAATTAAATCGATTGACGGCAACACTGTTAACATTTACCGTTCCGCAGATAAATGGTTTAATAAAATGACCTCAACCTTTCCAATGCAATTATTGCTTTCCAGTCTTCACTTTTATTATTATGATTATTATTATTATAATAATATGTTACTTTATTTGACAAGCACATAGTAGCCGAGATTAATCTTATTTTGTGCATGGACACCACACAGTGCTTCGTGCCAAGCTGAAACAAATTCATTGGGAAAGAGAAACCTTTGAATGGAAAGCCCTGGAGGCTCTTTTCTTTATCTCATTCAAATGTATGGCACAAACGCGTCTCTAGGGACCCTGGCAGTCCTAAGGCTCAGAACACAACAACAGCGTTATCACAACATCTGTGGAGAGGGGCGGAGAGGGGAGACAGGAGCCATACTATTATGTTAAAGGGCACAGTAAACTCTTTAGGGCTTGTTTGCATTTGCCACTGCGGTTTTCACTGTAAATTGGTATGTGACACACGTGATCCCTGATTTGACCAAACGTGGTGATTTAATGATCCATTCACACATAGCGGGGATCTTGTCTTTCTCGTAGGTTTTCGCTATCTTGTGCAGCTCATAATAGCGCTGATATGGTTTATCATACTCCATAAGCTCCATACGTTTAGCAGATGGGTTTCCAGATTGACTGAGGATTTGAAAGGGTTACTGATCTTAGACGAGCAATATGCTGGGCTTTTGGTATATATGGATAGAAACCAAAAGTCACTGTTCATATTGAGTTGCTGACTTGTAAAAGTACACATCATTTTAAGATGAAAACTTATTGAATCAATAATGAAATCTAATCAGGGATGTTACAAAACTCAAATGCCTGATTGGGATGCTTTACTGCGTTTATAAAACACCACCAAAAACACCAATTTTTTATATAAAGTGTATAATTAACAATTACTGGAATAAACAATTCCTTCACTAAGCGGGCAGTATATTATCACTGTCAAACAACATACTTTGCAATAAAATGGACTGCGCCAAAAACTGAAAACTGGGTGAAAAAATATAATCAATCATATACACATATACAGTATACATACACACACACACACACACACACACACATACTGTATATACTGCAAGTTTTGTTATATATTTTTGTAATGTTTTAAAGCAAGAAAATAAGACAATGGATCAAATGAAAGGAAAGAAAGGGAAGCAGCAAGGAAGGAAGGAAGGAAGGAAGGAAGGAAGGAAGGAAGGAAGGAAGGAAGGAAGGAAGGAAGGAAGGAAGGAAGGAAGGAAGGAAGGAAGGAAGGAGGAAGGAAGGAAGGAAGGAAGGAAGGAAGGAAGGAAGGAAGGAAGGAAGGAAGGAAGGAAGGAAGGAAGGAAGGACTGGATGGATGGACAGACAGACTGGATGGATGGATGGATGGACGGACAGAGGGACGGACGGATGGATGGACAAACTGGATGGATGGACAAACTGGATGGATGGACGGACGGACGGACAAACTGGATGCATAGATGGATGGATAGACAAACTGGATGCATAGACGGATGGATGGACAAACTGGATGCATAGATGGATGGATAAACAAACTGGATGGATGGACAAACTTAATGGACGGACGGACGGACGGACAAACTGGATGCATGGACGGATGGATGGACAAACTTGATGGATGGATGGACGGATGGACAAACTGGATGGATGGAAGGATAAATGGATGGACGGACGGATAGATGGACAGACAAACTGGATGGATAGATGGACGGACGGATGGACAAACTGGTTGAATGGATCAATGGACAAACTGGATGGATGGACAAACTTGATGGATGGACGGACAGATGGACAAACTGGATGGATGGATTAACGGATGTATGGACAAACTGGATAAATGGACGGACAGATGGATGGACAAACTGGATAAATGGCCGGATGGATGGACAAACTGGATGAATGGATGGATGGACAAACTGGATGAATGGACGGATGGATGGACAAACTGGATAAATGGACGGACGGATGTATGGATGGATGGACAAACTGGATGGATGAATGGATTAATGGACAAACTGGATGGAAGGACAGACAAACTGGATGGATGAACAAACGGATGGATGAACTGGATGGATGGATGGACAAACTGGATGGAGAAATGGATGGATCATTGGACAAACTGGATGGATGGACGGACGGATGGATGGACAAACTGGATGGATATATGGATGGACGAACAAACTGGATGGATGGATAAACTGGATCAGGGCTCGAAATTGCGTAATGGCTGAAGAGTGAAAAGTACACCGAATCTCGATGAGTTGCATTCACTGCGTGTTCAGCGCAAATGTCCGCTAAATGTAAAATCTAACACTCTACACACCATCGCCAAAGAAGCTCGCCTTTACTGAGTTTAAACTGATGCGGCTTATAAAAAAGAATGGTATTTGCGCCGGTGGTCATTGCGAGAATCCTGCTCTGCCCCCCCTCATATATTGGGTCGGCTGACTCGCCTGCTTTTCCACAAACACAAAAAAAATGAAAATCAGCACATAACGAGACTGAGCATTTACAATGACACAAACCGAAACCAAAACTTTTAAAAGTGAGACTTTTCTTTCTTTCTTTTGTCTATTCTTTCTTGAGATGTATATTATTTTTCTATTTAGTTACTGATGACTGCTTTGCAGCTTTCAGCCTTGAATTTAATGATTTATTATAATCTTTCGTTTGTTTTGTAGCAGAAATAGTATTTATTAAATTGACATGCATATAAAAGAATAGTAAAAAATAAATATGTCTTACTGCAATGCTTCATTTGAGTTTGCTGCAAACCATAAATTTATTTTTTTATAAAGTAACAGTAGGACTGTTTTGTAGCACATAATTTACATTCAAGCACATTCAAGGCAGCATGATGATGAGAAATGTAATTTATTGTTAGTATTATTGTCATCATCGTCATCATTAATATTTTATAATTATTAGACATTCATTTTGGATTTATTGCACAAATATCAAGTCATCAAGGCATTAGTTAGATAGTTGTTTATGGTTTTTGGTAGTCCTAATTGATGTTGTTTTCAAATACAATAAATCCCTTAATATACAATTTGCAGCGGTGCTCATTCATTTTTGGTGGGTGCTCGTAATTTTTTTCTGCTGCTCCTAAATTTTTTCTGGTGCTCCTAAATATTTGAAGTTGGGAGCACTGGTGCTTCCAAGTAAAAAAGTTAATTTTAAGCCCTGTGGATGGATGGATGGATGGATGGATGGATGGATGGATGGATGGATGGATGGATGGATGGATGGATGGATGGATGGATGGATGGATGGATGGATGGATGGATGGATGGATGGATGGATGGATGGATGGATGGATGGATGGATGGATAAACTGGGCGAACGGATAGACGGATGGAAAAAAGAAAATAAGAAAGAAAGAAAAGAAAGAAAGCAAAAGAAGATAGAAAAAGAAGAAATAAAAAGAAAGAAAGAAAGAAAGAAAGAAAGAAAGAAAGAAAGAAAGAAAAGAAGGAAAAGAAGAAATAAAAATAAAGAAAGAAAAAAAGAAAGAAATGGATAATGGATGGATGAAAGTAAAGAAAGAAACTAAGAAAAGAAAGAAAATGGGAAAAGATGGATAGAGGGATGACGGATGGATGGAAGAAAATAAGAAATATAAAAAATAAGAAAAGAAAAAGAAAATAAGAATAAATGGATAAAAAAAGATGTTGGATGGAAGGAAGGAAGGAAAGAAAGAAAATAAGAAAAAGAAAAAGATTTTAAATGAAAGCAAAGTTAAAAAACATTATTGTAGACTCAATGTTATATGAAAGGTTTTACCTACATTATTTTAGGAAATGTTTACGCTTTTGCTCGTTGTTTTAGATTTTGGAACATTTTTAAAACTCTTTAAAATGTTCTGTCTTCAAGCCCTTCGTTGCTCATTTGTGCACCCAAGCAAATAAAAATCAGGCTTAAGATAAGCTTCTGGACAAACTGAGGCTATTGATAAATTTTTTCAATGTAACTTATAGCCAAATACTTCCTCTTCCATTATGCTTGCATTATTGATTTTGAGTCTGCTTCTCTGCTGTGGTCCTGCATGAGCTGTTTGCTCTTCATTTTACTCTGCTGTGATGTATTTTAATGTGCTTACTGTCTTGGGAATGTAATACATGCAAATTAGCTATCTGCATAACTCCGCTGCAACTCATGAATTGGTCACGGTGCCTATTAAACAAAATGATGAACAAAAAAGTAAAACTTCAATACAGCAAGGGTTTCTGACAGAGTTTATTGTTTGTGATGGAGTATTCCGGGCATTCTTCAGGCTCATATTTCATGAAGTTATCCTGTTTGCCTTATTACAGATGCACAGCAAGTCTTTATGTAGGCCATTCTAAGGAAACTGTGCCATTTGTGCTTGGAAAATTCAGGGGTTTTCTATAAATCATTTCATTTGAGTGGGTTACTGTTGTACTTTAAATTCATATTTTACCACCTTATGACCGCAGACTTTAAGAAACCACCAGAGGCATGGATATGTCCCTAGTATTCAAACTAGCATTGCATACACTACCTGACAAAAGTCTTGTCATTGATCCCAGTTGTAAGAGTAAAAAATAATAACTTGACTTCTAGTTGATCATTTGGATGGAAGGTAGATTTTTCAGATGAATCATCTGTTGAACTGCATCCCAATCATCCCAAATACTGCAGAAGACCTATTAGAACTAACAAGAACCCAAGATTCTCACAGAAATCAGTCACGTTTGGTGAAGGAAAAATCATGGTTTGGGGTTACATTCAGTATGGGGGCATGCAAGAGATATGCAGAGTGGATGGCAACATAAACAGTCTGAGGTATTAAGACATTTGTGCTGCCCATTACATTACAAACCACAAAAGAGGGCAAATTCTTCAGCAGGATAGCGCTCCTCTTACTTCAACCTCCACATCAAGTTCCTAAAAGCAAAGAAGGTCAAGGTGTTCTAGGATTGGGCAGCCCAATCCCCAGATATAAACATTATTGAGAATGTCTGAGGTAAGATGAAGGTGGCAGCATTGAAGATGAATCCAAAGAATCTTGATGAACTCTGGGAGTCCTGCAAGAACTTTCTTTGCCATTCCAGATGACTTTATTAATAAGTTGTTTGAGTCATTGCAGAGATGTATGGATGCAGTCCTTCAGGCTCATGGGAGTCAAAATCAATTTTAATTATTTTTCCACTGCACCATGACTTTATATTCTATACAGAGGTGTAAAGAGTACCTGAAAACCATACTTGAGTAAAAGTACAGATACCTTACTGTAGAAATTACTCCATTACAAGTTACAAGTCACCAATTCAAATAAGACTTGAGTAAAAGTATCAAAGTATCCGATTTTAAAAGAACTTAAGTATTTTACTCATACTAAATGTAATAAAACACAAACTCACAGCTAAATGCACTTGATGCCAAATGTATAATTTTAGTGATACGTTTATTCACATTGCACAAAAAAAAAAAAAAAAAAAAAGCTAAAATATAGTCATGTTGCAGTGGTTTTTGCCATATCAGTAACTGTATAAATTTTTGGTAACATACTTACAATACCATTGTAAAGTCAGACATAATTTGACTAAATTCACATTAAATAGACTCTTACCTCAATGTGTTTTTTTTTTTTTTTTAATTTGAAGATAAATTATTAAAGCACTTATTTTCGTGGTTCGTGGCAAACAAAGTAGACACTGCATCCTGTAAGAGCCATTCTGTATATCGGCAAATGAAAACACTTCTTTCAGAAAAGAATCATAGATGATCTTCAGTGCTGGCACTGCTTGATGTGCCGGCTTCAGCTTCATCACTGGCTGCAGCCATGTCGCTAATTAAACACCTGGTATTAGGCAAGCTGCTAATTCACATTTACGTGATTTAGCCCAATAAATAGCTAACAGTACCTTCAGCACCCTGCAGATGGCGATATCGCCTCATCCGCCCAACAAATTAGCCGTGGTTGATAAAGATGCCGACTTGTCGCGCACAATCACAATGTAATGAGTAACGGTAAGCGTCCGTTCAAATGTAGTGGAGTAAAGAGTACATATATTCAATCAAAAATGTAGTCAAGTAGAGAGTAAAAGTTGCTTATATTTTTGATACTCAGTACAAAGTAGCCAAAAAAATGCTTAAGTAAAGTAACGAAGTCCATTTACTCAAGTACTTTACACCACTGATTCTATAATGTACATTATTTCTGTTAAGTGACAAGACTTTTGTCTAAGCAAAGTCAGACCTTATTGTCCTAATTAAATAATGAAAAATCAATACATGATCATATTTTATTTTGGTAAAATAAACATAATCTAGAGGACTTTGCCTTTCATATAAGCCACTTCTGATACCAAATAATCAACTAAAAGTCAAGTTATTATTTGTTGTTCCTAAAACTTGGATATGCAACAAGACTTTTGTCAGATAGTGTATATATGTCAAAATTCAAATACATTTGAATAATGAGTTTTTTAAATGGCCAATTCTTGGTTACTGAAATCTATACAATGTGTTATACTCTATATGCTGTAGAGGCTAGTCTGGAATTAAAATAAATAGTGTATGCAATGAATCAGGCACTGTGTTCAGGCACTGAATCGTTAGAAAAATAGTGCACACCAGAGGTGAATGTGAACATGATAACACTTTTAGAATTGTTTTTAACAGAATAGAGTCAATTATTCTGATACAATTAGACTTTATATGTACAATTTGATTTGAAAACTGATTGGATTAAAAGCAGAACCGATTAACGGAGTAGAACATTTGTCAACCAATCAAAATTAAGCTTTTAACAGGCTAATTTATACTTCTGCATCGAGCGATTGCCATGACCCATGGTGCCTGCCTTGCGGGTAGCCATGCATTTATACTTCTGCATGCTGTTTGTGTTGCTCTGCAATCACACTTCTGAAACACTAGCTGGCAGTAGGTTATGTTATGTTCCTCTGTATCGAGTTTCTTTGCAGGTGTTTTGTTTATTTCTGAACGCTACCTTAATGTACAAGTAGCTAATACTCACTCATTGAGAGGTGAGAATTGGGGGATGTGCAACAACTTTAATCATAAGGTAAACACAAAACATCTGGGGCCTCATGTACAAAGACTTGCGTTGAATGCATACTCAAGCATTGCGTACGGACAAAGCTGTAAATGTGCGTACGCAGTAAAAAAATCAGATGTATGAAACACTGCGTACGCAGAATCCCATGCATATTCTCTTTGTACATCTGAATTAACGTGAAACTGAGCGCACGTGCACGAGCACTAAACAACTCCCTGCCTCCTCCCCCATTTAAATATGGTAATGACTCCACTTTGGCAAAACCAAACGAAAAAGCAATGGCAAAAGCAAGTAAGAAGAGAAACTTCACAGAATGTGAATTGGAGGTGCTCCTATCGGAGGTAGACTGGAGAAAAACTGTGGTATTTGCAAGTTTGTCCTCCAGAATTAACAAAGAAAAAAAATAGTGAGAGAGTTTAGCTGACGCGGTTAACGCAGTGGGGTCTGAACATCACACTGTGAGTGAATTCAAAAAGAAATGGTCCGATGTACAGGTGCAGGTTAAGAGGAGAACAGCGGTGCACCGTTAAAGTGTGGACCGAACAGGCGCAGGAACAGGGGATGCTGAACTAACAACCTTTGAGGAGAGAGTTGCCTCAATTGTGGGCGACACTTTACTGTCTGGAGTAGTATCCGCGTCTGTGGGAGACACGATGTATTAAAGGAAGACTTTGTTAGGGTGGTATAGCAGCACCCCTCCGCTCTTACCGCTCTTATCAAGGCAGCGCCACCGGCATTTTAGCTGCCCAATCGCCCGCTGTACAACTGACCGAGTGCGAGAATGGGCATAATTGTATCTATGCTATTGGTCAGTTATGTGGGTTGTTGAGGGCAGCCATGTCTTTAATGGATAACCGCGGTCTCCTGATAATAATTACGCTTAATAAAATAAAATAAAATAAAAACTTAGCTGGAATAATATTTTTAAATACATCACTCACCAAGAAGCCACCCATCGCACGTTTGTGAGGATGAATGAATCATGGGTTGACCAAGGCCACCTTGCCACAATATTGTATACATTTGCAAATGCTTTTATATGTTCTAAATCACATAATTGATGAAAAAATATTGTCAAATGAACCCATTTTATCAATTATAAATTGATAGCAATGTTTTTCACATGTGTTGATGCGATACGTTTTAGTGTTTAATTTAACGATTGCCTCTAGGAGTCGCCAATGGAAATAAAACAAACACACACAAGAAAAACACGTACGACAGACATGAAGTTGGCGTGGACCAATGCACATTCTCATGTTAAATTCATCGTTAGAAAATCCAAACGTGAGCACGAAATCTGGCATACGCAAAGTTTTTGTGCGCACGCAGCGTTGATACATGAGGCCCCTGGAGCTCCTTCACTGAACTCGACACTTGTAAACACTCACTCCATTGGGCTCGCAGCTCTCAGCACCGCCCACACTCAGCACAGTTACCAAGCCAACCAATCACAGAGCTCCACTACGCATCGTAGCAACATGTAGTTACAATTTTTTGAGAGGTGCGAGTCAGCCACGGCAAGGGCTATGCGACCACGCAAAGATGGCGCCGGACCATATGCATGCACTTGACGCAGAAGTATAAGTCAGCCTTTATAGTTCAGTTGTTGACCCTTCATTGGTTGATAGCATTTATACAGTAATTTGCGGATGCCCTTCCAGCCGCAACCCAGTACTATGAAACACCCATACACTCTCACATTCACATATGGACTCAAGCACTACGGCCAATTTAGTTAATCTAATTCACCTATAGCACATGTCTTTGGACTGTGGGGGAAACTGGACCACCCAGAGGAAACCCACGCCAACACGGGGAGAACATGCAAACTCCACACAGAAATGCCAACTGGCCCAGGAGGGACCTGAACAATGACCTTTTTGCTGTGAGGCGACAGTAATAACCACTGAGCCACCAATCATCATATGATTCTTCAAAAAAAGAAAATGTAAACAAATGTCAACATTTGCTGAGCATGACCACATGTATCAATACGCCAACTGAACTGTACTAGGATCAACATTTCCACTCAGATAACATTAGACACATCACCTGCCATGAGAAAGGGGAAATACATCTCCAAAAAGTGACACCTGTCATTTATACACACTCAACTTCTCTCCTCTGTCTCTCTCTCTCTCTCTCATACACACACACACACAAACACACTGACAGTCACTTTCTCCTCAGATGAATTATAGATAGATCCAGGGACACCGCAATAATGCTTTTGTCACATCTATATAACATCTACCACTCTAACGATTTATCTGCTGTTATATACAGCCCCAGCTCAAAGGTTCCCACTTGACATTTATGTGGAGTGTTATGACTGCTCTGTGCAGAGGGACGTCTCAATAGCAGTGACAGTGACTGGAGAGCCAGAGAGCCGAGGGCCTGAGGCAGACAGATTTGCATGAGACCTTTCCCCGTGTCACTGAAAGATCATTCTGACTGCAAACTGTGCCAACAACCATGTGCGTCTGTCTGTCTGGGCTCATGTCTCGGGTGCTTAAAGTACACTTACAAATGCATGCATATCATTTACTGAGACATAACAAAACACGCCATCTTAATATACACTCAAAAACTGATATTTGCTGTTTGTTCAAACTACTTATTTAAAATGAGCTGAAACACAATTTTTGGGAAGGGGCAACTTCAATTCAAATCATCTTCATTTCTATAGCGCTTACAATGTAGACTGTGTCAAAGCAGCTTAACATTGAAGTTCTAGTAAACTGAAACTGAACTTCATCAGTGAAAACTGGACTGAAGCAGTTTAGTTCAGATCAGTGTCATGTAAATCACTGCTGAAAGGCAAAACACTGAAGAGCAAATCCAGTGATGTGCACTTAATTATTTTATGTTTTTAATCTAGGGCTGCACAATATATCGCTTCATTGTTTTTTTCCTTCACTTTCGTCAATTGGTGAAGTTTGTTCCTCGCTACTGATCATACCCGTCAACATTGGGATGTGAAAATAAGGGATACCAACCCCCCTCCCAAAAAAAAAAACCCCAAAAAATACATATGTTCATCTGGAGCTGTTTCATTGTAAATAAACTTCAGAAACGACCAGTAATACATTTGTATTATTATTTACAAAGTATATAATAATTAGTATACATTAGAAAAAGCTGCAAATAAATTAGCAAACAGTTCAGCTCATTAAAACTATTAGCTATTATAAAGAAATAGAATCAAGTTATCAAATCTCATCTTTTCTTCACTGTATAATTTCAACATTCTGATTAAAGAGCAGTGAATGAATGAATTTTAGTCCCTTTATTAATCTGGGGTCGCCATAGCGGAATGAACTGCCATTATTATTATTATTATTATTATCATTATTATTATTATGATGATGTGTATATGTCTGTTTAAACACGCACCCAAAACCCTGCGTACGTACAGAATCCGCTTGGGGAACAGCGCCTATTGTCACTATGGAGCGCATCAGCTGACAGTCATGCATCTTTATATGAACTGACTGTTTTGAGGATTACATAGGGGCAATGGCGCCTGTAATGAAAAGGTAATGAATCGCACCATTTTTATGTTTATTCCAAAGTGTTTCCATGCCTAAATAAAATGAAAGCACAGAACCGAATCACATTTAAAAGCAAGGGCGGCCCCTGGTGGTTCGGCGGTATGGGTTGCATATAGGGAGGATTGGCTCTTCTCAGAAAGATAAAAAATACGGGAGAAATACGGGAAAATACCTTTACGGGATGACAGCGGGATAGAACTGTAAAATACGGGAGAATCCCGGGAAAAACTGGAGGGTTGACAGGTATGCTACTGATGCCACTGGCTTGCTTGGTTTGGGACTTGTGGAGCTCTGAACTTCAACTCTGAAAACGGGACTGACACAGTTGCAATTTACTAGAACTTCTACACTCACTAAACTTTAGGTACACCTTTCTAGTACCGGGTTGGACCCTCTTTTGCCTTCAGAACTGCCTTAATCCTTCGTGGCATAGATTTAATAAGGTACTGGAAATATTCCTCAGTGATTTTGGTCCATGTTGACATCATAGCATCACATCACATCATGAGAATCACCAGTTCCACCAAATCCCAAAGGTGCTTAAGAAGTGTGCCAAGAAAATATCCCCACACCATTACACCACCACCAGCCTGAACCATTGATAGGTTGGACGTTTTGTGTGTTCAGAGATGCTCTTCTGCATACCTCAGTTGTAACAAGTGGTTATTTGAGTTACTGTTGCCTTTCTATCAGCTTCAACCAGTCTGGACATTCTCCTCTGACCTCTGGCATGAACAAGGCATTTGCGCCCACAGAACTGCCTCTCAATGGATATTTTCTCTTATTTGGACCATTTTCTGTAAACCCTAGAGATGGTTGTGCGTCAACATCCCAGTAGATCAGCAGTTTCAGAAATACTCAGACCAGCTCGTCTGGCACTAACAACCATGCCATGATCAAAGTCACTTAAATCACCTTTCTTCTCCATTCTGATGCTCGGTCTGAACTGCAGCAGATCGTCTTGACCATGTCTACATGCCTAATTGCATTGAGTTGCTGCCATGTGATCTGCGTTAACGAGCAGTTGGACAGGTGTACCTAATAAAGTGGCCAGGGAGTGCATGTTAAGCTGTCTACATTGTAAAAGCGCTATAGGAATAAAGATTAATCTAACTGAACCATCAATATCCCAACGTGCACATCCACAATAGTCACATTGCAAGACTATAGTTATGATTATAGTTGACCAGAAGAAACAGTTCAGAAAACATGAGAATTGTGTAGTTACTGCAGAGTTTATTCATAATTATTTCCTTTATTTAGCCAGGAGATCACATTGAGACAGCACCGTCTCTTCTTCCAGTGAGACCTGGTCAGGATGGCCGGCAGTACATAAAGTTTCACATAAAAATCACAAAAAATATCACAAAATTACAAAATCACCATGCATAAAAGATCAGATCATAAAAACAATTACAAGTATCCTTTAAGAAGTTGTACAGAAGATGTTTAAAAGTACTCCGAGTCGGAAGTGTGTCAAGATTGAGCTGATTTTGCAGGTCATTCCAAACCCTTAGGAACTTAAAAGGAAAAAGCATGTTTGCCAAGCTCTGACAATACCCTTGGGACTGTTAAACGAATATAGGAACCAGATCTAGTGTGTTGGTTATTTATGTGAAATGGTAACAAATTAGAAAGATAGGATGGTAATTTACCTAAGAGAGCCTTTAAAATAAATATGTACAAATGTAATTTTCTCCTTTGATATAAAGATAACCAATCTAAGGAATCATACAAAATACAGTGATGCGTCAGTGAATCTGAACCTGTGACGAAGCGCATTGCTGCAGGATAAACAGAATCTAGTTTTCTAAGTAGAGTAGCGGCAGCATACATATATAGATGATCACCATAATCAATTACAGACAAAAATGTACTTTCTACTAATTTCTTACGAGCCTTATAGGGAAAACTATTTTTTAACCGGTATAAGAATCCTAATTTTGGCCTAAGCTTTTTCAATAACTTGTCAATGTGTGCATCAAAGGCTAATCTCTCGTCAATCCAAATACCTAAATATTTGTAGGAGCTAAATCTTTCTATATGTACATCGTTCAAAGACGTAATTGTCTGGTCTGTTACTTTAGTGCAGCCACGGCTAAAAATCATGTATTTAGTCTTTTTTGAATTTAAAACCAATTTTAAATCCTGCAAAGTACACTGTAATACTTGAAAAGCGTTCTGTAAATACTGTACAGCTTGGTTTAAGGAATGTGCCGCTGTATATATTATTGTATCATCTGCATGCAGGTGTATTTTAGCTGAATCTATTCCATGACCTAAATCATTAATGTAAATAGAAAATAACAACGGAGCTAAAACAGATCCTTGGGGAACCCCAGTGTTGACATTAAGAGTGAAAATTGAGTGAAAGTTTATCATTTGCACATGTATTTAGGCCTGACAGAATTCAATGCATTCAGGCACAAGACATTTTACCAGTTGTAACTAACAAAGTATAATTTTATTGAATTATTTAAACGGTAAAGACTTTTGCAGTGTTATTTTACATTGATTATTCAAATTCTGTACCTGAATACTATTTGACTCCTTGAAAACCATAAAACATTATTTAATCACACTTTTGTCTTTACTCTTTTGTATTTATCTATGCTTGTAATTTAATACATTTTATGCATAATTAATTTCCCTACAGAATTATCCCAATCAATATCATTTAATAAATTATTTTCAAATAGCAGTTTTCAAGTCATCTGGTACAAATTGTGGATAAAATATATTGCAAAGTTTGTTGCAGAAAAACTAAATATCATAATGTCCGATTTTTTCAATGCAGCCCTAGAATCCACTTAATTTTGTAAAAATGTGTAAGTTAACTTAATTCCTTCAAGTTGGCCCAACACAAATCTAATCAATTGTGCTGAACCCATCTTTTTTTTTTTATTGTAGATATCTTTAAAGAAACACTTTTTTTTTTTGTCAAAATGGGCTTATTTTGCAACTCGTCTAGAGTTAATTATCTGAGTTTTACATGTTTTAAATCCATTCAGCGGATTTTCAGGTCCAGCTGGAGCATTTTTTTCTTAGGTTAGCATAGATCATTCAATTGGATTATACCATTAGCATCTTGCTCAAACCCAAAAAAAACAGTTTTTCCTATTTAAAGCTTGACACTTCTGTTGTTACATCATGTACTAAGACCAACATAAAATGAAAAGTTGTAATTTCCTAGGCCTATATGGCTAGCAACTATACTCTCATTCTCACGAAATCATCAAAAAACTTTGCTGCTGTACCATGGCTGAAACAGGCACATAAATATTACGCAGCACCTGAAATAGTCTCCACCTAGGTAACAGAGCTGCGTAATACCATTGCACCTGCTGCAGCCATGGTACGGCAGCAAAGTTTCTTGATTATTTCACCAGAATGAGTGTATAGTTCCTAACCATATTGTAAGTTACTTAAGTATTAATTCCTTGTACCTTGTAAAAATTATTATGGATACAAAAGTTTTCATGTTACTTAATCAGGTTTCAACTAATTTTTTTTAAAAGTTATGCAAAGTTTAGTTTAACATTTTTAGTCAGTTTGATTGATTTACAGTTTGAAGTCAGGGCTGTCCAAACTCAGTCCCAGAGGGCCGGTGTCCTGCATAGTTTAGCTCCAACTTCTTTCAACACACTTGCCTGTAAGTTTTGTATACATACAAAGAGCTTGATTAGCTGGTTCAGGTGTGTTTAATTGAAGTTGGAACTAAAATATGCAAGACAAGCCCTCCAAGACGGAGTTTGGGCACCTCTGATATAAGTTGAAATGACTGGAAATGTTAATTTGATTCAACTAATAAAAGACAGTAAGTTTTTTTTTTTTTACAGTGTTGAATGCATTTGCATCAGTGCATTGCCATCATGGCATTCTATTAAACATGAGTTGCTTAAAAATGCAATACACCCTGCAGTACTTTTTTTTTTAGATTTTAACAGATTTTTGTGTGTTGAGCATCAGTTAACACAACATTAGCAGCTGTCAATTTTAATTGTGGGGAAAACTGGATAATTTGGAGCTTTTGTCAGCTAATTTCATCTTCCGGGTTTAAAATACTTTGAGGCGGGATCAAAATTGGTGATGTATCTGCTAGTGGAGTGATGACGTATCGGTTTCTCATTATTATTCATCATGGACTTTTCTTATCCCATGAGAAGATCCTGCTTCTTAACTATTCATAAGAGCATGTGCTTTCCGAAGGCAAGGCAGACCTGCCAAGCTGTGAGACCCAGTGACTGGGTGAAACCGCGTCTGCGCACACCACAGGTCACATGTTTTTTTCCATGATCCACGGGGTTTGTAGCATGTTTTTCTCTGCGATTCTGTCAGGGCCGATACAGCAAAGCTGTTGGTTTGCAGCAAGCATATTTGTCGAAAAAAGCTGTACGAGAATTGGAGAATGGCAGACCTTGTCTTTTATCAATTGAGTTAATTACCATTCAGACACATCGCCTATTTCCTTGCTGCTGTGTTCGCCTGTGTTTAAAATCCTCCAGATTACCGGCTGGGCTAATGGTTGGAATAGAGAGGGCAAGAGACCTGCTGCACTGCTATCCACTGTGTCTGCATTCAGACCCGGGAATTGAGAAGTCAATATGTGTATATGAAATTACAAGTAACAAAAGAGAGCATGACATTAAATTACTTACTGTTTACTTCTTTGCATTTTGTAAACTAATCATGGGTCTCCTCACGGTTTGTGTCTTATTTTGTGAGCTAACTGACAATAGTTGTTTGCTCCCCTCTTTCTCCTCTGCTCTGCCAGCCATGCCCACTCCTCTCTCACTCCACGCCCATCATGAAGCATTTTTTTTTATTCTGACGTAGACTTGAACTGAAAAAGGGGGGTTTCATGGCCCTTTAAAGTTAACGTATATGAAACTTACATTTGCATGGAACTTTATTTATTTATTTATTTATTTTGCTTAACTGTAGATTTCCTGGAGAAATGCAAATTCAGTTTATAATTTACAACCCAACAAAATTCTTAATAAATATACTGCTCAGAAAGTGTGCTTATGCTATATTTCTTTCAAATAAATGCTATTTGGTTTAATATTTTGTTAACTAATTTAACGTTTCACGACGACTTAATGCATTTTGCACTGCACTGTAAATCACGTCTTCCTGATATCACTTTTCAAACCTCTAAACATGATCAAGTCCAGTTAGCAGTGGATAATTAAAAAACAGAAGCACTTACCGAAATCACACATTTTTGCCCTACTTTTGATTTTCAAGGAGGCTGGCGTTCTACCAGCGAAATGCATAATTCATAAAGTGCACCTGCTTTTTTGTCTCTCTCCATCTCTGTCTGTCTCCTCATCTGCCTGCAATATTTGTTTATATCGTTGCCATGAAAATGTTTTACAGTCATCCTCCATCCATAGTGACAACATGTTTTATTTGGAAGTTGTTTCATTTGAGGTCAGGTGGAACAACCTTCGGCTGTGTTGCATGGACGCACACACACACACACGCACGCACACACACGCACGCACACACACGCACACACACACACAGTTTTACTAGTAGTATTGTTGCATACTTTTACAAGTGAGACTCTGGCATGTGGGTCACTGCATTTGGATGAATTTCCATTTTAAATGGCTGACCTCAGATCATCTTTTCTTTGATGTGAAGCATTGACTTGTACATAATGAAACATCCTTCCCTGTCATATCATGTGATCATCAAATAGTTATTGGTCCAAAATAAACACAAAAAAAGCTAAAAGTCAACATTAAACTTTACTGACCCTAATATAATATAATGAATGGCATTGTGGCTCAGTGGTTAACACTATCGCCTCTCAGAAAGAAGGTCGCTGGTTCAAGTCCCAGCCAAAGATATGCGCGATAGGTGAATTAGCTAAATTGCCCGTAGTGTTTAAGTGTGTGTGTAAATGAGGGTGTATAGGTTTTTTTTCTAATACTGGGTTGCAGCTGGAAGGGCATCCACTGCATAATATGCTGGAATAGTGGAATAGTTGGGGGTTCATTCCGCTGTGGCGACCTTTAATAGAGACTA
>CAIGQS010000120.1:67485-167485 GCA_903798195.1 Danio kyathit
CAATTTCAAACTATTTAAAACAACCTAGCAACAACTTGACAACTACTCATAATACTAGGAAATATAACCATTTCCAAACAATTTAGAACATCCTGGCAACACTTATAACACCATGACATCATTTTAAAATGATTTATAACAATCTGGCAACCACTTAGAACACCCGGGTAAAACACGGTCAACCATTTCAAACTATTTATAACAACCTAGCAACAACTTGACAACACTCAGAATACCCATCACTTGACAACCTCTCAGAACACCAAAGTAACATCCTAGCAATCACTTAGGGTACAACCGTATTAACTATATAAAAACTATTTTTAACAACCTAGCAACACATTGTCAAACACATACGCAAATGCACTTAGAACTAGTATTAACAACTTTAAAAACCCCAGTATCACCCTAGCAACTACTTACAACACCCTAGTATCAACCATTAAAAACACCTGACAATCACACAACACACTCTAGGAACCATTTAAAACCCCTTAGTAAAACAAATTTGAACATCTTGACAACCAGTTATAACACCCTAGCAACCACTTAGAAGACCCATATAAGATTCTGTCAACCATTTCAAACTATTTATAACAACCTAACAACAACTTAACTATTCAGAATATTAGGAAAATAAAATTTTCTTTTCTTATTTTCTAATTTCTTATTTAGAACATCCTGGCAACCACTTAGGACACCCTAGCAACGTTCATATAATTATTAATCACCTGTTTCTAAATGGTCTGTCTCAAAAAGTGAAGGGAACGTATCCCCCCATCCCCCGGTTGCTACACCCCTGCTGTCAACCATTTCAATCTATAACAACCTAGCAATAACTTGGCAACCACTCAGAGTACAAGGAAATATAACCATTTCTAATTAATTTAGAACATCCTGCCAACCGATCAGAACACTCTGGCAACCACTTATAACACCAAAGCAACGATTTAAAACAATCTAGCAACACCTTGGCAACCACTTAGAACACCCTAGCAACCACTTAGAACACTCAGGTAAGACTCTGACGATGATTTAAAACTATTCATAACAACCTACCATAGCAACAACTTGACAACCACTCAGAATACCAATCACTTGACAACCTCTCAGAAAACCATAGTAACACCCTAGCAACCAACACCCGAATAATACTATATCAACCCTTTAAATTTATTTATAACAACCTAGCAACACATTGTCAACCACATACACAAACACTTCGAGCAAACTAGTAACAACTTAGAATTTCCCAATAGTACCTTAGCAACAACTTACAGTACAACACTCTAGTACCAACCATTTCATACACCTGACAATCACACAACACACTCTAGCAACCACTTTAAACACCATAGTAAAAAATAGAATATCTTGACAACCACTTAAACACCCTAGCAACCACTTTGATATGGTTATAGGGGTTTAACCTAGATGTTCTAACTATTGATGACAGCCTACCTATAGCAACACTTTTGAAACCACACACACACACACACACACACAACAAACCCACCTAGAATATAGATACAATAATATAATACAATATATTAACCTATATAGCAACCTAGTATCAACCATTTAGAATTATTTAGAACAATCTAGCCACATCTTGACAAGCACCATAAGCAGGCATTTATAACACCCTAGTAACAACCATTTAGAACACCGTGGCAACCGCCTACAGTAGAACACTCTGGACACTGTGAAAACTTAGAACTATTCAGAGCAGCCTATCTTGGAAATTGCTTACAACCACTAGAACACCACAACACACTAACAAAATCTTAGTTACACTAAGCAACCATTTCAGAAGCAATTAAAACAATCGAGCAATTCACATAGAAATCTGACCTATGGAAATGTATGTATATTACATACATGACATACACGTTTTTAAATACACAAAATATGTCATATATGCAACATACATTTCAAAACATTGCTTAAAACTATAATGTACATACATTATTGTTATAGTGTGTGTATATCAGCGGTGGGTATCACAGGTTACCTCACGATACAATATTACAATAATTTGTCCCCTATATCATAATTACAATATCAGTGATTCTGCGATATATCGATATACCACAGGAAAATTATCCATGGTATATCACAATATTTGTAAATGCATGAGAAAAAAAAGCATTTACACTGTGTGTGTATATATATATATATATATATATATATATATATATATATATTAGGGATGCAACAATACAGTTAGCCTACGGTTCAATACATACCTCGGTTTTTTAACACGGTTTTCGGTTCGGTTCTGATGGCTTGACACGTTTTTTTTTTATTTATTTTTTTTATGCTTAATGCAATAGGCAATAGGGGAAAAACATAAAAACGATTTAATGCAATACTCCTTTATTTTACTTAAAAGCCAAGAAAGGTACACTAGTTCCTGGTGTATTGTATAATTAAAAAAATGGCGCGAGTGTTACAAGCAATGGCGGTTCTAGACCAGAATGACTGGGGGGGCCAGTCAGGGGCCACTTGTGCTTTTAGGGGGCACACTTTAACATGCATCACAAACTACTTAAACAATTATTCAAAGTAATTTTTTTTCATGCATGACTCTGCAGTCTACATAAACAAGATAATTATATAACTTTGTATTAATTATTAATTTTAAGGAACTTTGTATTGTAGTGGATAACACATTTCTAACATTCAAGTATATCAAGGCACATTTTTACACCTGTAAACTTAGAAGTCAATTTTTTGCCCTCCCATTAACCTAAAATAATGTTTTCCAAGTGATCTTTAACAAACCAAGGACATTTTCACAGTATTTCCTGCAAAAAAAAGAAGTAATAATAATAAGTCTTTTTCTTATAGTTTATTTCTTAAATAAAAACAGTTTTTTTTAATTTTATAAAAATACAATTTTAATGTCAGTATTATTAGCCTCCTTAAGAAATATTTACTGTATATTTTTGATTGTCTACACAACAAACCAGTTATCCTATAACTATCCTATAAGTCATAGTTATCCTATGACTAATTATTCTAACTGTCCTAGTTAACATAACCTAGTGAAGTCTTTAAATTACACTTTAATCTGAATACAACTATCTTGCAAAATAACTAGTAAAATATTTTGCACTGACTGTCACCATGGGAAAGATAAAAAAGTAGTTATTAGAAATTAGTTAGTTAAACTATTATTTTAAAAATACGTGTTGTAAAAAATCATGTGTTGAAGACTATATGTCAGTACTGACATCTAAAACGAATGAAGGCAAAACTAAGCGAGCTGAATATTACTTTCAACGTGACTGAAAACTAAATTTGATCAATGTGTTACATCTGTTCTCCGGTGCTTGCCGACTGTTTGTAAATTCAAGACTGCATTTCCTAACGTAAAATATGTACACTCAGCTTCTGATTAATAATATGCAGAGCCGAGGACTTCCTCTATTAAAAGGTTTACAATCGCTATTCAAAACAAAAGTAATATAATCAACAGTGGACATTTTGATAGTGTTTCACAACATGAACATGACTGAAGTTGAATCTTTTTATTACCTGTGTCAATTTGGGGGTTAACTTCTGAATGCGGGGAACTAATGCACAGAGAGAGCGTGACGTTTTCTACTTCTACGCCACTGGGGAGAGGGCGTTGGATGGCGGCGGAAGAGTGTCGCGGACGAAGGACGAAAGTAAAGAGCGTGGGGTGTTGCGGACGAACGTGAAGAGGGTTGGGGAATCGCGGAAGAAAATGAAAGTGAACAGCGGACGGGGAGGAAGGCGGTTGAGGAGGGGGATCGGTAAAATGAGGCGCCGGATCCGGCGTGTTCCGGCACATATTAAGCCCTGGCTATACGTGTAAAACAATGCTTGCAGTGCACACAGTCATTTTTTAGCTTACTGTTTTTTCTTCCTCGGCATTATACTCAGCGGCAAAACCGAAATGTCCCCACACCGGAGATTTGAACGACACCTTTGCGTCCTCGTAGTGTTTCCTTTTCACCTCCACTCACCATGGCCGTGAAATGATGGTTAAGCGCCCCCTAACTTTAGAGCATAGTTATTGAATATATACTCGCGGGGAGGAGTTTCCTCAACTCAGCTCGTGGACTTACGTAAAACCGAGAAAACCGTAATTCACAAGCGCGTATTGAACCGTGGATGCCGTACCGAACGGTTCAATATTATATTGAGAATTGTGGCATCACACACACATATATATATATATATATATATATATATATATATATATATATATATATATATATATATATATATATATATATATATATATATATATTCATTCATTCATTCATTCATTCTCTTTTTGGCTTAGTCCCTTTTTTAATCTGGGGTCGCCACAGCAGAATGAACCGCCAACTTATCCATCATGTTTTACGCAGCAGATGCCCTTCGAACAACACCCTTACAGCACACTGAAAACAATTAAGAAATCCCTAGAACAAGCTGACACCTAAAACTCTAGCAATAGCTTTTTAGCGCAAACTAGCAACACCTTGTCAGCACCCTAACAACCATGTAGAAATATTTATAACCACCTAGCAATACATTAGAAGCAAATGATTTAGAACCATTTAGCTTCTATTTAGCATTTAAGCATCAAATGTTAATGCAATTTATATTAGCCTAAGTTGAGAAATGACTCTTTTAAATGTACAAATCTTCCATGTAGTCTCTCAATTACTCTGTTCATGAAACTGCATGCATAATTGCACAGATCGTTTAAAAAGTGCTGATAAAGATTGCTTTAGATGAATTATAGCACATCTCACCACAGGACGCTACTGCCAGTGAGGCAACATGCCACATTTAATACTCGTATGTGAATGCTGCGGATATATTTATACTCATATACTGTAGGTAGATGGATC
This sequence comes from Danio kyathit, assembly GCA_903798195.1. Taxonomy (NCBI): domain Eukaryota; kingdom Metazoa; phylum Chordata; class Actinopteri; order Cypriniformes; family Danionidae; genus Danio; species Danio kyathit. The sequence goes on from CAIGQS010000120.1 coordinate 72,363, forward strand.
CAGGTCTGTGCGCACAGGCTTTGAGAGACAGGCAAAAACAGGAAAGACAGGATTATTAATGAAACTGATTCCATCGCTCCAGGGGTGAGCATATGTTATGATAAATAAATGAAATGAAATGAGCTAAATAAATAATGTTGATTGGAGAGATGTCCAGAGAGAGAGAGAAAGAGGAAGAGAGAGAACAAAAAGAAAGTTTGCCTATAGGCTGGGAGCTTTTTAGTGAATGCTGGTGTCCCTCAAGGCTGTAGTATTAGCCCCCTGTGTGCTGTCATTAAGAGTGATTAGACCTCCAAAAACCTCCATCGAAAAAATGCAGAAAAGAACCAATAAAGTCTGATGATATGAGACTAATTGTGGAGGAGACTTCAAAGGGTAATGCGTTTCCAGACGAGTAAAACATAAGAGGAAAAAAAAAACGCCGCCACTGCAGGCTCTCTTTAACTTAGCCGTTTTTTTTTTACATCAGCTTTTCAACAATGCATTTACATGTCTTCTTCATTTACTTTTGTTTACTAGAAAGTAGAGACTTTGAATTCACAAAGAGCAATTAAATATTTTAGAGCTGAGAAAAAAAAATGTAGAAAAACTTAAGATGTGCTTTACAAATTTCCAATAATAAAAAAGATTTATGACTGCGAGACGCTCTGTTCCAAACACTACAAGCTGCCTTAAAGATATGCAGCTTAATAAAGTGGAAGATATTAGAAATAGGTGCACAAGAGGCTTGAATTAATGCATTCTAGTGCAATTTGAATTTTTGCCAACTTGACATTTATTATTTATATAATATTGTAATATTTATTACTTTTGCATCAGCTTTTTTCAGTTAATTTGAATTGTAATAATAGGTTTAATTCTTTATTGGTAAACAAAGAAAAACTTGTTTCTGCTTTAACTACAGCAATTTTATTTAAAAATAATTGTTAGATTTACATTGTCAATGAATTATTGTACTTCAACTCTTACGTAAAGGAGCAGTATGTAAGTTTGACACCCAGTGGTTGAATTATGTATTGCACGCCTGGTTCAAAACACACGCAAGCGCAGGTTGCCAGATTGACAACACCAACAGCAGTGTGCCTGACTCTTGAGCCTAAAGGCTGATTTAAAGCTGATTTAAGCACGATAGAAGGAATATTTTCCATATTAAACGTTTTTGTTCTAACCTACACCTGAAACATAGATTTTAGAAACGACTTCTATTTTTTTGCAGCTGAACAACAGAAAACTGACAATGATCACCTCAGGTACACCTCATGTGCTTTATTCAGTGTTAAATACTAATAAGTGAGTTTGAATGCCATTTTACAAGACATTTATTGCCATACTACTGAAAGCAGCAGCAGATAGTTCACCTCAGATCTTAAAAATAAAGTAAACCATTTTGAGAACTTTAGAACTGTGGCTCAGTGCAATCCAAAAAAGTCAGTGATTCAGCATCTACATGTTAAAATGGATTGTACTTTATTTTAAACGTTATCATTTTGTTGAAGTGCAGTAAGTGCACTATTCTTTGCTTCTCAATGGCTGTATTTAAATTTCTGTTGTGTTTCGTCTGGTGCAAACAGCCAAATTGCTTATCACTGCAAATATAGTCACGTAGCGTGTTGTTAGGAAAAGGGGTTACAATGTAACCTGCTCACCTAATGTTTGTTTGTTATATTTATTTATTTATGTTATTTGCTAATTAATAACCACCTCATGTGGAACTCTGAATCTGCGTCTCATTTCGGAGGCTGCTACTGTCCACCGGAGGTCGCATTTTGGTCACGGACGCATACTTTAAAAGCTTTCCTGACTGAATGTTCGAAATACGTGATTTTCCACCAAGGCAGCCCTGAGTGCTGAAATATAATTGGCTAAACTGGCATTGGGTGGGTTAAATGACCAAAACAAAGACAGCCGTTCTGGCACGTAACACACATTTTCAAAGCAGAATATCTGACTTCAACATTGTTTTCCAGATAAACAAGTATGTTCACTTATTTAATAAATAAATAAATAAATAAATAAATAATAATCATAATTTAAATATTTTTTTATTTATAATCATTTTTATAATTATTATAATTGTAATTTATATAATGATAATAACAACAACAACAACAATAATAATAATCAATAACAACAACAACAACAATAATAATAATAATAATAATAATAAATAAAAATAATAATAAACAATTATAATTTTTTTATTTATTTTATTTATAATCATTCTTATAATTATGATAATTTTATAATTATTTAGGATAATAATAATAATAATAATAATAATAACAACAATATTAATAAATGTTAATATCATATAATATAATAGAAATGTTATCTCTTGATGCACACAGATTTAACTTTAGTGAACACTAAGTGATTCTAATAAGCACATAAAAAGCATAAGAATATGGAAATATATGTTTTACAGTCAATGTTTTATCAAAGTTTTTACATTTTTACTTTAAAAATGTAATTTTATAATTGACCGTTTACTAGTTTTGTATTATCATAAACTTACTTGAAGCCATCTTTTTCAAATTTTGGGCTGAATTATTTCTTTAAAGGCTCTCTAGGAGGGTCACCAGGTTTTGGAACGGAGTGATAAACCAGTACAGTGAAAAACGACACAACTAGTCCAAGGTGCAAAAGCAGATTCTGCTGCTCTCTGCGTCCGGTGAATAATTGATATCCCATGCACTCTTGCTGAGAAAGGAATAAGATGTAGCAGCATTCAAATAACTTTGAGATAAAAGAAAAATTGATTAAAAAAAGATAAGTAAAATTAAAAAGAGACGACGGAAGCCCTGGGGAACACACTTAGCATATAAATGAACGAGAGAAAGGGAAACTTCTCCAGCATGTGCATCCTCGCGCCTCGCTATGTGACCAGCAGTCATTCTTCACTTATCACCAGCAGACACATTCACATCAAACACCTAATCATCACTCTTATCTACATACATATATTCTCTATTTTCTTTTCTTATCTGCCAGATTCTCTTTTCTGCTGCTTGAATGAGGTTTGTGAAAGTTATGGTGTAAAATCATGCAAGGACTCGGCTAGCACATGTCTACTTTTCAGTGCTTATTGTAAATGGCTTGGTAACAATTGTCATTATTTAGAAAGTTTCTATGCAAGTGTTTCTCCCTAAATGATTCCGGGGTGGTCAAGTGGTATGCGTAGAATAGAAGGTGTGTATTAATTATGAGTTAGAATACTTTTTACTAGTAATTTTGAAATTATGGCATGTTGTAAATAAACACATATGTGCATATGACACTTTGGGCTCTATTTTAACAGTCTAGGTGCAAAGTCTAAAGCGCATGGCGCAAAAGCATTAAGGGTCTGTCCGAATCCACTTTTGCTATTTTAAGGACGGAAAAATATGGTTTGGGCCCAAGCGCATGGTCTAACAGGGTTGTGCTTATTCTCTTAAAGGGTCACGAAACACCAAAACACACTTTTTGAGCTATTGACAGTCATATCGGTGTCCCACGCTGCTATAAACACTATTAGGACACATATATTGCACTAAAAAGTGAAAATTGGTTGTTTTTGCGTTATTTTGAGCAAATTCGTTCTTCCGGTTTGAAACAAATTTTTAAAGCTGCGTCACGGCGATAAGATACTTGCATGTAAATCCAGTGTGGAGAGTGGCTGTCTGTACCTGCAAGTATATCGTGACGTCTCTGAGCGTGTGTCATTAATTCATGAGAAAGACTTTGTTCAAACCAATCAGCGCGCTGCTATTGTGTATGCTGCGCAACTTCATTAATATGCATGATAGCGTCGGAGACTGTTTACCTGTTACAGTGTTCAGACGACAGAGAGACGCCATGTTGTGTTGCCAAAACAAGTGAAAGAACAAGAATTTGGAGACACGGGTTGTCAGTGTTGCATTTTATTGTGCTGCGTTTATTATTGGGCTGCAATGAAGGTTTTGTTTGCATCTTCCCGCTATGAGAGCGCTGCTGGACTCACATGTGGATTACAGTGCACGCGACATGCGACAGAATGCTTTGTAAGGAACATTTTTACCCGAGAGCTTTTCACATCTGGAAATGATGAAACCCGGATTTGCCGCTCGTCTCCTTTAAAAAAAAAAAAAAAACAGTTCCAGTTTGATTGTCCCGTCTCTACAGATTTGGTAAGTGTGCGATCAGTGCCCTTTGTTTAACCCAGATGGCAAAGTTAGTTTGTATGTACAGCAGTGCTCTTTCGATACCATAGTCAAAATGATTTAGTTACTAAGTTTACTGTACGTTAATATCACTGCAATATTATAGTACAATATTAGAGACAGGACGATCCGCTGTAAATGCTGCTCTCCGAATGTAAACATTTAAACACCACAATCAAACTATTCTCGTCGTGCAGGATTTTTGCCACATTTTGTGACAGGATAGTCTATATACATATATGGATTTTTTTTTCCTCTCATTCGCCGTGTGGTATCAAACATACCATTAAAACTCCACTCTTCCAGCAGTTCCTCGCTTTCAATATCTCGTTTGTCACAGGCGACATGCAGGAAATGTTCCTGAATAAAAAGTGAAAGTGCCAAACTGCAGTTAAAGTCGACAAATTAAAAATTTGGCAAGTAATTCGATTACTGATGTCCATGTAAACACAGTCACTGTCTTTCTCCCCTGCGTGCCCGAACGGAAACTCCCATATTTGCAAATCCTTCCCTCTTTCCCTCCCCCGACACTCCCACCTAAACAGAGCTGGACACGCCCACTTTCCTGACTTTTTCCAAACTAGAGGTGTGAAAACACCCTGCTGAGACAGGGGGGTTTCGTGGCCCTTTAATGAGTTATGGGTGTGTTTTGAGCATAAAGTGCATTAAACAAATCAAAGTCTCATCTCCCATTCCCTTAAAGAGTCAGTTGCGTCACGCCATAGTGCATTTGCTATATACATGGCGGACTTTATAACTGGGAAAACTGAACACTTCACTAGTGGGAAAACAGTTAAACAGACCATCTGCAGCGTGAGGATAAAGAATGAGCCTCCTCCTTTTCAGCCTCTTTACTTTCTCTTTATTTTACTTTCATGGAGTAAAGAAACAGTGTTGTACGCACTTCACTGATAACATCTGTTGGAATATTCAATCAATTCTATGCGTGTTCAATAAAAAAGGTCAGGAGAGGTTTTTCTTCAAGGTTTAACATGTTACCAATTTATTGGATACAAGTGAATAATTTGATTTAGAGAATTCTGTTATCCTCAATGCAATGCAAAAGTTACATTTAGGATGTGCGCAACAGTTTTTATTTTCTGACTTCAACTTATATAAGCAGCTGATATTAACAGGTGGAGTTTAGTGAAATTTGTCACTTGTCAATCATTGTCTAGTCTTTCATTGGCTGCATCCCAAACATAAGTCCTCTTTTTCTACAAATTTTCTGAACAATAAAATTCAATTCAATTCAATTCATCTTTATTTGTATAGCGCTTATACAATGTAGATTGTGTCAAGGAAGCTTCACATGGATAAACAATTATTTGTATTGGTCATTTAAAGGTCATATATTAACTGTAGTTTATCTCGAGTCTGATATGTTTTGCATACTAATGAAGCATTTTTGCAGAAGTAGACAAACGCTTGTCCAAAATTAACTTCAGCACTGCAGAAACTTCCTGTCAGCAGAAAGGTTTTAAAACTGAACAGAATATGTGCAGTTGAGAAAAGACTTATGGTTTTATTCCTTTCTGTAAATGTGCATTTCATGTCAAATATAAAAGTGAAAGCATGCTGAACTATTTATGAGAGCTGTTTATCCAATAGGAAAATTGACCGAACAGCAGTCTGTTATTTCTCTTTGTAATGTAAAGCCTATGCTTAAGCTAATGGCTATGTATGAGAAAGTCTTATTTGGTGACAATGTCTGCGGGTGTCACAATTCAAAATTAAAGCGCTGCTTTTCGCTTATGTCTTATTGCTCATCGTCATAAATTAAAATAAGGATGCATGACAACTAAGCAGGACTCTGAAAAATAAACCATGAAACTCTGACCAATGTGAGAAGAGTTTATCCGCACGTGACTTGTTTTAGGTATTTAGCCATGTGAATTCATTCATTCATTCATTCATCCTTCGGCTTAGTCCCTAATTGGTGACAGTGGAATGAACCACTAACTACTCTGGCATATATGCAGCGGATGCACCATCCAAATGTGCAAAGGAAAATCCAACCTTTTTTGTGCATCATTGTCATATAAACACTCTCTTAGTTCATAATACATTAACAAAGTATAAGTTAACAAATGGAATTAGTTTTTGTTCTTTTAATTTACCAAACTGTTCTTGATTGTCAGTCCTAGACAGCTTCTTTGTTATCTTCTAAAGACATCAACTGTACATCCTTGGAGAAGTCAGTCTTCTCAAACACTTCAGACTTTTTTTTTTTTAAGTAAGCTAAATTCTGAACAGATGCTTCTACAACAACACACAAATCAGTCTTTGTGCAGCAGTTGTTTTTGAGTTCCTCGTTAAGCATAAGTAATGTTCACCTTGTTCACAGCGACCATGCTAGTTCATTGTTCAGCACTGAATTGGCACGTCAGATGATCCCAGCATACAATCGGCTGCCAATGACATTCGCCAAGACTTCAGCTCTCATCAGCTCTGCTTTCAACTGCCAAGACTGCGGAACACGAGGAGCTCAGATCGGGAAGAGGAAAACAGCGGAGAATGATCCTGTTGAAGCCCACACAAACACAGCCAAACACTCCATCTGATAGAGGGAATACAGTAGATCATTTGAGGGTTCAATGCTGAGATCAGACTAACAGATTTCCGAGGGTAATGTTGAGGGGGTTTCATCATTTTCTCATCCAAAAGCTTTCTATGTATAACAACAACAACTATTTTTTTTTTAGTACCGTGGTTTCTATTAAAAAAAAAGTAACAATAAACGATTTCTTTTTTAGTTTATTATTGATTTATTAGTTTGTTGACATGATAGCATCACCCAGTTGCTGCAGATTTGTCGGCTGCACATCCATGATGCGAATCTCCTGTTCCACCATATCCCAAAGGTGCTCTATTGGATTAAGTTCTGGTGACTGTGGAGGCCACTGAGTACAGTGAACTCATTGTCATGTTTAAGAGACCAGTCTGAGATGATTCGTGCTTTATGACATGGTGTGCTATCCTGCTGGAATCAGAACACTGCGGTCATGAAGGGATGGACACGGTCACAACAATACTCAGGTAGGCTGTGGCATTGCACGGTAATATATGCCCCACACCATTACACCACCACCATCAACCTGAATCAGTGATACATGGCAGGATGGATCTTTGCTTTCATGTTGTTGACGCTAAATTCTGACCCTACCATTCAAATGTCACAGCAGAAATTCACAGCAGACTCAGAGCATACCTCGCTTGTAACGAGTGGTTATTTGAGTTACTGTTCTCTTTCTATCAGCTTGAACCAGTCTGGCCATTCTCCTCTGACCTCTGGCATTAGCAAAGCATTTGCACCCAAAGAACTGCCGCACACTGGATATTTTCCCCCTTTTCTGACCATTCTCTGTAAACCCTAGAGATGGTTGTGCGTGAGAATCCCAGTAGATCAGCAGTTTCTGAAAAAACAGCCAGGCCACATTCAAAGTCACTTAATTCACCTTTCTTCCCCATTCTGATGCTCGGTTTGAACTGCAGCAGATCGTCTTGACCATGTCTACATGGCTAAATGCATTGAGTTGCTGCCATGTGATTGGCTGATTAGAAATTTGCATTAACGAGCGCAATATTTATTATTTTATAACTTTATAATTTTTTTTAGCAAACACTAATGCTTATACATTTGTGGCACTTTAAAGACTTTTACAATATGTTTTATTTTACACTTATTCGTAAAATGATTCAATCTTAATTTGCCGATATTTTGACATTCACAAAAGTTATTGAAAACAATAAAAGGCACTTAATTAGCATCTAATATGCTTTCTATGCATATAAAATCTTTTTTGTATTTTTTTTTTTTAAATGGACATTTTGTAACATTATCTTTGACCCATATGGATACTAAATAAGCAAATAAACTCAATTTTCCTTCGGCTTAGGGAAACCGGAGCACCTGGAGGAAACCCACGCGAACACAGAAGAACATGCAAACTCCACACAGAAATGCCAACTGGTCTAGCTGGGACTCAAACCGATCTTCTTGCTGTGAGGCAACAGTGCTAACAACTGAGTAACCATGCCGCCCAGAAAAAATATCAAATCCATTAATAAAATAATAGAAGCTGAAAGCTCATGACCCATTTTCTGTACCGTCATTTACAGGATCAACCAAAACAATATTTACTTTCAAGCTAAATGTCAAACTGCAGAATTCAATTTTCATCTTCAGAAGATGACAGAGCAGAAATCAAGCTCACATAACAAAATTTGAAAGTGTAAATAAATGTAAAAAGATCATTTTGTGCTCAAATATAAATCCACACAACTGATAATTAACAGTACAGTGTAATCACTTAATTTAATTGTCATTAAAAACCTTCAATCTTTATAATTCAGCCAAGCATTTTGAAAAGTTCATTAATTTTCCTTCGGCTTAGTCCCTTTATTCTTCAGTGGTCGCCACAGTGCAATAAACCACCAACTTAACCAGCATGTTTTACACAATGGATCCCCTTTCAGCTGCAACCCAGTACTGGGAAACACCCATACACACTCATTCACACACATACACTACGGCCAATTTAGCTTATTCAATTTACCTATAGCGCATGTCTTTGAACTGTGGTGGAAACACAAAAAAAACACACAAACATGAAGAGAACACGCAAACACACAGAAATGCCAACTGACCCAGTCAGGACTCAAGCCAGTGACCTTCTTGCGATGAGGCAACAGTGCTAACCACTGAGCCACCGTGGCACTCTATTTTGAAAAGTTGTAAAGGAAAAAAAAACTGCATACATAATATCAAGGCTTAAATATCTGCTGACATGTTCATCGCTCATGGTCATGGGCATACCCAAACTTGTTGAGTGCCAGACACAAATTCAGAAAATCCCTTTTTTTTTTCCCCATCCCTCAAAAGACAACCGATACAAGTGAAGGCTCAAGGGCTCAAGATCTACACTTCATGCCACAGTTTTTTCACATTCCGGCTCCCCAACCCTGAACCTGCAGCTTGGAAAACTCAAGAGACGGCTTGTTGAGGAAAGCCAGAAACAAACAATAACAACCAGAGGCTGATGAATGGGTCTTGGCATAGGAGCTGGGATCGAAGCGATTGATCCGAACCCGGCTATCTCAGCGGCGCTTTTACCCTCTGTCAAACCCCTGCTAGAGGGAGATGGATTTTGTCGGGCAGAGCAGTGGATTAATGGTGGCGAGGTGACAGCTGGGTCCGCCACTGTGACCATCCCCTTGGGCAGGTGCGTTTGGGCATGTGTGCTGATGTATCGACAGCTTCTTTTTTTTTTTGGGAGGTAGATGCTTTGTGACTTTATTGTGTGAGCTGACAGATCCCAGACCTGTGGATGGGGATGGTCCTTGGCAGAGATTTTGTGTGGGCAGGTCAAGGTGAGCAGACATCAGCTTACGCAATCATTGACTTTATGTCACATGGTCATACTTTCACATGTAATGGAAGTCTGTAGATCAGAGTGACAAAAAGCACTGTAAAAGTCGTTCACTTGGATTCATGATATTTTCTCCAGTTGCTATGAAGATAAACTAACTAATGAGTTAACATCGAGGAAGAAAAAAGGGAATAAAAAGGAAAAATAAAGAAATACTTTTATTTGGAAAGGTTTTATATTTTTAAAAGTGAAAGTGGAAACTCGTTATACAAAAGATTTCAAATAAATGTTGCTCTTTAAAAAAAAAAAAAAGTTTCCAACCATTCTTTTAACAGCAAATCAGCATATTAGACTAATTTATGAAGGATCATGAATTGAGGATTAGAGTAATTATGCTGACAATTCATTATATCAAATAATTTCACCAAAAACACAGAAAAAAAACACAAAAATCCTACTAAAAATGCACAAGTAATGCATACTGTATATTAATAGGTCTCAAATAAATCCCAGATACTTAATCTAGACTTTAGTCTTAGACTTTTAGATCTCACTATGATATAAGTAATAAATACATCAATATAATCCATATATTAATCTATAGCTACATTATATATATATTAATCTATAATCTGATTATTCATTCATTCATTCATTTTCTTTTCAGCTTAGTCCCTTTATTAATTTGAGGTCGCCACAGCGGAATGAACTGCCAACTTATCCAGCATATGTTTTATGCAGCGGATGCCCTTACATTCACACACTACAGCCAATTTAGTTTAGCACATTCTTTAGACTGTTGGGCAAACTGGAGCACCCGGAGGAAATTTATGCGAACACGGGGAAAACATGCAAACTCCACACAGAAATGCCAACTGACCCGGCCAGAGCTCAAACCAGTGACTGACCTTCTTGCTGTGAGGCGATCGTGCTACCCACTGCACCACCGTGACACCTCTTTATATTCATCTACATAATCTATATATATTAATCTATAATCTAATTACTATAATACATACAATGGAGAAAATTTTATTTAATTAAATTGCAATATATATATATATATATATATATATATATATATATATATATATATATATATATCATTTTTTTTTTACTTTTATTTTTTGTTTGCTTGGTTTTTTTTGTGACTGTTTTATTTAGGATTATGAACACACTGATATGTTGTAATTTTTTAGAATGTGACTTCTGGTGATTTTAAATGAATCCAATGTTGGTCAGCTTTGATAAATTTTAAAATCTTACACATTGTTTTTTTATTTAATCAAAAAAATTCTAAGACTTTCATAAAGGTATAGGAATGTTAATTTGAGAACTTAATGAGACTTAATGTCAGACTTAATGTCAAAAACTGTCAAATAGTTAAAACACTATGCTGGTCTGTTCTCATATAGAGCTAACGCATGACTTCAGAAAGTTGAGTTGAACTTACTCTAATCATAATTATATGTTTTATTCTTTTTACACTGTAAAAAATGAGGATTGGGTTTACTTGAAAAAAGCTTGGAAGAAAAAAGCCAGTAAATCTTCAAAGCTTTGCCAAGTAAAAGACTAGCCATAATTATTAGTACATTTAATTAGAAATGTTAAGTTTACTTGGGAATTCTCATTGTTTGTAAAATTTACTTTATCTTACATTTGAATATATTGCAATTTATAGAATAATTTTTTTAAATTCAAATTACCTAGTTATCTTTTTTAGTTATACGGAGTAAACCTGACTTAATAATGATAAATAAAATATTATTTAATGTAATTTCTAATGCGTCGCAACTGTTTCTTAATTATATTGTACTTTAATTTGAATTAAACTTTTCAACAAACAAATATAAAAAGTCCCCTCAGAGAATGAGGGACAATATATTATGAAATATACATAGCAGCATATCCATTTGAATTTACTATTGTATTTTAAGCATAATAAATTCAAAAGACATTAAGTAGCTTATTGAATTAAATGTGACATTTTGAAGTAAAAAGACGAAATATTATTTATTTGTAAAATGTACTTGGATTATGCATCTTCATTTACAAGCTCCAAAAATAATTTTTTACAGTGTACTTTATGGCTGTAAGAATGGGTTTTTTTTTTAACTACAGTGAACTGTAGTTTTGCCAATTGACAAAAAAGTTATCAGTATGATGGTGAAAAACTGTACAGACAAAGAACAGAGAGTAGGCCCCAAAGATAGCAGTAGAGTCAGAGAAGATAGATTCCAGAGCAGGAGAGGAGCAGAGCAGGAAAAGAGCAGAGCAAAGTTTACCCCTTATTTTGTATCTTTCTTGACCATATGACCAAAGCCCAAATACGGAGACATACAAACTGACCAATCAACAAGAAATTATAAAAAATATTTTGCCATATAAACAAACGCATATGATCATTTGTACTCTTACATGGCTTTTTTCGGAACCCAAGAGATCACAATTATGTCACTGTATGCAAGCAATCTCTCTTTTTTGTTTTTTCGAGTTCGAGTCCCGGTTGGTCTAGTTGGCATTTCTGTGTGGAGTTTGCATGTTCTCCCAGTGTTCGTGTGGGTTTTCTCTGGGTACTCCTGTTTCCCCCACAGTATAGGTGATCTGTATAAACTAAACTGTCTGTATGAGTGTTTGGGCCCTCTCATACACCTGGCGCAATAAGGCGCAAGACGTGTTTTGCGTGATTTGTTGCTATTTTCAGACCAGCGCAACCCTAATTTTCAGGTTTTGCACCATGTTGTTTAAATAGCAAATCCATTTGTGCCACTTTGTAGACTCATCGGCATGCTGGTTTAAAATAGAGGTGTGTTAAGGCACATTGTGAGAGCGGTGCTATTTTGAAGAACTGAAATAGACAGCGCCATTGACCATTTAAAAGCAGATCGCATTAGTTATGCGCCTATGCGGGTCCAAATGCTTACACATTGCTTAATACACACAGGATGAGCAGCAATACACAAATATCTTTGCATTTAAAAAAAAAAGGATTAAAATGTACAAATTTGCATTTGTATAATATTATTAGCGACGCAGTGGCGCAGTAGTGCTGTCGCCTCACAGCAAGAACGTCGCTGGGTCACAGGTTCGAACCTCGGCTGGGTCAGTTGGCGTTTCTGTGTGGAGTTTGCATGTTCTCCCTGCATTCGTGTGGGTTTCCTCCGGGTGCTCCGGTTTCCCCCACAGTCCAAAGACATGCGGTACAGGTGAATTGGGTAGGCTAAATTGTCCGTAGTGTATGAGTGTGTGGATGTTTCCTAGAGATGGGTTGCGGCTGGAAGGGCATCGGCTGCGTAAAAATGTGCTGGATAAGTTGGCGGTTCATTCCGCTGTGGCGACCCCAGATTAATAAAGGGACTAAGCCGACAAGAAAATTAATAAATAATATTATTAGCAGTAATATTTACCATATGCATAATTATGATTGTTTGTAATAAAAACATGTTTAGGTTTGTCCACCTGTCAGGTTTTGGAGACGTATGCATCACCATGAGGGGCATAAGAATAAGATGTGTGTTTGGATTAACCGTTTTTTTTTTACCATACTTTGTTATTATTGTGCATTTTATTCGTTTGCTGGAAATTAGAACTGAATTTAGAAATAGTTTTGAAACAAATCTTGGCGCTTAAATGAAAGTATATAGACTAATGGATGCCTAAAGTGGAGTGCGTATAACACCATTTCTTTACTCCCTGAAAGTAAAGTAGTTAAGAGTAAAAGTAAAGAGAAAGAGAAAGTAAAAAGGCTGAATGGAGAATGCTCATTCTTTATCCTCGCGCAGATTGTTTGTTAAAAAGTTCTCACTAGTTAAGCATTCAGTTTTTCCACTTACAAAGTTCGCCATGTGTGGACATCCCCTTAATGCTTTTGCACCATGAGCTTTAGAATTTGCGCCTAGATTGTTTAAATATTGTGTGAATGAGTGTGTGAATGTTTCCCAATACTGGGTTGTGGCTGGAAGGGCATCCACTGCATAAAATATATGCTGGAATAGTTGGTGGTTCATTCCACTGAGGTGACCTCTGAAATAGAGACTAAGCCAAAGGAAAATGAATAAATGAATATATAAAATAAAACATTAGCTAATATAACCTTATTGTAAAGTGTTAAAATATAACACTAGTTCAAAATTATGTGTGTGAAGAAACACTGTTTACATGTTTAGTTGAATTTATGGATACAGTATCCTGCTATGAAAAGTAATGCAACATAAATGCCTTTTCACCAGTACAACAAGGTCAGACAACCTCTTTAAAAAATTAAAATAATAAAATAAAGTAAATCAGCCGCTCCAGAATTTTCCCCGGTCCTAATTTCTATTCAGAGCGTGCAATACTACTTTATTCTCAAATATTAGGATTCAAAAGCCCATCTCATGTGAAAAGTACATGACAGAACACTGAAGGTCACAAGCTTAAGAGCTCTGGGGCAAACCATTCATTTCGGTTCCTTTGCCGATGCTCCAAAGTGCCGCATACTCCTCTCTCTTTTTTTTTTTTTTTTTTTTGTTTTGAAACATCGGGTGGAGGGTGAGGCGAGCTGTCGTTAGCATTCCGGCTGCGTGGAGCTTTTCCTCTCCTTCTCTCGCCCACCAGCATCTGCAATTTCTGCAGTGCCACACAAAGCAGCGCGATCTCACCCGAAACAGTCTCTGTCAGCGCGCGAACACAACAGGCCGTGCGGCTCACGTATTCTCACACAGAGTAATGAGGATAAAATGTAAGCAGACAGCGTTGGAATTAACAAAACCTCCTTTTTTCTCGTGCCCCTGTACGCTTTCTGAACGCCAGACCCCATCTTTTGCCCCCTCCTTCCATCACACGAAATGTTGTTGATTTCCAATTAAAACGAAAACACCTTATGGCGCGACTTCACTCTTTACTTACTGTTTTACTGTTGCTGATGATGAGAACAAGGGATCACATGTCATACGGATAAAAACGCTGCATGAAAAATCACAAGGATTATACAAAGAGAGCAGAGTCTAGCCTTTTTGATGTTGGAAATTAACTAAAGGTGCCACAGAATGGTTCACAATCATATAGTTTAGTACATGTAAATGACATAGGGGAGAGCGGGGCACAAAGTAACACTTTTTGGCTTTGGCCAAATAATGAACAAAGTAATGGGGTTAGACAAATCATTAGTTTTTTACCAACACACAAGCCTCTCCTACAAATGGCCGGACTTATAGTTTCTATGCAGTATTGGCAAAAATGCCAGGAGTATAAATGTTACTATTTACCCCACCTGCAGGGCAAGTTGTAACAGAGAGGGTTAGTTTTAACATGCTTATAAAGGCAGATTTTACACAATTAATTTAAATCCACTTTAAATGTAGCTATATTTCCTCAGTACTTAGCTCAATTTATTTTCTATTTTACATTGTATAGCATCTTTATTTATTTATTTATTTATTCATTTATTTATTTATTTATTTGATAAAAACATTTGGATTTATTTGAATCTTATCTATTATACAGCACATTTATTTGTAGTATAAAAAGAAAGAAAGATATTATGTACATGTATACTTAAACCTCACATAATGCAAGAAATAAAATAAAACATGATTACTTCCAAACTTTTAAATGCAGTTTCAGTTTTTGGCCTCTGCATGTTTCATTTTACGTGCTCAAATCCAATAACTCATGGCATGAAACACATTTCTGTCTGTTTATTTTTTGTTTGTGGTTTAAGGATGTTATGCAACCTGTCTGTCTTGGCATCTACCTAATGTTGGCCAGCTTTTACAAAACAGCAGATGAATTTGCACCAAAATATTTGGCATGGACATAAGGAATTTGACATCAATGACTAAAGGAAACAGGAAACCTATTCTCCTACTCATTGAATAGGGAAAAAAAATCCCTCTTTTAATTATTTTTCAATCAATTATTTTTGCTTTTTACGTTTTATTATTTGCTTTAGAACTGTTTTCTCAAAATATTCATCTTTAGTGAATATATTAATGAATATGACTAATTCATTAAAAACAGGTAATTATAATATATATACATAAAATAAAAGCAGGGGCTTGTGAAGGTTCTATTGTTCTATTAAATTATCCACAAATGTTTCACCAACATTCATTCATTCATTTTCTTTTCGGCTTAGTCCTTTTATTTACTATTAATCTAGGGTTGGCACAGCGGAATGAACCTTCAACTTATCATATGCATATGTTTTACGCAGCAGATGCCCTTCCAGTTGCAACCCATCACTGGGAAACATCCATACACACTCATTTCACACACATACACTACGGACAATTTTAGTATACCCAATTCACCTGTACCGCATGTCTTTGGACTTGTGGGGGAAAACGGAGCACCAGGAGGAAACCCACACGAACAAACTTCACAAAGAAATACCAACTGACCCAGCCGAGGCTCGAACCAGCGACCTTCTTGCTGTGAGCAAGCCACCACATAATATAATAATTACTGAATAATCAAATAATTCATTGATGCGTTATCTTAATACTAATTAAATTGGTAATGCTGGTCCAAAAATATTCCTGATTCCTATCAATTTTAAAAATAGTTGTGCTGCTTCGTATTTAGGAAAGTACGTATTTTCAAAGTACTATCAAAAACACTTTTTAAAAATGATATCAATTAAAGACCTTCATTATAATGCTAAAAATGAATATTTAAAATGCTTTATTTTAGACTTTCTTTACATCACAGTATCCTGAGAAGTGAATGTCTTACTAAAATATGAAGCAGAAAAGGTTTGTGAAAAAACCCTACAACATGAGCATAAAAGCAGAACGATAGTAAGTATTAATACAAAATCAAAAACTAAATACTTTTTTACATATCTGACACACATTTTCAAAAGTTTTCTGAATGTCAACTCATGTTGTAAAACTGCAGAAAAAGGTCTTTTGTCCTTAAACTCAAAAAAATACTAATTCTCACTATTACTAGTGGCTTATTATCTGCCTATTATTAAAGCACCCCTATTTTGCATTATATTAAGGTCATATTTTGGTTTTGAGGGTCTCCAACAACAGGCTGATATGCATGCAAAGGTCAAAAAACACTTTCATTGTCTTATTATACACATTTATTTTTTACCTAATTATGCCAACAACTCCCATATGATTGGTTCAGTGATTCATTTGTTTCCAATCCCCTCCTTTGCAAGATGATAATCTGCAGTGATTGGTCTGATGACCCAGTCTGTTGTGATTGGTCGACTGAGTTCAGCACAAGACAGAGAGAAACACCCAGAACGGTTATGAAGTAGCCAGAGTATATGTGTGAGCCCAATGCAGGAGTGCATTAAAGCAATGCAGTTAAACAAGCATATACTCGTTTCTTAACCATATTCCCTACAGCCACATATCTGCCCATCTCTCAGTGATGGTAATTGTATTATGATCAATCGCATGATCCCTAGCGCTCTGCTAATGTTTGAAGGGAAAGGCGCGTTCTTGTTTTAGTGGAACTGGTACTTCATATTTGCCGATGTGTCATATTGACGTCGATATGAACAGGCGAAAGATATGAATAATGAATCATTCATTCGACTGAGTCGACTATTTCCTTGAAGTATCAATAGTTTTAAATACTGTGCACTTTCAGATTTAAAACTCAGCTGGAGGTTTTTTATTCCCTTAGAGCGGCATTGCACACTACATGGAAAGTAATTTTCAAAAACACATAATAGGGGCTCTTTAAGAAATTATTTTATATTTATTTATTAGTACGCATAAACTGCAGGATCTTATTCTACAATTCTAACCCTACTCAATATCTAAATTCAACTAGTAATAACAATAATAACAATTAACAAGCAGCAAAATAGTAGTTTATTAAGCTAAAAAGTCTTAATTTAATGGTTTGTTTTCTTAAAGTTAATGGTTTGTTAATGCCATGAATCATACCTAAAAATAAAGTGTGAATGTTCAGCATCAGAGTCACATGATCATTCAGAAATCACAATAAATATGCCTTTAATGTCTGTTTTGGTTATTTTAATTAATTCTTGCCAAATAAATATATGAATTTCTGGACTGCCACTTTGCCCCAATCCCAATTCTACCCCTTAGCCCTTCCCCTTACCCCTCGTTTTGCGCGTTCACATGAAGGGGTAGGGGTGTCCCAATTCTCTTTACCTTGAAGGCGTAGGGCTAAGGGGATGGGCTAGTTAGCCCTTCAAACTGAGATTTTTCAGGACCTCACTCGAAACCAATGGGTAAGCATGGCTGCACACGGAAGGTATTTTTTATCATCATTATGACTTTTACAACAAACAAGCATATGTTTTAATACATTCATAACCGCGTTCGTGTTTTACCGTCATGCTAAAAAAAGTAAAAAAATAAATAAAAATAAAAAAGCTAAAATAAAAATGCTAAATTTCGCTATCTATAATCTCTAATAATAACTCCTGTATAGCAGTCCCACACATTCTGACACTCGATGACGCTCTAATACCCTGTCAGAAAAGTCTAGTGGCTGGGAATGAGCTTTTTACAGTGTCTGCTATAATGTAAATGTTGTTTTTTGTGTTTACATAGATGAATATGGCCACTGTGTAAATGCACAGTACAGTTACGAGCTTATTGCCACATTATTTCATTATGATAACATGATTTATGCCTTCAGTGATTTCCTGAAAATAAATACCAAAAATAACGCAACTGGAATAACTACAGCAGTCGCAATCGTCTGATCTCATATGAAGCAAGAGATCGTGATGTCATATGATGACGTCTGCAGGTGCTGTAGTGCTGTCCCAATTCTTAGGGGTAAATTCTGAAGCCCTTCCCCTTCACACTCTGTTTCAAGGGCCAAGGGGTACAAAAATAGAATTGGGATTGGGCCTTTGTGTTGACACCGGATATACAGTATGCAAACTGGGATTCACCCCCTGATACCATATAATGTCACTTCACTTCTCAATCACAATATAAAGTTATAAAAGCCACAGCCACTCCACGAGACAACACAGTAAAAAGACAGAAAATGGAGGAATCAAGTGGTTGTCTGAGCAAAGGGGACGGTGGGAGTGTGAATGGAGAGACGGATTGTTTTCTGTTCTCAGGAGCTGCAGGAGAAGCAAGGGAGAGTTTTTTCGCCTGTCCTCAACCGGCCTATTCATCTGTGTCACCGTCCGCCGCAAATGTGAGAGGGAAAGCAGAGAGAAGAGTTCATTTTAAAGCAGCTCATCAATCTAATCTATTATCCCGCTTACTCCAAGCCCCGTTATCAGAGAAATACAATCTCCTGATGAAATAAAGAAGGAAAAAAATAAAAAGTCTTTTTCGCCCACTCAACCTTTTCCTCGTCACGCATGAAGGCTGTGTTGCTTTGTAAGTCGTTTTTTATCTCTTTTATGTTTTCCCATTTTTGTTACAGACCTTGTGGAGAAAAAAAGTCTTTATTTTATTTTATTTTTTTATTTTTATTTTTTCATTTTAAATGTAATATTTATGTACTTGATGCTCAGGCTACATTTATTTGATATTTAAAAATATTTGCAGTAATGTGAAGTATTGGTACAATTTCAAGTGACATGTTTCGTTTATTACTGTGCTAAATTTTCAGTATCATTACTGCAGTTTTCAGCGTCACATGAGAAACCTTTTTTCCTATTGTTGATAAATAGGCATGAGCCGGTATAAGATTCTGACGGTATGATAACCTTGGATAAAAAAATATCATGGTTTCACGGTATTGTACTTACTGCTCTAAAATATGTTTTTTTTTTTTAAATGTCTAGGTAAAAAAAACTGAAACTTTTCTCTTTTAAACAGTATATTTTATTTTAAGAAACTTTAAAATTTTTTTGGAACAGTAAGCATGTCAGGCTAAATGAATCATTGACTTCAGCTGTCTTAATTTATTTTAAAAACAGATTTTTTTACGATTTAAAATGGCATCTTTGGATATCTTTTCTGTTGGAGATACTGTTGTCCTAAAAAACAACAACAAACCTTGACTTTTCCAAACCGCGGTATACCTTGAAAATGGTTATCGTCCCATGCCTATTGATAAATTGTATTTTAATGCATCATACGTTTGTGGAAACTACTCAAAAGTCATTTGTGCACACTTTTTTGAGAAAAAAAAAGAAATTCTAATTAACCTTTGTTTAGCAAGAAATCATAAATTAAAAGAGTGTAAAGACATGCATATTAAAAATATAATACAATAAGTTTAAAAGGTTTCTATTCATCAAATGTTCTTGTTAAAACATGACAATTCTCAAAAATATTAAAATATTTTGATAATAGCAACATTGCATAACCAATAATTATTATTGATTACTTAACCAACAATCATTAAATAGTATGTATTACTTTCCTCCCTGATATATAATTTTGTAAGATAACAGAAAAGAATGATTGAAAGTGTAGACAAATGTTAAGTTACTTTTGAGTACACTTTATCAGCATCAAAAATTGGCTCCGGTTTTCCCCACAGTCCAAAAACATGCCCTACAGTATACACTACCCGACAAAAGTCTTGTCGTTGATCCCAGTTGTAACGGCAACAAATAAAAACTTGGCTTCTAGTTGATCATTTTGAAAAGTGACAGAAGGTAGATTTTTCCAATGAATCATCTGTTGAACTGCATCCCAGTCATCACAAATATTGCAGATGGCCTATTGGAACCCACATGAACCCAAGATTCTCACAGAAATCAGTCAAGTTTGGTGAAGGAAAAACCATGAGTAGATCGGAGTGGATGGCAACATCAACAGTCTGAGGTATCAAGATATTTATGCTGCCCATAACATTACAAACCCCAAGAGAGGGCAAATTCTTCAGCAGGACAGCGCTCCTCATACTTCAGCCTCCACATCAAAGTTCCTGAAAGCAAAGAAGGTCAAGGTGCTCCAGGATTGGCCAGCCCAGTCACCAGACATAAACGTTATTGAGCATGTCTGAGGTAAGATGAATCCAAAGAATCTTGATGAACTCTGGAAACTTTATTAATACGTTATTTGAGTCATTGCAGAGATGTATGGATGCAGTCCTCCAAGCTCATGGGAGTCACACTCAATATTAATTCTTTTTCTACTGCACTGTGACTTAATTTTGTATAATGTTAAATGGCAAGACTTTTGTCTAAGCAAAGTCAGACCTTACTGTCCTAATTAAAGAATTAAAAATCAAGGCATGATCATATTTTATTTTGGTAAAATAAGCGTAATCTAATCTTTGCCTTATATAAGCCACTTCTGATACCAAATGATCAACTAGAAGTCAAGTTATTATTTGTTGTTCCTAAAACTAGGATAGGCGACAAGACTTTTGTCAAGTAGGTGACTTGGAGGAACTAAATTAGCCGTAGTGTATGAGTGTGAATGAGAGTGTATGGGTGTTTTCCAGTTCTGGGTTGTGGCTGGAAGGGCATCCGCTGTGTAAAACATATGCCGGAATTATTAGTGATTCATTCTGCTGTGGCAACCCCTGATAAATAAGAAACTAAGCTGAAGGAAAATGAATGAATGAATGAATGAATGAATGAATGAATGAATGAATGAATGAATGAACAAACATCAAAAGTTGTTAGAGTAGAGATTGGGTTCCCATAATGCAGTTAGAAAGCATAAATAAATGTGAAAATGCCTGAGCTATAAGTAGGCCCACACAGAATCTGCACATGCAGAAATCCGCAGATTTCTGCAGATTTTTAGTCCATCATTGAGTCTATTTACTTGTGTAAATTTATATTTACTATTTTTATTTTTGTCATATAATAATAGTAATATTAAAATGTTCATATGATTTAATAATAAGTGGATCTAATTGGATTTGCATTGTAAACAGCAATACATGTTTAACTTTTATTGAATTTTTAATGTCATATATTAAGTTATGATACTCCTAAAATTATTCGGCATAAATCTGCAGATATTTTTACAAAATTTTCTCAGCAGATTATGTCTGATTATGATTTTGTAGTTACACATCTGTTAATCAACTGATACTATCTGTAGTTTTTTGTTCAGAGTGATACAGAGCTGAGGTATTCTTCTTGACTGATCATCAGTTACAGTATTTTTTTTTTTATCAAATATATGCACTGCACAAACATTTGTTAATTACCAGTTTCTGTATTTTGTGATTCACAAGTGTTATTTAGGGTTGTGAATTGCATTATGGGACCTTGATTTCTGCTCTGTCCACTTTTGATGTTAAAATTTAACTCTACAGTGTAACAAAGTGACTTTTGACATTTTAGTAGTTTGAAATAATATGAGAAATAATGTAGAGAGAAATAAAATAACTGAAAATGAACTGGCAGTGCATTACAAGTTTAGTTTTTTACAGTAACAAAACACCAACGTGAACTAAAAATGTTAAAGTAAGTCTTTTTTCAAACTTTTCAAGGTTAAAAGTTGTTGGAAGAAGATCAAGGTCCCATAAAGAGATTCAAAAGCATAAATAAATGGGGACAAAATAAAAACTTGAAATCACAAAATACAGAAAACTGCCATTTTAAGGATATTTTTTTACAGTGTGTGAAAAGCTGATCCCATACACTTTAGACTGTTTAACATTGCCTGTATCACAGCTATACATTTTGAGTTTCATTTTACGATTGGTACCTTTAAAGCAGAGATGCCCAAACTAGGGCCAATGGGTCAAAGCTGGCTAATTGTAACCTTTGTTTTGGCCCGCTATCGCATATGAAAAGAAAGGGAGAATTTTTGGGAAGGGTTGAGGTTAATGCCTTTATTACAGTGGTTCCCAACAGGGGGGTCCCAGCCCACAAGGGGGCCTCAGCGAGTTCTGTGGAGGGTCGAATCATATTATTTTAATTTTTTAGCAGTGAACGATCATGTTGCCTTAGTTCATTTTATCCCCTGGCTGACCAAAATAATGAACAAATTTGTAATTCCTCCTTCACAAAAAAAAGACTCACTGATTCTCCTTCAGCAGCTAATAGTAATGACCCATTCTGAATTCAAATATATCATCAATATAATAATATTGACCTTAAAATGGTTTTAAAAACTGCTTTAATTCTAGATGAAACGAATAAAACTTTCCTCTTCAGAATTATATATATATATATATATATATATATATATATATATATATATATATATATATATAAATAAATGTAGTAACCATGTACTTGAGTATTTTTTTCATCAGATACTTTTATACTCTTACTCTAGTAACTTTTAAGATTGTTACATTTACTTGAGTAAAAAGTTCCGCAAGTACTTGTACTTGAGTAAAGATTTTGGATACTCTACCCACCTCTGAACGATATCATTAAATGTGGAGGGGGACCTTACAAAATTTTTCAGAGGAAAAGGCGGCCTTAGGCAAAAAACGCTGGGAACCACTGCTTTAATACACATTGACATTTCTAATTTAACGTAATGTAACATTTGTTAGATTTTTGTAGCTTAAAAATAAAACTAACTTGAATTAACAAACTTGAAAACAGTTTTGGATTTTGGCCCTTCGTAAGGAAAAGTTTGGGCGCCCCTGCTTAAAAGACTTGACAGATGATGTATACTGCTAAAAAAAATAAAGGGAACATTTGGAGTTACACTGTGTTGTTTAAGTGCTCCCTTTATTTTTTGAGCAGTATAGTTCAGTTTTGGTACAAAGGCATTGCGATAATCTCATAAAGTGTCATGTTTTGAAACCAGCATCTGTTATGTATTTGTTTTTTGGCTCATTTTGAAATGAAAATATGCTATCTGAAGTGTGAACGTCAAATACAAAGCAACGCTACACTGTCCACTGGTCCAGACATGTGAATAGTCTTGAATTTAATGGCGTTGTTTGGAAGAGCGCACTTCAGCAAGTCAATCAGAAGAAGTAATTGCGTCTAATAGGTGCGCCTCGTCGCTCGGCCCAGAGAGATTTCTCTGTTCTCTGATCGCTGCCAAACCTCTGACGACCTGTCGTCTCTCATGAGTCCTCTGTCACCAAAAATAAATTGCCTGCTCACTGAACGGGTCACAACAACAAGCCATGTCATTACTTTCACGGCAATTGATCACACCTTCGGAGAGAAAAGTCAATAGTCAACATAATTGTTAGTGGTGTTGAGGTTCACATTGAAGAGGTCTGGTTTGTAATGCATGCAGCTCTTCTTACGGCCCTTCATTGTGGAGAAGTTGAGGACCAGCTAAACTGGGTGAGGGGGGTTGTATAAATGTGAACGGAGGCTCCAGATTTACCAAGTAGGTGCTAAAAGCTGCTAAAGAAATCTCAATATCATGCATATAACACCATTTTCCACCAATTAGCCTGGAATGATAACAAATAGCATGTTGTTTACACTGTGTGAACAGTGATAAATGCTAATACTGAAAAGTGTAAATAGAAGTCATATGCTATATGTACTAAAATAAGGATGGTCGTTTAGTTTAGTGCTTTCTTTTCTGTATAGCACAGTCCCACTCTTTAAAATTCTGCTGAAAATGTTCATTTCTGATGGGTTATATTGGGTGTAAATGCAGTAAAGTAACAAATTACATTTACTCAAATTTCTGTGAGTAGTTTTTCTCAGAAATTGTAATTTACTAAGTAGTTTTAAATGTGTACTTTTACTTTCCTTTGAGTACACTTATAGTGCTGTATCAGTACTTTTACTCCATTCTTTAACCTGCAGTCACTATTTTTTCATCTATGGGGATTAGAAAAATCGGTCCTGAGATCCCAGTCCAATCGAATCGCACATAGAAAGTAAATTGCATCATACTGAACTACCTCAAGACATGCAGCAAACTGTTTAAAAACATTAAAAGTGGCCAAGAAGATACTTTACACGGAATGACCCAGTGACTGTTTAGACCAGTGGTGTCCAAACTTGGTCCTGGAGGGCCGGTGTCCTGCATATTTTAGTTCCAACCCCAATTAAACACACCTGAACCAGCTAATCAAGCTCTTTCTAGGTATACTAGAAATTTCCAGGCAGGTGTGTTGAAGCAGGTTGGAGCTAAACTATTCAGGACACTGGCCCTCCAGTACCGAGTTTGGACACCCCTGGTTTAGACCATGTCAGATGAGATGATGGCGGATGTCTACAATATGATGACCGAAATGGCCTTAAACAATGACTAAATGCACTACAGAACGTTACATTTACACACACGCACAAATTACATGTACTGTAAACGCATCAACCTTTCCCAGCGCAACTCACTACTCTTAAGTACTTTTAAAAGGGCTACTTTTTACTCATACTTTGAGTAATATTTACAACAGATAATTTTACTCATTTATTACTACATTATTAGGTAAGTAGTGGCACTTTTACTTGAGTATGATTTTTCAGTACTCTTCACCACTCGTTAAAATGTTGATAGTTTTGTTTCAGTATAAACAGACATTACTAGTCACTAAAATATTCCTTCAGGTTTATTTTTATGAAAAGCTTCTGAATAACTTTGAATGAATTGGTGTAAAGTACACAGTATCTTTAGCTTTAACACAGTTAAACATTGTATAACACAGTAACTTTAAATGACCACCACATATGGTAAAATATTATCTTCAGAATGTATTTTGTAATTATGACAAAGCTGCTTGTTTTCCTGTTTACTGCACAATAAAAAAAAAATAATTTAGTCATTTTAGATATTTCAAGAACTATACATATAAAAAAAAATTGGACATTAATTATCCTAAAGACCCCCTAGTTGAGAACATCTAAATTAATCAACTTTACAACAGCATAAATATCAAAGCTTTTTTTTAAAGTAATAATACAATACAATACAATATAATATAATATAATATAATATAATATAATATAATATAATATAATATAATATAATATAATACAATATAATATAATATAATATAATATAATATAATATAATATAATATAATACAATATAATATAATATAATATAATATAATATAATATAATACAATATAATATAATATAATACAATATAATATAATATAATATAATATAATATAATACAATATAATATAATATAATACAATATAATATAATATAATACAATATAATATAATATAATATAATATAATATAATATAATATAATATTTTCCCAGTGATGGGTTGCAGCTGGAAGGGCATCCGCTGTGTAAAAATGTGCTGGATAAGTTGGCGGTTCATTCCGCTGTGGCGACCCCAGATTAATAAAGGGACTAAGCCGACAAGAAAATGAATGAATGAATGAATAATATATTATATGTTCTATGCACAGTTAGAGTTTTAAAGCCAACGATAACTTCCGGTGAAAGCTTAATGTGAGTATTTTCAATTTCACAAGGTTGTTTTTACAGCATCGATGTTGTAATGTAATTACAATAAATTCAGTTAAATAGACTTAAGCATTAATTTAGTTGTTAAAGCATAAAATGAGATGAAAAATCGTTGTAACCACTAACGCCTTCAGTAGCAACAGGCTAGCACAGAAATTCAATTGAAAATACTGGGGTAGAATAAACTGTCATATTTTAAAGACATGGTGGGGCAAATGGAATTTAATGCTGTGATTCTTGACCGATCTGAGACCCACTTCATTTCGTATATCTAACAGGCTGTGAAGACCGCTGATTTTTAAAGAAATCATATCTTAAACGTGACAATTTTGGAATGGAAAGACAGTTCACCGGAAACCATAGGGCTGCCTGGCTGAAAATTAAAAGTCTCTGTGCATATAGCCCATATAATATAATATAATATAATATAATATAATATAATATAATATAATATAATATAATATAATATAATATAATATAATATAATATAAATGACGGCACGATGGCTCAGTGTCGCCTCACAGCAAGAAGGTCGCTGGTTCAAGTCCCGGCTGGACCAGTTAGCATTTCTGTGTGGAGTTTGCATGTTCTCCCAGTGTTAGCGTGTGTACATTTGATTAGTCAGTTCTGAAGCCAAATCTGGAGCTTATCTAATAAAATAACTTAGGATAACGGTCCAAAAACTTGTACAGCCAAATGTATCTTTTAGAAAAATATTAAATACAATTTTTTTTTTTTTTAATGGAAGGAAAATAAAAAAAATTAAGGAAAATTTAGTTGACATTTTGTAGGTTGGATTTTTTTTATTTTTTTATTTTTGCAATATTTTGCTTGAATTTAATTGTATTATCTTTCAATTTCTAAATACGTTTAGTGACTAAAATGTTATTTTAATATATACGTTTAATAAATCTGTTTTGTTTTACAGCACCAAAATACATTGCCTATATTCACTGAGAATTGGATAAAAATATTATTTTTTAAAATGGGGTGTACTCATATGCTGAGCACTGTACACATTGGTATTGGTGGTTTATGAGGACTCACCATAAGTGTAATGTATTTTATACAGTAAAAACACTTATTTTATAGCACAAACTAAACACTCAGGAAAGTGACAGATTACAATAAACAGATTAAAATAAGTATTAGTCAATGATAATAAACTTTTAGATTGCAAAAAATAAACTATTGTCCTGTTATGCAGTTACCACAATTTTCATTCCACACTCATTCATTTCATTTGTCATTTATTGCATATCGAGAATCTTTGCTTGCGAATTGAAAAGTTGTGAACCCATGTATGCCAGGGTTAATTGTGTCTTTATTATTCAAACAAACAAATAAAGTTTGACCAAAAGTAGGTACATTGTAAATAAAAAATAGAAGACTTCAAAAAAAATAAAAAAAAAAAAAAATAAATAAAAAATAATATATATATATATATATATATATATATATATATATATATATATATATATATATATATATATATATATATATATATCAGTGGTGTTAAGTACTTGAGTAAATGGACTTCGTTACTTTACTTTACTTAAGTATTTTTTTGGCTACTTTGTACTTGTACTGAGTATCAAAAATGTAAGCAACTTTTACTCTCTACTTGACTACATTTTTGATTGAATATATGTACTTTTTACTCCACTACATTTGAACGGATGCTTACCGTTACTCATTACATTGTGATTGTGCACGACAAGTCGGCATCTTTATCTACCACAGCTAATTTGTTGGGTGGATGAGGCGATATCGCCATCTGCAGGGTGCTGAAGCTACTGTATGCTATTTATGAGCTAAATCATGTGAACATAATTTAGCAGCTTGCCTAATACCAGGTGTTTAATAAGCGACATGGCCGCAGCCAGTGATGAAGCCGAAGCTTGATATGTATATGTATATTTATATGTAGTTTACTAAGTTGAAAAATAACAGTGCTCCTCTTTGTTTAATTTTAATACAGAGAAAACTTAATCAATTGAAAAACTACTCAAAATAAAAATATTGCCCCCCTCTGATACTGAGAGATGAATCACATCAAAGTTAGCTCTGATTTTTTTTACTACGTTTTACTACTTTTTTTTTTTTTTTTTGATATTGTTTGTGCCTTTTTTGAACATTTGAGTTTGACTGAGACTTTTTGTTCTATTTTTTAATATATTTTGCCATTTTGAAACATTGAGGTGTTAAATTTAATTTATATATTAGGTAAATTAAACCTTTCTTGGTGTTCTTTGAGCCTACATTCAGTATGAGTAAAATACTTAAGTTCTTTTAAAATCGGACACTTTAATACTTTTACTCAAGTCTTATTGGAATTGGTGACTTTTAACTTGTAATGGAGTCATTTTTACAGTAAGGTATCTGTACTTTTACTCAAGTATGGTTTTCAGGTACTCTTTACACCTCTGATATATAGAGATATATATATATGCACTGCAAAAAATAAAC
Source organism: Danio kyathit (assembly GCA_903798195.1). NCBI lineage: Eukaryota > Metazoa > Chordata > Actinopteri > Cypriniformes > Danionidae > Danio > Danio kyathit. Next base: position 100,619 of record CAIGQS010000120.1, read on the forward strand.
TACTGCCATTGTATGCAGTTACCACCAGATTTTTCATGGTGCGCTCATTCATTTAGCTTTGTTCATTCATTTTTTGCGGACCTAAGATCTTTGCTTGAGAGTTGAAAACTCTGCAGCTCAGTATCTTCCCTCTGGGATGAAAGATCTTATTCTATTGGTCAATCTTGTTTGAGGACACAGGTTAGCTATGCCAATTACGTTTTTTGCGTGATTGGACTGGATTCCGTTCAGTAACAAGAGCAAGCAAAGCCGAGCAAAAGTCTTCTTCGAGGTAAGTTAACAAACTGTATAATAACTTGTATATTACCATCCACATTTCCAATTTGATAATGTAACGACTGCTAGTATTAAACTCGGTGTAGTCAGTGATATTGATGAATACTCTCAATTAACTAACATTAGCTGTTGGCCATCATCAGTAGTGTACAGCTGCAAAGGGCAACGCAATGCCAGTGTATTTTGGAAAACACACATTGATGTACCATTAAAGTCAGGTTTATGTCTATAGATGATGGCTAGGTGTACAGTAGGTCTGCTAACAGACGGGAATACATTATTATCGGCAGCCCATTGATCTTAAAGGGCCATGAAACCTCCCGTCTCAGCAGAGTGTCGGGGAGGGAAAGAGGGAAGGGTTTGCATAAAAATGGGAGTTTCAGTTCGAGCATGCGGTGATTTTCACAGAGGCAAAGCACACAGATGCAGGGGAGAAAAACAGTGACTATGTTTACATGGACATCAGTAATCGAATTATTTGCCAAATTATTCATTTGTCGACTTTAACTGCAGTTTGGCACTTTCACTTTCATTCAGGAACATTTCATGCCCCTCATGACAAACGAGATATTGGATGCGAGAAACTGCTGGGAGTGTTGTTTAAAGAGTCCCTATTACGGGTTTTTGAAAATGACCTTCCATGCAGTGTGTAACACAGCACTAAGTGAATGAAAACATCCAGCTGAGGTTTAAATCTAAAAGTGCAGCGTGTTTAAAACTATTGATTCTTTAGCAAAATATTTAACTCATAGTCAAATAAACGAATTGTGTTGGGTTCAGATCTTTTGTTTGATGGCATCGATGTCGATACAGTACATCACCATATATGTACTTTCAGTTCCGTTAAAATGCGCACGCACTTTCTCTCGACACACTAGCGGAGGCGTAGGGGATCATGGGACTGATCATGACACGAAGATGACGATCACTGACAGATGGAGATTTGGCTGCGGGGAATAAAGGGTTAAAGTTCATTATCACAACAATACCACAGTATAGCCAAGCTAGTGCTGTGTTTGCTCCTGTCATTTTTCAGATTTTTGATACAATAACCTACGCTGCAACACGGAATTCGTCGGCCTTTTGCTATTGAAGGAGCAGCAGAGACTATGGGACTTTGTCAGTAACTTTTAAAGTTCATATGGACCAGTTTCTTCTGCCTCCGGATCCTAACATGTAAGTGTCATTAAAATTGTTGCCTCGTTTTCTGTAGTTTGCAAAATATATGTGTTCAATTGTGTGTTATAAGTTGTAATCGCCCCTCGCGGCTTGTAATCACATATCTATTATACAGTAGATCAGTGCTTGTACTGTATCTCTTAGGTTAAATCTGTATGGGGCTGTTCACATATCGGGTCCAAATCCACGTTAAAAACATGACGCGTGCTTCTTCCTTTACCGATTTAAATGCGTTTCTGAACTCGCGATTCTCTGCTGTTTGCCTTTGCTATGGCCACCATCAGCTGTTCCTACACACACGTGGTGCGGTCAATTTTCAAAATAGTTCAACTTTTGCCACTGTGTGGATTAATACTGAATGCATTTCGTTGTTATTACTAGGGGTTAGGTTTAAGAGTAGAGCAATATGCTGGTCTTTAACTGCATTTATTTATTGCACTCCTGCATTGGGCTCTCACATACTCTCTGGCTGCTACTTCATAGCCGTGGTGGGCTTTTCTCTTGGTCTCATGCTGAACGCAGTTGACCAATCGCAACAGACTGGGTCATCGGACCAATCAGAGCAGATTAGCTTCTTGCTAGGGAGGGGTTTGGGAACAAATTATTGCCGAACGATTCATATGGGAGTCGCTAGGGCTCTTTAAATGGAATGTTTCCTACGCAACAGTAATTGTTTGATTAAGATGTTTACATTCAAAGAGCAGCATTTACAGTGACTCTTTCAGTCCATAATAATGTAGTGATGTTAACGTACTGTAAACATAGTAACTAATCATTTTGACTAAGGTATGTCTTTAAAAACTGAAAGAGAACTGCTGATGATACTAACTAACTTTGCCTCTGAATAAACAAAGCACGTTGATCATACACTTAGGCCCCGTTTACACTAATACGTTTTAGTTTTAAAACGCATAAGTTTTGCTACGGTTACGCCATTCGTCCACACTACGCCGGAGTTTTTGAGCCCCGAAAACGGAGCGTTTTGAAAACGCTGGAGAGGCCGTTTTCATTCTAAAACGCTGCTGCTCCGTCTCAGTGTGGATGGGGGAAAACGGAGACATCTGAAAACAGAGGCGGGGCTGCAGACATTCACCTGTCTGATTGGGGTTTTTTCCTCAATATTAAGTAGCCTACACACAGTTCAGTCTCACATCCTCTCCGTGTAAGTTCAGACTTCGCAAGTTTGATATGGAAAACAAACTGCTGAGTGTGTACTTTATAAAGTCATTCACATCACCCTGGCTATGCCGTTTCACTATCTTAACAATAAAATGAAAACATGATGTGAGGAAGTGCCTATATTCATTTTTATATTAGCAAAAACAGACATCAAAAATGTTGAGGCGTTGTGTAGCTGCATGATATGATCGTCATCTTCAAGCATATTTATAACAAAACTGAGCCTATAACATTACTGTCTCCTTTCATTTTCATTGAAAATACGAAACATACCCTCTCTTTCACTGAATATCCATTTTAATGATCAATTAATGGCCATTATAAAAGTATAACTTACAATAAGTTTATACAATAGAGAAAATAAAGGCAAGCAATCAGTCAGATGTGCAGAATCGGTGTCCGCGGTTACATTAATTAATATATTAACCTAACTTATCTTTGCACTCTGCCAAAACACGTTACCTGAGAACAAGTAATAGATTCAAAAGACCAAAGTCGGGGAATGTGTCGTCAGATACAGACAACAAGATGAATGAAATATCACGTTTAACAAATATAGTGAGATTAGATCCAGCGGGAGATCCGTGATGAACAGTCCGACATGCACAGCTCTCATGTGGGTGTGTGTGTGCTCAAAGCATGCTGCAGTGCATGCCAGAGAGTGTGTGTGAGGTCACGTGATGTGCGTTTTCACCATTTTAATGTAGACGGAGAGCTGTTCAGAAACGCTAGTGTGGACGGGGATCGTTTTCATTCTAAAACGCGGTTTTAAAACTAAAACGTACTAGTGTAAACGGGGCCTTACCAAATCTGTAGAGACAGGACAAATTAATACGAACTGGAACTGCATCTTTTTTAAAAGAGGATGAGTGGCAAATTCGTATTTCACCATTTCCAGATGCAAAAAGCTCTTGGGTAAAAAAAAAAAGTTCCTTACAAACATATTTCTTTCGCGTGTTAGCAAAGCACTGCAATCCACACATGAGTCCAGCTGCGCTCTCATAGCAGGAAATTGAAAACAAAACCTTCGTTGCAGCACATTTATAAACACAACACTGACGACCCATGTCTCCAAACAATTCTTCTTCTTTCACTTGTTTTAATTACAGTTGGCAACAAAACGTGGCGTCTCTCTGAACACTGTAACAGGTAAAAACAGTCTTCGAAGCTATCATGCATATTAATAAAGTTTCACCTCATACACAATAGAGCGCGCTGAGTGGTTCGAACCAAGGCTTTCTCATGAATTAATGCTGAAAGCTTGAAGACGTCACATTGTACTGGCCAGAACAGACAGCCAGTCTACACGCTGGAATACAAACAAGGATCTAATTGCCGTGACGCAGCTTCAAAAATAATTTTTAAACCGGAAGAACAAATTTGCTGGAAATGACGCACAAACAACCAGTTTTCACTTTGTAGTGAAATAGAAGTGTCCTAATAGTGCTTTTAGAAATGAGTGACACATATATGACTGTCAACATCTCAAGAAATGTGTTTTGGTGTTTCATGACCCTTTAAACTTAGTTTCCACTCAAGAGCTTCTGTCTCTTTGAATGGGAGCATCATATTCATTAGAGGTGTAAACCTACACTGGTCTCACGGTTCAGTTACGATTATCATGCCATCCATTCGGTTCAATTCGATATCTTGGTGCATCACGGTGCATTGACGATGCTTTCCATACACAGTTTTATATTTTCTTCACAGCACAGCAATTCTTGTATTAAAATGTATAAATATATTTATATACTATTTGTAAAACAATTTTGTCCTTTAATACAAACAGTCAGATATATAAACTGTACATTTAAACAACACAAGCATTTATAGCAAATAAACAAATCTAAATATCCCGCTCTCTCTCTGAGCCTTGTCTACTAATTTCTTTCTTACACCCCTTTGATTGGTCACGCGCTCAACAGAAAGGGCTGCGATTGGCTCTTACACGCTGGCACTCTTCACAGATGCACTCATGGGCCACAGTGAGACAGAGAGAGTGAAATGGAGATTACTTTTATTCTCTTAATCACCGTGAAATAGAGGCTTCTGCTGTAAGTGTCAGTGAAACAGTCCAGCAAACACACACGCAGTGAAATTGTGCACAGTTTCTGAGTATTTAAGTAGTTGGAGCGTTGTAAATACTCACGTTTGCCTCCCTCGCTATAGTATGCTAAGGCGACATAGCGCATACGAGATAAATGACATCAGTAATAACCGGTTATGATTATTACTGAACCGATACCGAATTGTCCGCGTCTATATTGCCGTGCAACGAAGAAACAATTAATTATGACACCACTAATATTCATAGATATTCTCCACTGTTCGAAAATGCAGTAGTGTATGTATATTTCATTACAAACGTGACAAATATATTTATATATAAAACTAAATATTTTTGACTGAATAATAAACCAATCTAACTCCATAATACACCACAAAGCACACACACACACACACACACACACACACACACACACATTTCTCCTGATTAAATAGGTTTTTTTTTTCTTCATGTGACCATCTGTTCTGCTGCGAATATACATACTACATTTGTGCAAACCACCGTTTGGCCTTTCCTGGTAGTCACAAATGCATCACAGCTAATTAATGAGTTACGTAGCAAGCACAAATCGATCTCCGCAAAGAGTCTAATGGGAAATTAAAAATGGTTACTGATACTGAATCGTGCCAAGCAAGAGTGAGGCCGCTGCCACAGCCATTTTGAGAAAATCTCAAAGACACACACACACACTAAAAAACACCTCACTCTTCCTCTCTCTATCTCCTTCACACACACATACTCTCTTCTTCTGTCTATGTTGTCCCACAGGATGTGATTAGATACAGCAGAAGCCATTCGCCAATGTGGGATCCCAGTCTGGTCACATAGATTTGAGACTTTGAAGGCGCATATATCATTTTTCCTGCAGGCCTCCGTGCACAGCCCTGGCCTGCACTCATTATAGAGCTCCTGTCAGACGTTTCAGCCTGATAAACTGAACGTCACATGTGCAGCAGGAAAACACAAGCCATATACACTGCTAATCGGCATTTGGATCACGCTGGAATTTGACGTTATGATCAAATATCTGATTTAGAGAGCGATCGGGTCATTATTGAAGGGAAAAGAGGGATGAGGGGGCTCTTAGGAGTCGTGAAGAATAGCGCATGGCAAAAATTGACTTTTTGTAATAGGAACTCTGCAAAATGGCAGCCAGCCACATGTGGCGGTGTCACGCAGTGTGTTTACCTGCAATTTTGCATTGTGACTCGCAGGACATCCAGTCTGTGTTGAATTGCTCACTAACGGCTGACAGTACAAGGGCGCTGTCATGCTGAATGTGTTCCAGGCCGTGTGAGCGGAGGCAAAAATAAGGTGGAGATCCCATTTCTGCTGCTGCTCTTGCTCTCTCACATTCACTTTCTACAAAGAGGACATAAAAAAATGTTAAAATTACTTAATTAACCAGTGCTCTTTGCAAGAAACAATACATAAACGTATTATAACGGATTACTTGATTCTCATTGGCTGATGAACATTCTAAGGTGTGCAATTATTGTCCAATAAACACACAGCTAAAGTAGTCCCAGGCAGTTTTTGCGGTTCCATATCACTACACCATATGATTTAGTTATTTCAAAGCCTATAGCAGACAAGAACAATATCAATCCAGAACAAAAGACAGTAAAATATGTCAGAATTATTAGCCCTCTTGAATTTAGCAGTGGTGTAAAGTAACACATTACAAATACTCAAATTATTGTGAGTAGTTTTTCTCAGAAAATGTTTTAAAAATGTGCACTTTTACGTTCCCTTGAGCACATTTTTAGTGCTGTATCTGTACTTTCACTCTACTACTTTCCTTCAACCTGCAGTCACTACTTTATTATTTCTTGTCTATGGGGATTGGAAAAATCAGTCCTGTGATTCCTGTCTAATCAAAATCGCACATAGAAAGTAAAATCGCATCATAAACTACCTCAAGACATGGGCGATTTGAAAGCATTAAATGTGTCTTAGAAGATGTCTAAAATCTTTACAAACTATGAACCAGAGACTGTTTAGATGCACGTCACTGAAGAGAAGATGACGAATGTTTACTGCATGATGACCGAAATGGCCTTGAACACCCAGCAGGCACAAGATGTCAACATGACATCAGATTGATGTTGTATCTCAACATCATGGGAACGTTGCATTTTGTTTGGAAATTAAATAGTGTTGACATCTGAACTCAACGATAGGCCATCAAAGTCAAACCTAAAAATCAACCAAATATCAACGTCTAATGATGTTACAGCTTGAGGTTGTGTGGACGTTACCACTATGACATCTATCAGATGTTGGATTTTGGTTGCCATACCTGATGAATAAATGTCAGTATTTGACGTCAAGATGACGTTGGTTTAAGATATTGGCTTCACATTGGATTTTGGTCACTTTCCAACACAACCTAAAATCAACCAAGTATCAGCGTTATTGGATGTCAAAATAACATTGTCTTTAGACACTGATCAGACATTGAATTTTGGTCACCTGACATCACAACCTAAATCTAACATAATATTAATGCATTTTAGCGTTGTGTGCCTGCTGGGCAATAACTAAATGCACTACAGAATGTTACGTTTACACACATCTACAAATGACATGTAAATGCATCAGCTTTTTACAGCGTAATACTTACTACTCATAAGTACTTTTGAAAGGGCTACTTTCTACTCATACTACTCAGTAATATTTACAACAGATACTTTTACTCTATTCGCATTACATATTTAGGCAACTTTTTGGCACTTTTTCTTAAGTATAATTTTTCAGTACTCTTTCCATCACTGATTATTAGATCCCCTGTATGGGTCCTATATATATATATATATATATATATATATATATATATATATATATATATATATATATATATATATATTTTTTTTTTTTTTTTTCTCCAATTTCTGTTTATCAGAAAGAATTTTTTTTCTTATCACATTTCTAAGCATAATAGTTTTAATAACTCATTTCTAATAACTTATTTCTTTTATCTTTGCCATGATGACAGTGCATAATATTTTACTAGATATTTTTCAAAATACTAGTATTCAGCTTAAAGGTTTAACTAGGTTAGTTAGGTTAATTAAGCAAGGGTAATTAGGAAAGTCATTTTATAATGATGGTTTGTTGATTTTTTCCTTAAAATCTAAAGTGGAGGTTCTACTAATTGGCACTCCTACCAATGTTAACCAGTGTAATGATTTTAATTTCACTTTTGATGATCTCCAAGTGCGCAACCTTGGGGTATTTTTTGATGCACAGCTCAGTTTTAACTCAAACCTCAAACACTTAACAGAAGTAGCCTTCTTTTACCTACGTAACATTGCGCAGATTAGACCCTTTTCTATCACGACCTGATTCTAAAAGGTTTATCCATGCCTTTATCACATTACATCAACCATCAAGAATGCTGCTTCTCTGGACTGTTTTAAGAAACTTCGAGACTCAACTTTTTACCATTGTTTTTAATTTAGGTTGATTATTTTTGACAATTTAATCATTCAATTTTATTGTTCATATATTATTATCTTATTGTGGTGTTTTTTTTTTTATTGTTCTGCTTTGATACGGTTTGATTTGTGCACTATAAATAAAATGTATTATTATTATTATTATTATCATCATTATTATTATTATTATTATTATTATTATTATTATTATTGTAGAAAATGTCAAATAAAATTTGATTAAATGTTAATATTGATTTTTTTTAACTGCTTATATTTTAGCCAAAATAAAACAGAGAACTTTAAAAATAAAAATAATAATAAAAAAATAATAATTCACAGGGAGGCAAATCATTTTTAGCTTTAACTATATGAATGAGATGTTTATGTGACTGTCATTAACTGTAATTCATTCAGTTGTCATGCACAGATGACATTGTTTGAAATGTCTAACGACAACTTGACATAATACATCATAACCTGTCTTTGTCATGAGGACTTGACATTACCAAGATAATATAATTTGTCATACATCTGTCATAAACATGGCTGTCGCTGTCAATTTTAATTGTGTGTCATGAATTTTATAACAGCATCATTCATATTTTTAAGACCTTAACTACAGTAATACTTTAAGTAGGACATTAAATGTCATTACATGTCACTAAAACTTATTTGACACTTTAACTGAGACATTTTAATGACACATTCATTTTGCTCCAATGACAAAAAGTCATCAGTCAAATATTTATGACATGGTTATAATGGCAATTATTAGAGATTTATGACAAGTCATGTTTTCTTGGTAATGTCAAGTTGTGATGACAGACAAAAACAGGGGTCTGTTCTTTGTTGCACAAAGAAAATCTACTAACTGTAAAACTAAATAAATTGCTAAATACTCTCAACACATGAAAGTGTAAAGCCTGCAGCCCACAACCACGTAGAAAAGTTATCGCGTATCATACTTAAACCGTTTCCTATGAATTTTATGTACTTTTGCTCACATGGATAATTGAATATTAATCAGATGATGTCATTACGCTGATGTGCCGTCAGCCAATCGTTGCATTGCTGATCATGATTGAGGATCAATAGATCCGTCCTTCACAACACATGCAGCAATCTCAGATTAGTTCATCCAGATATTTTAATCTGAATCGTGAAATTGTTTGAAGAACCAAATTAGCCAGAGATCAGTTCTCAAGATTAAAAGATCCAGGATTTGTCAAATCATCTTAGATCATTTAAGCGAGGTACGAAGAACGGACCCCAGGTCATGATGTATTTGTTTATGTCAAGCTGCATAATAAAGACATCTCAAACAATGTCAACTTTGCATTTAATGACAACTGAGCAAATGACACTTAATAACAATTGTCATAAGCATTCATGCAATCGCCTTCAATTCATGACAGTCTTATGAACAACCCCTTCAGGTAAAGATTACACTTTACAATAAAGGTTTCATTAGTTAATGTTAGCTAATGCATTTACTAACATGATTATGAATACTCATACAGCATTTATTAATTACAGTTCAGCATTTACTAATGCATCATTACCATACAAATTCATGCTTGTTAACATTAATGCACCGTGAGTTAACATGAACTAACAATGAACAACTGTATTTTCATTTACTAACATGAGGAAATACTGTAATAAATTTATTGTGCATTGTTTGTGTCAGTAAAGGCATTTAGTAACATTAACTAATGCAACCTTATTGTAAAGTGTTAAGCTGCGGTCACACTAGAGTTTGAGCTTGCGAAATTCTGTCGTACGGCACTGCGAAAAGGGGCGGGATTAAACAAGATGATTAGACAATAAAAAAAGCGAGCGATTGGTCCATGTTTTAAATTTCTGTACAGAGAGGTCATGTTTTGATCCTTGATTGGTCTCACGCAGTCAAGTGATGCGATTTCGCAGGTCAGAGATCACCAAGCTTGAACTTTCCAATGCATCGATCTGCGAAACTTAACGCACAAGCTTGCGTTTCCGGTCTGATGCATTAGTGTGCATATGAATGGAAGTTTATGGGGAGAAAAGTCCAGTGTGACCGCAGCTTCTCAGGTAAAAGTGTTACCAAAACTACAGTAGTACACAAAAGCAGTCTGAGGACAAAAACCTGACAAAAGTCTTGGAACACAACATCTAAACCATGTCTTTAGGTGTGGTACTGCAGGTGGCATGATAACTCTGGTCAGTTGAAATATTAAAAAATAATCCACACCTAACTATGCAAAACATGATCCTTCAAAAATCACTCCGATATGTAGAAATGGTGCTCAAGAAATGTTTGCTTTGATATTTTTTTTTTGCACTTCCTTGCAGTTGCCAAAATTGCAAAGCACAAAGGGAGTTATTCTGTATATCAAACAGTTTCCGAACATGATTTTGTGTCTCACTACACCATATACAGTATTAGGAGATTAAACTGACAAGCAGATATTTCCAGAGTAACTGAGGCATGAGCTGTAAAGGCCCGGCCCTTTTCTGAAAAAGGGGGTGGGAAGAGCAGCATCTCATTTGCATTTAAACAGACATAAAACAGCATGCTTTTGGTTTCAGCCAAGAAGTTTCATAAGTGATCTATGCGGTATTTTGAGCAGATATTTCACAGACACATTCTGGGTAGACTTGAGATTTCTATGACATCTAGTAAAAGGGCATAACTAGACGCCTTTAATAAGCCTTCATTGCAAAAATTCTATTGCATTTTATATAGTAGGTGTGTGATGTGCTGCTTTTTTTGGAAGGTTTTTGAAAGTGTGAAGATTCACAGACTCACAGCTCACACACGTGCAGTATGAAGGCTTCGAGACTGTTTATGTTGTTTTAACATCAGCCAATCAGAATTGTCGAGACATAATTTTCCTGGCTAGTGCACAGTTCAGGTTATTTTTGGCATGGTTAAGGAGCTCATCAATGATTAAATTAAAATTATGAACGTTGTATTAGAGGGAAAAAAATAAAATAATTCACTTTGTTTTACTGGGCAATTCAGTATATATGGGATAAAAACAAAATGTCAACCTAGGCTCATTCTGAAAATGTACCCCCCTACATATTTTTTTCTGGAAAGTGCCATATACATCCCAAGAGGTACGTTTTTTTTGCCAAAAACATTTTCGCAAATCCACCAGAGGCCGCTGACCCACCCTCCTCCAATAAACCCAACCGACAATGTTTTCAAAAGCAATACAGAAAAAGAAAAACCCTCTCCTCATGTTTACCACGATTTCAGATTTTACCACATTTTCACCCTGTTATTTACCCGTTTATTTAAATTTTCTGGCTTTTGTTTTACCCACTTTTTGGAACCGTTCTTCGCTGAACTTAAACCCCGTCGTTGTGGTTAACAGCTCTTTGTGTCTCAAGTCTGCTGACGTATGCGACAAGCCACTGGACAAACTGGTAACAAAGGAAAAGCCTTCCGGTAAGCACGAAAAGGAACAGTGTCATACCGTTCATTTTAAAGACTAAATGCAGCCAAACGTACTTCTGGCTACATAATCCACGATCTCCTGAAATGTATATAGGGCTACATTTTCTAAATGTTGCAACATGTCCCACTTTGTCGTTTGCAGTTATTTTAGTATACACTGTAAAAAAAATAAAATAAAAAAATAAAAACATTTTACATTGGTTTTTTTTAGTACCCCAGCTGCCCAAAATAAAAAATAAATAAATAAAATAACATTTGTTTTTTTTTAACAATGTATATAAAAATCACTGCAAACGACAAAGTGGGACATGTTAAAGTGGGCTATTAAATTACAGACATTTCCTTAAATTTATATTTCCGGTAAACTTCTGTAATTTAGCGAGCGTTATTTTACGTTTTTTTCCGCCACCTCAGCTGCTAGAGATTTTTTTTGTGTGTGCATTAAATCTTTTGACATATGAAAACCTCTTTTCATCACTGACACAAAACAATTTTCAAAAGTTGTATACTTTCTAAAGTATGCAATCATTTTTACATTGAAATTGAAAACTTCAGGATCCAACAAAGACAAAACTAATTTGCAAAATTATAACCCCTTTACTGTCACTTTTGAACCATACAAACCAAAAACTGCAGGGTTTAAAAAGAATACCACAATTGTGTACTCCACAAAAAAATATAAAAGGTTAAAGATACGCGTTTTGCAATATTTAGATTGCACTCCAAAATGGTCAAACAACATTTTCAGAAGGTTAAAGGTTAATTTCACCAAACTATTAAAAATGAAGTCTGCACACTATTTGTAGAAGACTGTCAAACATTATAAACACAAGGCTAGAGTCAAACACAGAACTAAGTCCAACATTTCTCAGAATGTCATCACAAAAACAGCTTTCTCACTGTATTACTGACTACCACAGAAATAGAGACAATCTAACATTGCATCCACTGAGTTTATGCCATCTATTGTACTTTTATGACCAGAATTGTGAAATTCTTCTGTATATTGACTCCTCCATTCCATGTTTTCTCGCACTGCCTGTTCACACAAAGAATGACTAATATATATATATATATATATTACCAGGGCCAGCACATCCATAGAGGCGACCTAGGCGACCACCTAGGGCAGCAGAATAGTGATGGTGGCGTCTGTGACCCAGCACCGCCCCAACCCCCCCACCCCGGTCCTCCCTTTCATCCGTGCCCCCCAACCCTTGATTGGCTTGATACTTAACAATAATTTGTTGTTTATATTTAAAGACCAGCACTTTGTTTCAATGTAATACAACAATATTGATTAGGCTCCATGTACTTCACTCCATTCATTTCAAAGCAATAATCAAATAGGTTCCATTTTTTTCCTCTTAAAAGTATCTTTGAAAAGAAGGGTTAATATCAAGCACTCATATTAAAGGTTTAAAATTGCAAATTTAGAACAAACAAGGGCAATCACAAGATTAAATTGGCATCAAATAATACAATTTAAAAATATATAAAATAATTACAATTATTCCAGAGTAGATTTAAGACTTGAAAATAATTAACTTTTTTTGCTTTGATATTTCTTTTCTTTTAACGTACACAGGTAATGACCTATTTCCTTTTTAAAGTGAGTAAAATTAGGATTTTCACTGCCCATTTACATTCATAACTAAAACAAAAATTTCATATATGAGCAAACAATACACCAAATATTGAAATCAACAGCATTCTCATTAAAAAATTTTTTTTTTTATTTCAATTCCAAATCAATATTTGTACTGTGTTTAAAAAACACACACCAAAATAATTGTGTATGAACACAATCATAAAATACACTAATTAGAAATACGTTTGACAACAGTGTTGGACCGAGTCCCAAAACACTTGCAGCCAGGGCTTAATTTGTGCCGGAACACACCTCATTTTACCAATCCCCCTCCTCAACCACCTATCCTCACCCATTCACTGTTGACTATCAATTTCTTCTGCGACTCCCCAACCCTCTTAACTTTCGTCCGCGACATCCCTCCGCCACCCCCCCCCCCCCCCCCCCCTCTCGTGCACGACACCTCTCCATCTGTTGCGGGATCCGTTACCCAATCTGTTCCAGGACCTTGCAATTCACAAATTGAGCACTGTTTGCAGCCAACCAGCAATAAGGTGTGTGTACTGTAGTAAACATCAGCTTGATCTCAATTTTTAAAAGACCCCTCCCCTTCCCACCCCCTTAAAACCTCTAAACCCAACCATCATTGGGGAATTAGCAAATCATACATTTTCATATAAACGAGATCTTACTAATTAGCCACAAAATAAAACAATTTACTAATTGCTTAAATTGAGCCTCGACTATATTGGAGATCTGAAAACAGGGCAGAGGTTTTATTGGGTTATGTTTGCTTTGGTGCTTTCTCAACATTGTCTGGTGAAATTCACTTAGTGTACTTTTTTTAACGGATTCTGATACTTTTTCAACAATACTCATGAAATGAGGATTACCAAAAACGCATGCATTTACTCACATATAGGACCATCAGAACCACAAGCAGAACACAGAACGGAGACAAAACAATACCATAACTGCCAAAACTCCAGTGTATTAATACAATACATGATTAAACTGATAACAAACAGGAGTGATACACAGGTGGAACTACAGTAATAAACACTAACAAACAGCTGGAAACAGAGCAAGGGAATCGCATGACATAAACGCACACATTGGAAAACACACAACCGTGAGACTACTCAGGGGTGTCCAAACTCGGTCCTGGAGGGCCGGTGTCCTACATATTTTAGTTCCAACACCAATTAAACACGCCTGAACCAGCCAATCAATCTGTTTCTAGGTACACTAGAAATTTCCAGGTAGGTGTGTTGAAGCAAGTTGGAGCTAAACTATTCAGGACACTAGCCCTCCAGGACCGAGTTTGGAAATCCCTGGACTATGTGATGGCAAGTTGCCTTACGCCAGGGGTCACCAAACTTGTTCCTGGAGGGCCGGTGTCCTGCAGATTTTAGCTCCAACCCTAATCAAACACACCTGAACAAGCTAATCAAGATCTTACTAGGTACACTTGAAACACCCAGGCAGGTTTGTTGAGGCAAGTTGGAACTAAACCCAGCAGGGACACCGGCCCTCCTGGACCGAGATTGGTGACCCCTGCCTTACGCCGTGCTTTTGGACATGCTTGGGATCTAAAACCAATGCAAATCGCTCACAGTGTTATAATAATACTAAAAAAAAAACATCTTACAAACACTCAGAATAAAATATACTAAATCTCGTTAGGGTAAAAAATGCTTTTTGTGTGTTTGAGAAGTTGACTATATGCATACCATAATATTCAATGCCAAAGTGAAACTATAAGCAAAGCATGGATGCAGAGGGAGTTCAGTACAATTCAGTTTTTTTAGGCTACATCATTATTATACTATACGTTTTCATACAAGTTGCCACAAGACTTTATTTAAAAAAAAAAAAAAAAAAAAAGTTATGAATTGCTTAAATTGTGCCTTACTAAAGTGAACATAAAAAAAGAGGGGGAGGGGGGGGGGGCGATTTTGTTTGGTTATCTTTGTTTGTGCTTTTCCACATGGTCTGGTGAAATTTACTTTGTGTATATTTTTTAAACAGATTACCATACTTTTTTCAGTAATGCGCATACAACGAGGATCATAATATAAAAAAAATCATATATTTATTAGCAAACACTTACATATAGGAATTGGACCATCGGCATCACAGACAACAAGAAGTGGTGACAAAACAATACCATATAAAGAACCACCAAAACTCAGGGGTATAAATACAAGACATGATTAGGCTAATCTGATAACAAACAGGGGTGATACACAGGTGGAACTAATAAACACTAACAAACGGCGGGAAACAGAACAAAGGAATAACATGACAGTTCAAACGCACATGGAACACTACACATGGGAAAACACACAACCGTGAGACTACACATCATGGCAATTCGCCTTCCGACGTGTTTTTGGACATGCTCAGGACCTCACAAATCTAAACCAATGCGAATCACCACATTCAAAGCTGACTGTTTTATAAACACTTAAAAAACATCTTACAAACACTCAGAATAAACATAATATTCAACGCCGAAGTGGAACTAGAAAAGTCAAGCATGGATGCAGAGGGAGTTCAGTACAATTTAGTTTTTCTAGGCTAAATCATTATACTGTATATTTTTATCTGAATGAGATCTTACAAATTCCTACATGTTAGCCACAAAATAAGTTATGAATTTATAAACTGTTTAAATTGTGCCTTGACTGTAGTAGCGATATGAAAAATGGCCAAGGTTTTGTTCTGGTGCTTTTTCAACATTGGTAAAATTCACTTAGTGTAGGCTACCTTTTTTGAATGGATTCTGATACTTTTTCAATAACGCTCATGAAACGAGGATTATCAAACATGCATGCATGTATGCATTTAGTAACAAACACTTATAGGGACCATCAGCAACATAGGTAGTGCAAAAAAAGGGTGACAAAACAATACCAGACAAACCAGCCTGATCTCACGAGGAAACGTAAGTATTTTACGTTTTGCCAGTTTAGTGGCTAAAGCTGCGGTCACACTAGAGTTTGAGTGTGCGAAATTCTGTCTTACGGCGCTGCAAAAAGGGGCGGGATTAAACAAGATGATTAGACATTTAAAAAAGCGAGCAATTGCTCCATGTTTTAAATTTCTGTTCAGAGAGGTCATGTTTTGATCCTGGATTGGTCTCATGCAGTCAAGTGATGCGATTTCGCAGGTCAGAGTTCACCAAGCTTGAACTTTGCACCGCAGCAATCTGCGAAACTCGACGCTTGACCCGGCGTTTTCGGTCTGACGCATTCGCGTGCGTATGAATGGAAGTCTATGGCGAGTAAAGTCCAGTGTGACCGCAGCTTAATTCGTACGAATTTGTATAAGTTCATTGTACGAAAATGTACGATTTTAAAAAGGAGGTGTGGCACCCAACCCCACCCCTAACTGTCATTGGATGATGAGCAAATCGTACTAATTTGTACAAATTAGATCGTACGAATTCATACGAATTAAGCCGAAGTCGCACTAGAGTTTGAGCTTGCAAAATTTTGTCCTACGTCACTGCAAAAAGGGGCAGGATTAAACAAGATGATTAGACATTTAAAAAAGCGAGCGATTGCTCCACGTTTTAAATTTCTGTTCAGAGAGGTCATGTTTTATCCTGCATTGGTCTCACGCAGTCAAGTGATGCGATTTCGCAGATCAGAGTTCACCAAGCTTGAACTTTGCACCGCAGCAACCTGCGAAACTCGACGCTTGACCCTGCGTTTCCGGTCTGACGCATTTGCGTGCATATGAATGGAAGTCTTAGGGGAGTAAAGTCCAGTGTGACCGCAGCTTAATTTGTACGAATTCGTTCGAGTTCATCGTACGAAAATGTACGATTTTAAAAAGGAGGTGTGGCACCCAACCCCACCCCTAACCCCAACAGTCATTGGATGATGAGCAAATCATACTAATTTGTACGAATTAGATCGTACGAATTAAGCCGAAGTCACACTAGAGTTTGAGCTTGCGAAATTCTGTCGTACGGCGCTGCGAAAGGGGGCGGGATTAAACAAGATGATTAGACATTAAAAAAAGCGAGCGATTGCTCCATGTTTTAAATTTCTGTTCAGAGAGGTCATGTTTTATCCTGCATTGGTCTCACGCAGTCAAATGATGCGATTTCGCAGGTCAGAGTTCACCAAGCTTGAACTTTGCACTGCAGCAACCTGCGAAACTCGACGCATGACCCTGCATTTCCGGTCTGACGCATTCGCGTGTGTATGAATGGAAGTCTATGGGGAGTAAAGTCCAGTGTGATCGCGGCTTTAAGCCGAAGTCACACTAGAGTTTGAGCTTGCGAAATTTTGACGCACGTCGCTGCGAAAAGGGGCGGGATTAAACAAGATGAATAGGCATTTAAAAAGCGAGCGATTGCTCCATGTTTTAAATTTCTGTCCAGAGAGGTCATGTTTTGATCCTGGATTGGTCTCATGCAGTCAAGTGATGCGATTTCGCATGTCAGAGTTCATCAAGCTTGAACTTTGCACTGCAGCAACCTGCGAAACTCGACGCATGACCCTGCGTTTCCGGTCTGACGCATTCGCGTGCGTATAAATGAAAGTCTATGGGGAGTAAAGTCCAGTGTGACCACGGCTTTAGCCACTGACTCAAAAAGTTACAAATTGCTGTGAGAATGCGTTGGACAAACTACTGACAAAACTTGGGTATAAATACAAGATATGATTAAACTGATAACAGACAGGGGTGATACACAGGTGAAATTTATAAACACTAACAAACGGCGGGAAACAGAACAAAGGAATCGCATGACATAACAAATGCACATGGAACACTACACGAGGGAAAACACACAAACTACAACACGTGTTTTTGGACATGCTCAAACCAATGCACATCACCACAGAAAAAAACGACCATTATATAGTAATACTTTTTATAGTAAAAACATCTTACTAACATTTATAATAAAATAGACTAATAGGTAAATATATTTAAAGTATAAAAAATGCTCTTTGTGTCTAAGAAGCTGAAAAAAAAACATAATATTCAACGCTAAAGTGGAACTAGATAAGCCAAGCATGAATGCGGAGGGAGTTCAGTATAATTTAGTCTTTCTAGGCTACATCAATATCTTCTGTTGTTTTTCTGTCATTTTTCTTCTCTTTATAGTTATTGTCCTTAATGCGGCCATTTATTCTCTTCTTTTAGTTAAACACATATGCATATGAGACTACAAACTCTCCTGCAGCTGCCGAAGATGTAAATGCTTTTTTCCCCCTTGAATTATTCACATCCCCAAATGAGTGAACAACCTCAGCAGAGAGCGCGGTGTTAAGAGCAGAAAGAAGTGGTGTTAGGTTTATTCTTGGCGAGCTCTGGGACTCTGCAACACGATTATTGTCTTTCATTTCTCAGACTGACAAGAGTGTCAGCGGATCTGTCTGTCGCCGCGGCGTGACTCTTCGTTTGTTGCCAGATTGGAATCGCGCGCTTCCGTTTAGATAATCAGGTATAAATACGGTTCTGTAAGTAAAGCACACATAGTGGGAGATCTGTCAAAACATGGCACTTCCTCTTACTGACAGGAACGGCGGTGGGAGCCCACAATTTGCTAGTGGCATAAAATTGGTAGGTGGTGCAACATTAAAAATATTATAAGCTACAAAATTATTGTTAGAAATGACATGGTTTTGTATGATTTAGCAGCCAAGGTATTTATATTTGTCAAATACAGTGAATAAAAAGTATTTCATCCTCATTTCTAAAATGGACTGATGGTTGATTTCTGTGAGTTGTGCTGTAGGAATATGTCATGCTTTTCTCAGATTTATGTTCTTTTTAAATTGTTCTATTAAAAACACTTTACAAATGTACAATCCCTGTCACAGTCCTCAGCCCAATTAAACCTGCAGTTTTGATAGTTTTGTTATGCTAAAAACTGTTCTTTAGAAGAACAAAAAATCTGAAATAGCAAAGTTTAAGTTGTTATTATTCACATCAATTGATTGAAATCATTAAATTACACATACATTCTACAAATCACTACTTCAAATATACAATACAATTAAGTTTACAATTGTCCCCATGATTTTGTCAGTCCTGTCACATTTGCATTAAACAGGGGTGTCCGAACTCGGTCCTGGAGGGCTGGTGTCCTGCAAAGTTTAGCTCCAACTTGCTTCAACACACCTGTTAGAAAGTTTCTAGTATATCTAGAAAGAGCTTGATTAGGTGGTTCAGGTGTGTTTGATTAGGGTTGGAGCTAAACTCTCCAGGACACAGGCCCTCCAGGACCGAGTTTGGAAACCCCTGGACTGTGTGATGGCAAGTTGCATTACGCAGTGCTTTTGGACTAGCTTGGGATCTAAACCCAGTGCAAACTGCTGACAGTGTTATAGTAATACTTTTAAAATAAAAAAAAAACATCTTACAAACACTCAGAATAAAATATACTAAATCTCGTTAGGGTAAAAAAAGCTTTTTGTGTGTTTGAGAAGTTGACTACGTATACCATAATATTCAATGCCAAAGTGAAACTAAAAGCAAAGCATGGATGCAGAGGGAGTTCAGTACAATTTCATTTTTTTAGGCTACATCATTATTATACTATAGGTTTTCATACAAGTTGCCACAAGACAAAAAGAAAAGAAAAAAAAGAAAAGAAAAGAAAAGAAAAAAAAAAAAAAAAGTTATGAATTGCTTAAATTGTGCCTTACTAAAGTGGACATAAAAAAAAGAGGGGGGGGGGGGGGGGGGGTGGTTGGGCAAGATTTTGTTTGGTTATATTTGTTTGTGCTTTTCCACATGGTCTGGTGAAGTTTACTTAGTGTATATTTTTTCAAACAGATTACCATACTTTTTTCAGTAATGCGCATACAACGAGGATCATAAAAAAAATAATATATTTATTAACAAACACTTACATATAGGAATTGGACCATCGGCATCACAGACAACAAGAAGTGGTGACAAAACAATACCATATAAAGAACCACCAAAACTCAGGGGTATAAATACAAGACATGATTAGGCTAATCTGATAACAAACAGGGGTGATACACAGGTGGAACTAATAAACACTAACAAACGGCGGGAAACAGAACAAAGGAATAACATGACAGTTCAAACGCACATGGAACACTACACATGGGAAAACACACAACCGTGAGACTACACATCATGGCAATTCGCCTTCCGCCGTGTTTTTGGACATGCTCAGGAGCTCACAAATCTAAACCAATGCGAATCACCACATTCAAAGCTGACTGTTTTATAAACACTTAAAAAACATCTTACAAACAGCTGTAGCTAAACTCTCCAGGACACAGGCCCTCCAGGACCGAGTTTGGACACCCCTGGCATTAAATCTAATATAAAACACTGTACGTGCAATACATCTTTAAGGCTATGACTTAGTGGCTAAGTGACATCATTTGATGGAGAAGCTGACAGTTATCAAGGATGCATTCTATCATTGAATTGTATGATTTTAGGACCAGCAGTGGGGCCAAGTTGGAGTACTCACTCGGGTCCCCTAGGCTCTGCGCTGGTTGGGGAAATTACAAATTTAAACAAAACAATCCATTAATATTGGCAAACAAAATCGAGACATTGCAACCTGCAGAACCTGGGTACACTGTTAAAAATTGCTGTTAATTTACGTCAAAATTTTAACAGTATAATCCTGTTATAGTCAAAAGCAGTATGTTGCTGTTTTTTTTACGGTTGATGAGATGACGTAGACAAAATTTAACATTATTTTACTGTATTTTTCACACTAAGGCAAAAAAACAGCAATCAACAGTATTTTTAAGCAGAAGACGTCAGCCATTACATGTGGATTTTCATCCTGCTTTTTACTCTGACTTAATCGGTGAGTGCACCTTTATTTTGCTCATTTTACACAAAATACACATCTGTGATTGCACATAGGCTAACTGTATGCTGATATTGTAACTGTTTTACATCTATTTTAATGCTGAATCTGTCAATGTGCAAACTGCATCTGCATCGTAAAGTGGAGCTGGATTTCTGACACAGATATTACCTGATTACAAGGCAAGTCAGAATATGATAATTAAATATGATAGGCTAAACTCATCAAGTCAGTTTTTAAACATATGTAGCAGCAAAGTAGTATTGATTTGTGTAGCATGATAAAAAGATCGTCATCTCGTTGCTAATTTTAGCTTTAGCTTTTATTAGCTACTTAATAGGGCTTCAGTGTAGGCTTTGATAAAACCTTTGATAAGCTGTGCTTGCAAATTTTACTGTTGATGGTTTGTATTGTAATGCTTTGTCGAGTACAGCTGGCTAATCGCTACAATAAACTGTTTTATATGTCCATTTCAGTGCTGAGCAAGTGAACATGCAAACTGCATCATAGGGTGGAGCTGGATTTCTGATACAGATATTGATTACTGATTACAAGGTGAGTTTAATCAAACATGATAAAGTTATTTTTATTATTTTATATATGGTATTATTGTCCTAACAACTGAAATAGAATTAAAAATGTTATGCATACATTATTGTTAATGAATTTTGTCTCTGTCCTCATTGTAACTCTTGTCTTAGGCATCTTCTACTGCACCTGATGTAGAAAAGACACTTGAACTACCTGCAGTTTCTTAACTGATACTTTTTGGTATGTATAGAACTTTATTTTATTACTTGAGCAACTAAGGGTGTTTTCTCTGTATTTTAGCAAACATGGTAAATGCTTTTGTACAAAGCAAAATACACAAATACATTAAATATTCTGCCATATTTTACTTATTTTACTTTCATTCACCTTTGAAAAACAATTTTGCTAAATTTACTAATTTAATAAATTTTAATTGTTTAACACTTTAGCTATATTGATCATAAACATGAAGTTAAATAAATCACAAACATTGCAGCAACAATTTCACAATACACAGTATATACATGTTGATTTCAGTGAATGTCCAGGCCAGTCCACAATCAACATTTTCAAATGCATTTGTTGTGTTTAAAGAACCGGGCTTTGAGACTACGTAAAATTATGTCAGTTTCCCTCACAATTAATTTCAACAAGGCAGTAGAAAATTAATATTTTATGTGACTTCTGACATTGTTTTTTTTCTTTGGAATGTTTAGGAGAAAAACCAAGAAGCTACATTCATATATGGATGATCAGTTTTGAGGGGCAAATAATCTGTGAGAGCATCCAGTCAAGTTTTCTGTCTGGTATAGCTGCTGTGTTTTCAACTTACTACATTTTCAATGTGGAGTACCAAGCTGAGGCTGCATGCACATTGGAATTCATTAGATGAGGTCAGATGCTTAGATTCATATATTAATTTGTCTTCACATTCTTAATATATAAACTTTTACCCACAATAATTCTGAATGTATACATTTTTTTTTCAGGAGCTTCATTGGTATAAACCCTAAAAAAGGCACCAGGAGTGGACACATCCTATCTAAGGGAACGGGGTAGGTCACCCACAAGAAGAATTCAGTCAACACTAAGGTTGCCAAATGGACTTGGGATGAAGTGGGATGTCATATAAGTTATATCACACACACACACACACACACACACACACACACACACACACACACACACACACACAAATGAACAAACACACACACACTCACACTCTTCACTAATGGCACTCATTATAGTGTGTTAGTTGCATAATTTTTTCAGGTTTTTGTTCTTGAATACCTAAACTGTTCATTGCATTCTTCTTTATTTATTATTCACTAATTCTGTAGTTCAATCAGAAGTTTTCAGAGGAACTAATTTAGTTTTTTATTACTGTTACATAAATGTGTTTATTCAGTTGTAGTACCATCACTTGGTTATCCATAGCCACTAAAAGTGGCTTTTGTTTTTCAAAGATGTAATAAAGCACATTTTGAAGTTACACTGCAGTTTGTTACATTTTCAATGTTTCAAAGGCTATATGTGTGCATTGTATTAAACCGTGTTTTTATAACAAATAAAAAATTTATTTATACCTGCTTTCTTTGCAGTTCATTTCTCAGTATAACATATTTTAGGTTACAGTTAAAAATTCAAATAAACATTAATTAACTGTTACTTTTGACAGTAAATTACTGTTAATGTAGAAAATAACAGCTTTATGCTGTTTTTTTAAAAACAGCAACAAACTGTAAATTTCAGCAACAGCTAGATGCTGTTAATTTAACAGTAACTTGCTGGCAACCGTGCTGCCAGTAACTTACTGTTTTTTAACGGGACAATTTTTAACAGTGTAGATTTACCACATGTTGATACCTTTTTTGACTTCCAAAAAGTATTATATGTCTATATGTATTAATATTAAATATATACAGTTGAAGTCTGAATTATTAGCCCCCCTGAATTATTCGCCCACATTTCTAAACACATTTTTAAACAAAATAGTTTTAATAACTCATTTTTAATAGCTGATTTATTTTATCTTTGCCATGATGACAGTAAATAATATTTTAACATATATTTTAGGTGACGCGGTGGCGCAGTAGGTAGTGCTGTCGCCTCACAGCAAGAAGGCAAAAAAAATGGATGTTTCCTAGAGATGGGTTGCAGCTGGAAGGGCATCCGCTGCATAAAACATGTGCTGGATAAGTTGGCAGTTCATTCCGCTGTGGCGAAGGGACTAAGCTAAAAGAAAAATGAATGAATGAATAATATATATTCATGTCAATTTAATGCCATTTTGACGTCAAGGTGCCATCAAGGGTTGTTATAGCTGTTATATCTGTGATTTTAACTATTTTTAATAGTACATTTTTACGCATGAAAAAAACCATGTCAGCACAATTAAATATGGTGTAGCAAACTTAGCCCATTAATTTATGGATATTAATAATTATCCACAACAAGTTATTATTTAAATATATATAATAAGATGTTTTTCTTACCTGATGGGGAACTAAATGTTAAAAATTGAAATGGCCCTGTTTAATAATATTGTTTTATTTAAAATAAAAAACGGAAAATTGTGTATTAATTTAATATTTTATTTTGATTTATCTGTATAGTAATGTGACACACACTGTGTCTAAAATAAAATTGGTTTAGGTTACGTGAGTTCATGTCATTCCAGACGGAACCTTGTTGTCAAAATGACTTTAAAAAACACGTCAAAAACCCACTAAAAATAAAAATTAATTTGATGTCATGTACTACCTTGATGTCAAAATGACAAAATTGACATTGACATCAAAAAATGAAATTTCCTTTAATCAGTTGTTGATGTTTTTTTTTAGATGTCATTGTTACGTATTTTTAACATCAAGGTAGTTTACATGCATTGTAGGAATACAAAACAATACAGCATACAGTACATTTGCAAATTTTCAAATTGAAGCTTTCAGGTGAATAAAACTTTTTTTGTATTATAATACTTTTTGAACATCAAAAGGGCATCAACACATGGATGTCAAATGGACGTCAAGTGTTTGACATCAAATCTATTAGCATTTTTGACACCTTTTTTTGATTTAATGTCAATTTAAAGTCATTTTGACATCAAGGTGCCTGCTGGGTTGTTATAATATGTGATTTTTAACAATTGTTATTAGTAGTATATTCTTACGCATGAAAAAACATAGTAAGACAGCACAATTAAATATGCTGTAGCAAACTTAGCCATATAATTGCCAATATAATAAGAATATTAATAATTATCAACAAGTTATTTAAATATTTAATAATACATTATAATATATATATATATATATATATATATATATATATATATATATATATATATATATATATATATATATATATATATACACACACACAGAACATAATTGACTATATATTTCCAACAATATTTAAACATATTTTATTAATATTTTGAAAACAAAAATGTCTGATTTCAATATATAATTTATATACAGCGCTCAGCATATATAAGCAAACCCCTCACAAATCTATCTTTTAGATTCATATTTTTAATAGGAAGCTATTCAATATTATATTTGTCCATATACATTAGATTAGTCAGTACTGAAGCCAAATCTGGAGCTTATCTAACAAAATAACTTATGATAATGGTCCAAAAACTAGTACAACCAAATTTATATGCTAGAGAAAAATATTAAATACAAATTTAAAAAACAGGAAAATCAAAAAATGAAAAATTTAGTTGAAATTTATTAGGTTGTAATTTTTTTGCAACATTTTTATTTAATTGTATTATCTTTCATTTTCTAAATATGTTTGGTGACTAAAATATTATTTTAATAAATATATCTGTTTAATAAATCTGTTTTGTTTAAATGAACCAAAATACATTGCCTATATTCACTGAGAAATGGATAAAAATATTAATTTTCAAAATGGGCTGTACTCTATTATGCTGAGCACTGTAAACCACATATATATATTTAATAGTTCCTAATAATCATAGGGTTTTTTGTTGCAAAATTTGATCAAAATTACACCAAATTATGCCAGCGTAAACTAGAAACCACTCAATTTCTAGCTAAAACATTTCCATAATTGATTTCCATTGACCAACATGTTGGTCATCATAATTGATTACAGCACAATATTGATTGCACTCTACATTGAATATCCCCAATCATTAGCAAACAGGCATTAAAACAACTCATTAATACATCAACATCAAATTACCGTCCTATAATTTGGATTAGCAGACAACAACAACAACAACAACAAAATTCTGTAATGACACCAAGCCAATGTCACAAGAAGAAAAGCATGCTGTTGAAGAGGAGGAACAGGAGATGCCAGCAGGGTTTGCCACTTCAGGCATAGAAACCTCGTCTGCTAATTATCCATGAATGTTAACAGCGTCCCCTTCCCTGCACCGGGGGCCCAGGGTAGCCCAGACTTCAGCGGCTGGTTTGGGCAGGGCTGGTTTGGGCTCCACACCTCCGCTGGCACCCGTCTGCTCCCTCACAGATGGAGACGAGTGCCCTCCGGTAACTGGAGACAGCATATGAGACATGGATGACCAGGTCTCCTGCAAGACGGCAGCAGTGGGCATTTGGGTACTGCTCTACAACACATAATTAGTGAGGAGCATCTGTTCTAGAAGGTTCCTCCAAACGCGGAGAGCTTGAATAAGCCTCTGGCCTTCGGAGGGTGTCGTAGCCTTTATTGCTTCGGATGATGAATTGCGCCGTGTTGCCTGTTGAGGGACTTTGACGGTGATTATGGTAACGAATACAGATCAAGTACTGTACGTTCTGTGCTGTGATGTGACACACTCGTGTTATGCAGAGTGGGGTAGGGCAGGAGAGATAGATGTTTAGATGTGAGGGAGATTACAGATGGAAATATGAAAATATCTTTGCTATGATTCTTGAGGATCTCATGGCCAAATGGGATGGTGATTTGAAAATGAGTCTCAGTTGAATTTCACTCACTTTCCTTCGGCTTAGTCCCTGATTTATCAGGGGTTGCACAGCAGAATGAACTGTCATTAATTGAATTTCAACACCGTAAACAAATTATATGACAAAAAGTCACGACAACAAGTTTTTTATGCTATTTTTACTTATTTTAAATAATTAATCAGCTTTTAACTGAAATTTAACTTAATATTTTTTTTGTTTTTCTAATGCACACAAACAATTGTTGCTGCTTGTTCAAACTACTTGATTATAATGAGCGGAATCAACACAATTCTTGAGTTTTTTGGAATAACTTAATTGTTTTATGTTCAATCAACTTAAATGTGTAAAAACAATCATGTTAGCTTAATTGATTTGTTTTGGGACAACATGAAGGAATTGTGTGAAGCCCTGCATTTTTTACAGTGTAAGTTGAGATGACAAGAAAAGTTAATTTGATTAAACTAAAAAAAATTAAGGCAACAAGATTTTTTTTTTACAATAAACCTGTCACGGTCACTAGCAATCCAGCCTGTGCAGATTGCTGGAGAACTACAAGTCTGCCGGCAAAATAACTACAAAATCCAGTCATGCACCACTCACACACCTGGCCTAGATCCTGTCTGATTGCAAACACTCACAGCCGAAGCCGCTCATGAACTGATTACATAGACTAGTCAGCACACAAACACACAGAAGTTGCTGAGTCTTGTTATACTGAACTGTGAATATTACGACGTGTTTTCCTTTCCTTTCGTGTTTGAACCTTGCTTTGTTTTGTTTGTTTATTTTTGTCTGCCTTTTGACCTCTCTGCCTGTTTATTTGACTATGACTCTGGATTGCCCATATACATCTGTTTGCTCCCATGTTGACTGTTGCTTGCCTTACCATTCCATTTAATAAACCCTGCATTTGGATGCTCACTCCCTTTGTCCAGCGTCCACTTCACATTACAAAACTAGTTCATAAGAAAAAAACACAGAAAAAAACAATGCTGAACACTCAGGAAAAGCGTACATAGAGTTATAAGGCTATTAGAAATATAAATCAGTAGATATTTCATTCATTCATATATTTATTCATTCATTCATTCAAGGTTGACAGTAATAAACACTATTTACTCTGAACACTGTAAAAAAATGCAGGTAAACACAAATCATTCATGTTGTCCCAACACAAATTGATTAAGTTATCTTAACAAATTTAAGTGGATTGAACATAAAACAATTAGATTGGGCCAAAAAAGCTTAAGAATTGTGTTGTTTCAGCATATTTTAAATAAGTAGTTTGGACAAGCAAAAATCTTTTTTTTAGTGAACTGCAAAAAAAGAGCCATATGAAATATACTAGCAGAACCAACCTGACAAAATTAACATCCTGTCACGATCACCAGTGATCTAACCTTCATAGATTGCTGGAGAACTTTCACTTTCACTCAGACTACAATTCTGCCACCATATGAACTACAACTCCCTTCAGGCACCACACACACACACACCTGTCCCAGTTCTCCATTGATTACACACACAAACACAGCTGGGAGCTACTGAAGACTGATTACATGGACTCATAAACCGAACACACACTAAAAGATATTGCTGAGTCTTGTTTGGTTTATACCTTGTGACATTTCGAAGCGTTCCATTGATTGTTAATTGTTTTATGTAGTGGTGGGCAAAGTGAAGCTTCATGAAACATTGAAACAGTCGAAGCAATTGTGTCAAAGCTTCGAAGTGTTTTGAAACCATCTCTACAGTGACACCTACTGGTCATATTTTATGTGTAGCTCTGGAACAGCTTCAGCAAAGAATCAGGCTGCGTCCGAAACCGCATTCTTCCATACTATACAGTACGCTAAAATCAGTCTGCGAGCCGAGTAGAATGTACAAATTCATAGAATTCGAAAATCAGTATGCGAGAAGTACCCTGGATGACTTACTACTTTCAGCGAGATTCTGAAGTGAGCATCCCATGCATGCTGTGCTATCCCATGATGCCCCACGAGAGAATTCATGAATGGAAGTAAAGCGACGCAACTGACGCAGGTAGGTCACGTGATCATGACAAAATGGCGGATGTAGTACGTCCGAATTCCATTCGTACTTCTCCCATTCATACTGTATAGAACATATTTTTCTTACGGCCGAGATGTACATTTAAATTCAAATGCAGTACCTACTGAGTAGTAGGCGGTTTTGGACGCAGCCTCAGTTAAGCAAATTAAGGTATTAAACCCCATGTTGTATGGAGCTAATAATATGCCCAAATAATCTGGATTTGAATTGTGCTAATTTGAATTATTAACAATTGTAAGTTTATAAAATGAATTATATATGCCATTAAAAATGCTTTGAATTTGAATTTCTTAATTTGAATTTGAATTTCATAACTTGAATATTGAACATCTGAAATTTAGGACAACTGAATTTTTTAATAATGTTTAAAGACGTATTTTCAAACTTCAGATTGTTTTGGTTCTGAATTCATAGACTGCAGATATTGGGTTTGTTTACAGTTTCAAGATGAGGAAATTCAGAACATTAAATTCAATATTCTAAAATTCAAAACCAGAAATTCAGACTGTGAAACTCAGATTGCACAGAAAGTAGGTCAGGGGTGATCAACACAGAAGACTAGACGATCAGAGAAAAGTCAAACACAAATGTGTGTGTTTGCAAGCGCATCACTGATGTTAATGTATTGTGCCTCTATCTTGTCATTCTCTCTCTTTTAGCCATTATTCAAAGTTCTTGAAATAAATGCAATGTTTCCATGAATTTCTTTTCTCTGTATTTCTACTTTTCTCCAATCAAATTAAAATCATGCTTCTGCATCATATTTCCAAATCCAGAAACTGATCTTTGGGTAATATTTTTAGTTCTGAATGCAGCAAACTCTGCCTCTTTCTCAGTCCCCCAAAAATAAAATATCATTTTCTCAGAGGGTCGCGCCACCAGTACATTGTGATGACAAAGCAAAAGTTCAAAGACGCATCGAACGCACGTACTGTACACACTATACGTATCCTGACAAACAAGATGCAGAGATGAACGTCATTAAGGATAAAGCAAACTCTCCATGTTTTGACAGTCATCAAAAAGCGCTCTCTTTTCCAGCGTCTCGCATCAACATCCTCTCTTGAGGGAGCCTTATAATGAGAGGCCTGTCGAAACGAGAGCACTCACCTTTCCTGCCAACTCATCAGCCTTGCTATCAATGTTCTGACCCACCTTATGGAAACTTGCCCATTAGGCAAAATTGGCTCTCTCCCCAAGAAGCTATTTACCACAGCCCAAGAAATAAATAAATAAATGTGGCGCACATCAAGAAAACGGGGCCAAGGAGAAAGAAGCTGTTAGGAAGCCATCAAATAGTCATTGTATGTCTATCTCTCTCTAGGAGCAGATAGGTATCAACTCATTCCAGCACGGGCTCCCATTAACCTGCAAAAGAAAGGAGGCGTTTTTTTTTTTCTTCTTCTTTTTTTTTCCGTGTCTCTCCTCCTCATTCCAGCTCTCCATCTCTTTTGGTAAGAATCACAAAAGATAATTTCCTTTTCAAATGACTGCGGCCGCTCAGCTGACCCCTGGGCATTGAGAGCGGGCGGAGAATGAGGTGATGAGGACAACTTCCACTGAAGCCTCACAAAACACTGCATTCATTACTCCACGGAAATGAGGGCTGATGGGAAAGAGAGTATTTGGAGGCATGCGAGGGGTTATGTTCTCAAACAATATGTGACAGCTGGTGCCGTGTGCGCATAAATGGGGCAAAAATGTACATCTGATTAGAAACCAGCGACTCGTTCCAAACTCTAAACTTACACACACCTGATGGGAAGCAGAGCGCTGCTGTTTGACAAACTACAAGCTGAGAGGAAGAAAAATGGTTTACAATGGTTAATAAAGCTTTTTTCTTGCTAAATCTGACAAATTTATTTTTATCTGTCTATCCATCATCTAACCATTCTTCAGTATGTTCACATATATATATATATATCAAATCCATCATTCTATCTACTGTATTCAAAGATCATCTTTCCATCCATCCATCTATCCATCCATCTTTTCAAAGATCATCCATCCATCTATCTATCCATCTACTGTATTCAAAAAATGTCAATCCATCCATCCAATCCATGCATCAATCTGTTGTATTTAAATATCATCTTTCCATCTATCTATCTATCTATCTATCTATCTATCTATCTATCTATCTATCTATCTATCTATCTATCTATCTATCTATCTATCTATCTATCTATCTATCTATCTACAAAAATTGTCAATCCATCTAATCCATTCATCGATTGTTCTACTGTATTCAATGATCCATCCATACATCCATCTATTCAAAGATCATCTCATCCTCCTATCCATCAGTCCATCTATCCATCCATCCTTTTACTGTATTCGAAAATTGTCAATCCACCCACCCATCCATCCATCTATCCATCCATCAATCCATCCATCCATCCACCCCTGTCCAAGTTATCTTTCCATCCCTCCATCCAAAAATCTTCTTACCGTCCCTACATCCATCCATCCATCCATCCATCCCTCTGTCCAAGTTATCTTCTCATCCCTCCATCCAAAAATATTTTCTTCTATTCACCCATTCAACCAATCTATCTACAGTCTTCAAAAATTGTCAATCCATACATTAATCCATTCATCAATCTATCTACTGTATTTAAAGATCATCTTTCCATCCATCCATCCATGTATTCAAAGATCATATTTCTATCCGTCTATCCATCCATCCATTCATCTACTGTATTCAAAAATTGTGAATCCACCCATCCATCCATCTATCCATTCCTCTCTCCACCCAAAAATCTTCTTTCCATCTCTCCATATATCCATCCCTCTGTCCAATGGATGGATGGATGGATGGATGGATGGATGGATGGATGGATGGATGGATGGATGGATAGATAGATAGATAGATAGATTTTCATCTACCTATCTATCTATATATCCATCCACCCATCTACTGCATTTAAAAATTGTCAATCCATTCATCAATCTATCTACTACTGTATTCAAAGTTCATCTTTCCACCCATCCATCCATCCAATTTTGTCTATCTATCTATCTATCTATCTATCTATCTATCTATCTATCTATCTATCTATCTATCTATCTATCTATCTATCTATCTATCTATCTATCTATCTATCTATCTATCTATCTATCTATCTCTTCATGTATGTTACTTTATCCATCAGCTATCCACCCACCCATTCATTTATCAGACTATTCGTCTATTGTCTATTTAATATCCATAGGTGGATATATACTGTAGGTGGATTTGCAAATCTAATCATCCATCAATCCATTCATCTATCTGCATCTATCAATTGTCTAAAGCAAAGTTTTCTTCTGTAAACCTTAAACTGATTACGAACCAGTTCATGTAAATATGATTAGAGTGGAGAAAAAAACAGAGCAAAAATAGAAGATGCTATTTATAACAGTAATACTATCACAGTAATCTGTTTTGATGGAGTTTAAAGGCATAATTATATCAAAACAGAAAATTCCACCATGATCTACTCATGTTTCATCATACAGTGAAAGCAATTTGAGTCCAGTTCTGCTATTAACTGCCAATGTGAAGACAAAACATTGAAAATATCTTCTTTTTTATATTCCTCTCATTAAAGTCACACAGATTGGTTAGATTTGTAGATATGCTGATTGACAAAGTTAACTTTTAAAGCTTTAAATCACAAACCCTCCCAAGTCTAACCTGTGCAACTTTACAACCTACAGTCAAAACTGCACATCATGTCATAAAAAAGATCAACCAAAGTGACAAAACCTTTTTTTCTGGGCTTTTTTCCCCCAACAAGGACAAAAAGTCCTTTGCTAGATTTTCTAAAGGGTGTAAACAATAGCATGTTGCACTCGGTTTAAGAGACTTAAAAGCATTCGGAGAGAAAAAGAGTTTTTATTACAGTCTAAACAACCTCTCTGAGTCACAGCAAAATAACATGCAGGGGAGTCGGATGAGCTTTCAGGAGGAAACGGGAAACTTTAATAAAAGTTGGGTCTGTCTCTAGAGAATCCTATTCTGCTCTGAGTCAAAGCAAAGTAGCCCTCGAAACAGACATGCAACCGAAAACACTCGAAAATAAATTCACCCTTAACCAAGTTACAACATACAATTTGAAGATGAAAGCTATCTGGATATTGAGCAATTACATCAACATGACGCCAAAGTTCCCCGCTCCGACTTTTTACCCAGTTTGACTCGAGCGTTCTCCGGATCCAATGCTTTTTTTATTAAGCCCCGTCAGGTTTCATTACTAACTGGAAAATCTAATTTGCTTGTGTGTATCTGACAGTATTTCAAACTAATTCATCTTGTCAAGGTGCAGGCTCGACAAGCCCACCAGATGGTGTTTGTGTAAGATGAAACCCTGCTACTTGCCCACCAGGATCCTAAAGGCCGCAGTTACCTGCAAAAATCGGTCCTTGAGATTGAGAAACTCCTCGTATCAGTCGTCTCCCCGTCTCATTTCATGCCTCAAAGCAAATCTACTCTGCTTCACTGATATCAAGAGAAGAAAAACACATAAATGCTGTTGGATACTCCGGGATATCACAAAATGAACCCTGTTAAATAAAAAAAAACAAGGTTTTTGAGATCCTGTGGTACATAAAGCTAATATGGCAGCAAATGTAAATAGTGCTTGTCTGTGCAAAAGACAGACCATTCATGCAAGTAGTTGCTAAAGTGTTCTGAATGGTTTTAATTGTATCTTGCTATATGTTTTGTGTACTGGCAAGTTTTTATTATGTAATGAAATATAATGTAATTGGGATTTACTGTGCAAGCTGGTTTTCACCATGGAATTAAAGGTAGTAATGACTTTTTACAAGAATCATCCCAGCAGGCATACAACGTCACAAGACATGAAGATTAGATTAGATTTAGGTCGTGATGTCATGATGACCAAAATTCAATGTGTAGCCAGCATCTAAGGACAACGTTATTTTGACATCCAAATGATTTTAACGCCCAAATGAATTTTAATGACATCAAATGATGTTGATATTTGGTTGATTTTAAGTTGTGTTGGAAAGTGACCAAAATCCAATGTCAAGCCAATATCCTAAACCAAACGTCATCTTGACATCAACTATGGACATTTATTCAACAGGTATGGCAGCTAAAATCCAACATCTGATAGACATCATAGTGGAAACGTCCACACAATGTCAAGCTGTAACATCATTAGATGTTGATATTTGGTTGATTTTAGGTTGTGTTGGAAAGTGACCAAAAACCAACATCAAGCCAACATCTTAAACCAACCTCATATTGACGTCAATTATGAACATTTATTTATCAGGTATGGCAACCAAAATCCCACATCTGACAGACATCCTTGTGGTAACATCCACACAACGTCAAGCTGTAACATCATTAGATGTTGATATTTGCTTGATTTTAGGTTGGACGATGGACACTGACGTTTGGCCTGACATTGGGTTCTGACGTCAACCCGATTTTCATTTCCAAACAAAATGCAACATCACCACGACAATGGAGTACAATGTCAATCTGACGTCATGTTGACATCCTGTGCCTGCTGGGATGGGGAAAAGAATCTCAATCTCTAATCTAAGAATTCCAAGAAGTCCTATGACCTGGCAATGATGAAAAACATCACAACAGAGATATAAACCTAGAATATCAAGAAAGTCTATTTGCAATAACACAATCAAACTGCAATTCTAAGAAGGAAAAATCTGAATTGTGGTTTATTAAGTTTTGTGATAAATTAAATCAGAATTGCAAGAAATTTGCAATTGTAAAAAAAAATTAATAAATAAACAATTAAATGAGCAATTTTAAAACTCAGAAAACCTGTAAATTCAAAATTGCAAGAAATAAAGCTGTATGAATTTGTATGCATGTATTATTTGTTGGAACGATAGCCCAGTGATTAGTATGCCGACATATGGTGTGGCAGCGCTCGGCATCCCGAGTTCAAATCCCAGCTCGTGGACCTTTCCTGATCCTACCCCCTCTCTCTCCCACTATTTTCCTGTCAAATAAAGGCAAAAATCTCAAAAATAAATCTTTACAAAAAAAAGAAAAAAGAAAAGAATTTAGTATTTATCTTTTAATGGAAACATATACTACAGTAATTTAATAAACAAAAGTAAATAGAGTAAACAACACTAAAATAACACTCATGCAAACATCCATTCATTCATTTTCCTTTGGCTTAGTCCCTTATTTATCAGGGGCCGCCACAGCAGAATGAACCGCCAACTTATCCAGCACATGTTTTACGCAGCGGATGCCCTTCCAGCCACAACCCAGCTCTGGGAAACACCCATAGACTCTCATTCACACATATACACTACAGTCAATTTAGCAGATTCAGTTTCCCTATAGCCCATGTCTTTGTACTGTGGGGGAAACCCTCGCAAAACAGGGAGAACATGCAAACTCCACACAGAAATGCCAAACTGACCCAGCCGAGGCTTGAACCAGTGACCTTCTTGCTGTGAGATGACAGTGCTAAGCACTGAGCCACCGCAAACATCTCATTAATATATATGTTTTTCATCTTTCCATGAGAAATGATGATGAGTTCTGTGCAAAAAATATATCTTAACCCACAATTTCATGTTGACTTCCATTGTGAAGCAGTCAAATTTGACCAAAAAGGAAATTTTTAACACATTCAGCTTAATTGACGGCACAATTTATCTGTCAAACACAAAATTACCAGACTGCCAAACACACCCAGCACGAAACACCTTTACAAGTATGCTCTTCATTTACATTGCCTACATTAGCCTACAAATAACATAATAGGACGCTCTGAGGATGGGTGTGAATGAAGTGTTGAATATTAATGCGTTATTATTATAGACGTACGTGAAGCATAGAAGGTTTGTTTCAGTACTAATGGGGTTACAAGATGCAGAGAGGTTAATTCCAGCATCCAAGCCTAGATTTACATCATTGTTTGTAGATTAAAGAGGGCTTTCCAGGGAACGGTCTTCTCATGTTTGCCCTCTCCTCCAACGAAGCAGCCGAACGCACCGCGGTCTGATTAATCTTAATGAATTATGCAAATGCGCTTTATCTCAAGCGACTTCAGAATGTTTCTGTATTGTTTTATTAATGCGCTTTTGAATTACTTCGCACAATTACAAAAGCTCCCACTCCTTCTCTCTCGCACACCCGGCGCAATGTTTCTCATTCAGTCGCGTTCCTTTATTAAAAACTCACGGCGGTCTCGGAAGAGCTGCATGCACGAATAAGAAATTAGTCATTACTGTAATTTAATGACTTTAAACTAAACAAGACTGCGTTCTAGATTGCTAAGCGTAACCCAAATCCTCCTCCCCTGCATCCCAAGGGTCTGATCTTTGGGAGTGTGTCTCCTTAATTTCTACTTAATTAATTACGTTCGTTATCACTACTACCCTGTGGTGAGAGCGTGGATTCAATTACGATGGCAAAACTGACAAAAAAGGGCCTTGATGAATGATTTTGTTGAGGTGTGCAGATTCTCAAAGTTTACTGATGACTGGGTGACCTCGAATGTTGATTTATAAGACTTTATTTCTCAAAACTTTGAGGGGGGTTTTTTCTCAAAATTTGTTATTTCTGGCAAGATTTCCTGCAATTCTGACTTGTGATTTTTCAATTATGGTCAAATTTATTAGTAATGAGGCTTCTGTCAATCGAGTTTACAGAAAATAAACTCAGAATTCTAAGAGAGTTGCAATAAACTTGCAAATGGCATCAATAAACTCTGGATTTTGTTGAGGTGTGCAGATTCTCAAAGTTTATTGATGACTGGGCAACCTCAAATGTCTACTTATTAGACGTTATTTCTCATGATTTTGAGACATTTTCTTCCTCAGAATTGGTATTTCTGGCAATCTTGTGTGTACAGACTTTCCTGTAATTCTGACTTGCTAAGATTGGAGTTGTGTTTTTTTCAATTATAGCGTATTTTCAGTATCGAGGCTTCTGTCAATTGAGTTTACAAGCTTTTTCACAATTCTGACTTATTTCTTGCAGCTTTTGTTTATGTTTTAGCATTTTTCCCATCAGAAGTACAGTTTGTCTTATAAACTCTCATTTGTAAGAAAAAGTCTACAATTGCATGAAATAAACTCAAGAGCATTGGCATAAACTTGCAAATGGCATCAATAAACTCCGGATTTTGTTGAGGTGTGCAGATTCTCAAAGTTTATTGATGACTAAGTAACCTCAAATGTTAATTGATTAGACTTTATTTCTCAAGATTTTGAGATATTTTCTCTCTCGGAATTGGTATTTCTGGCAATCTTGTGTGTACAGACTTTCCTGTAATTCTGACTTGCTGAGATTGGAGTTATAGCGTATTATATAATAATATAGCAATTATAGCGTATTTTCAGTATCGAGGCTTCTGTCAATTGAGTTTACAAGCTTTTTCACAATTCTGACTTATTTCTTGCAGCTTTTGTTTATGTTTTAGCATTTTTCCCATCAGAAGTACAGTTTTGTATCTCACATTTTGTGTTATAAACTCTCATTTGTAAGAAAAAGTCTACAATTGCATGAAATAAACTCAAGAGCATTGGCATAAACTTGCAAAGGGCAGCAATAAACTCCGGATTTTGTTGAGGTGAGCAGATTCTCAAAGTTTATTGATGACTGAGTAACCTCAAATGTTAATTGATTAGACTTTATTTCTCAAGATTTTGAGATATTTTCTCTCTCGGAATTGATATTTCTGGCAATCTTGAGTGTACAGACGTTGGATTTGTGATTTTCTTTTTTAATTATCGAGGCTTCTATTAATTGAGTTTACAAGCTTTTTCACAATTCAGACTTATTTCTTGCAGCTTTTGTTTTTGTTCTTGCATTTTTCCCACCAGAAGTACAGTTTTTATCTCACAGTTTGTGTTATAAACTCTCATTTGTAAGGAAAAAAGGATAAAATTGCATGAAATAAACTAATAATTCCAAGAGAGCTGCGATAAACTTGCAAATGGCATCAATAAACTCAGGATTTTGTTGAAGTGTGCAGATTCTTAAAGTTTACTGATGACTGGAAGACTTCAAATGTTAATGTAATAAAATGGTCAGTGAGTGTACAGTTGAAGTCAGAATTATTAGCCCCCTTTGAATTTTATTTTCTTTTTTAAATATTTCCCAAATTATGTTTAACAGAGCAAGAAAATTTTTGACAGTATGTCTGATAATATTTTTTCTTCTAAAGAGTCTTATTTGTTTTATTTCAGCCAGAATAAAAGCAGTTTTTAAACACCATTTTAAGGACAAAATTATTAGCCCCTTTGAGCTATATATTTTTTCGATAGTCAGAACAAACCATCATTATACAATAACTTGCCTAATTACCCTAACCTGCCTAGTAAACTTAATTAACCTAGTTAAGCCTTTAAGTGTCACTTTAAGCTGTATAGAAGTGTCTTGAAAAATATCTAGTCAAATATTATTTACTGTCATCATGGCAAAGATAAAATAAATCAGTTATTAGAGATGAGTTATTAAAAATATGATGTTTAGAAATGTGTTGAAAAAATCTGCTCTCCGTCAAACAGAAATTGGGGAAAAAATAAACAGGTGGGCTAATAATTCAGGGGGCTAATAATTCTGACTTCAACTGTATATGCTATATAACTGCAGGTTAACTATGCTTATACAATAAATTTAACTGTTAAAAGCTAATAGTTACTAGTTAATTGGTTAAAATTATTAGTAACTAATAAAGTTATGGTAACTAATAACCTTAACTTTTCTGAATTTGATTGTAATGCGGTAATGTACACCTTTAGTAAAGCTGCTTTGAAACAATGTTCATTGTGAAAAAAAGCGCTATACAAAATAAACTTGAATTGAATAATACCAAATAAAAAAGAAGAAGCCCTTGACGAGAGCTCTCATAGAGGTGTGCAGATTCTGAAAGTTTGCTATTGACCGAGCGAACTGAAGTGTCTATTCATGACTTTCTAAAGAACTCTTCTGCAACACAGGGCCGCTTCAGTACGGGACCTAAATGAGAGCTGCGATTTTACTGAGCGTGAGTCACTCCATTGATAAGAGCAACATTATCAAAGCTTTTACATATAATTGCGTACACGATTCACTTCAAAGCGCTCATCAAAAGGCCGCGGCAACACTGCTTATCTCCATAAACGTGATATAATGTACAAATCTAAGGATTATGAGAGGATTTGGATAACAATTTTGCGTGTGGGTTGAAATGCTATAGACGAGGACGGGTTCATTTGGACCATAAAAACTGCAGCGAGATGACAGCTCCAACAGATTATATTAGCTGCCTCTTCATGTTGCCTTCAAATGACAGCTTGTGCATTTCAATCAGGACGTCCAAGGATTATGAAACATCCAGCGTGTAGCATTCATTCTAATGCTTGATTTCATATTCAAAGCGTAATGCCGATATGCTTATCAATGCGCCGTCATGCTCAGAAGGAAATGCCAACAGACAGCGTTCATATTAAAGTCAAATTGCAACACTCATGTCACTACGGAGTCTCCTTGATCTAATGGCTTTCTGGAGAACCAGGCTTTGGCCCTTATGCACCGTGCGCATGACCACTAGGGCTGCAGATGATGTGCATGGTGAGTGTGCTTTCTTCATCTTTTAATTAACAAGACATCAACACATCAGCTATTGCATTTTTATGAGATAAATGTGACCACATTAGCCAAAAAATACAGTGTATGAGTCAAACTACATTGTAAAGCATATCTTATTTAGCAGTTTCTATGTTGTGTGTTTCCCGTTTATTTACTGTCGACTTTTGAAGTTGAAAATTCAACTAAAAATCAATTCAAAGTGAGTTTTATTCACATTTTAGTAGTTAAACTTAAAACATAAGAAATTATACAGTGGGAGAAATACACTCACTGGCCACTTTATTAGGTACACGTTTCCACTTGCTCATTAACGCAAATTTCTAATCGGCCAATTACATGGTAGTAACTCAATGCATTTAGGCATGTAGACATGGTCAAGACGATCTGCTGCAGTTCAAACCGAGCATCAGAATGGGGAAGAATGGTGATTTAAGTGACTTTGAACGTGGAATGGTTGTTGCTGCCAGACATGCTGGTCTGAGTATTTCAGAAACTGCTGATCTACTGGGATTTTCACGCACAACTAGGGTTCACAGAGAATGGCTTGAAAAAAAGAAAATATCCAGTGAGCGGCAGTTCTGTGGGTGCAAATGCCTTGTTGAGGTCAGAGGAAAATGGCCAGACTGGTTCGAGCTGATAGAAAGTCAGCAGTAACTCAAATAACCACTCGTTACAACCGAGGTATGCAGAAGAGCATCTCTGAACGCACAATACAGTACGTCAAACCTTGAGGCAGATGGGCTACAGCAGCAGAAGACCACACAAAGATTGGAAAAACGCTACCTAATCTGATGAGTCTCGATTTCTGCTGCGACATTCGGATGGTAGGGTCAGAATTTGGCATCAACAACATGAAAGCATGGATCCATTTTGCCTTGTATCAACGGTTCAGGCTGTTGGTGGTGGTGTAATAATGTGGGGGATATTTCTTTGGCACACTTTGGGCCAACACTGGCGCCATGTCATAAAGTGTGAATCATCTCAGACTGGATTCTTGAACATGACAATGAGTTCACTGTACTCAAATGGCCTCCACAATCACCAGATCTCAATCCAATTAAGCATCTTTGGAATGTGGTGGAACGGGAGATTTGCATCATGGATGTGGAGCTGACAAATCTGCAGCAACTGTGTGATGCTATCATGTCAATATGATGCTATCATGTCAATATGGATGAAAATCTCTGAGGAATATTTCCAGTGCCTTGTTGAATCTATGCCATAAATGATTAAGACAGTTCTGAAGGCAAAAGGGTTGACCTAATAAAGTGGCCGGTGAGTGCAAGTATTCAACACATCACCATTTTTCTCAGAAAACATATTCCTAAAGGTGCAATTGACTTGAAAGCCCAGACAGCAGCTGAAATTTCTCAGCAGTTATTCAGAAACCCTCTGCCCTTCATCATTGTAAATTAATGTTAGCTACTTCAGTTCAACATCTGCATTAGCAGGATGATGAAGATGAAACCAGGGTGGACATTTCAGCAAGACAATGATCCAAAAAACAGCCAAGGAAACTCTCAAATGCTTTCAGAGAAAGAAAATCAAGCTGTGGAATGGCCCAGCCAATCAACTAACTTTAATCCAATAGAGAATACAAATTAAAGATCAGATTTGATAGACGAGACCCACAGAACCATCAAGATTTGTACACTCTGCTGAAGTCTGTGAAAAACTCACACCTGAGCAATTCATTTTAAAAAACACATGTTTGTTTAACCCTCAGATTCCAGATTTTTTTTAAAATAGTGATATCTCAACCAAACATGGTCATATTCTAACAAATCCTTGAAAACTTATTTATTTAGCTTTCAGGTGGTGTATAAATTTCGATTAAAATTAAAAAAAAAAAAGACTGGTTTTGGTCCAGGGTCACACATATGCTAAATTCAGCTCCGATTTGCTCACCGCAAGATTCTGTGTACTTTGTTCAGGGGTAAAAAGAAATTTGAAATGCCTGAGCAGCGTTATACTGTACCCATGTGGATGTTTGCTCCAGCTTTGCAACTCAGCACTGTAGTCACATCACGTTTATTTATATAGCACTTTATACAGTAGATTGCTTTAAAGCAGGGCTGTATATAAACTCTATTCTGGAGGGCCACTGTCTACAAGCTGAGCTCCAACTTGCCCCAATACACCTGGCTGGTAACCCTAGTAAATCTTTGATTAGCTAATTCAGGTGTGCCTTATTAGGATGTGAGCTAAACTGTGGGTGCGTCTCAATCTGCACCCTAGCTCCCAAGGTCGTTCATCAGTAGGTCGTGAGCACAAATTAGGGCACTGGTAAGCGCACTAATGAGCTAGGTTCACTACACATTAGGACACTGAGCGTGACATGAAAACATCCTCATTGTACAACATCAAAATTGAAGTTAATAAGCAACAGCAGAACAAATCAT
Source organism: Danio kyathit (assembly GCA_903798195.1). Taxonomy (NCBI): domain Eukaryota; kingdom Metazoa; phylum Chordata; class Actinopteri; order Cypriniformes; family Danionidae; genus Danio; species Danio kyathit. The sequence goes on from CAIGQS010000120.1 coordinate 142,177, forward strand.
TTTCATATATTAATTTTACTAAGTTTTTAAAAGTATACTATTGCTAAATAATTAGATTGTTTCATATACCAGCAGCATATCAAATATTAAACAATTATAAGTGTCTCCTAGATTTATTGTAAACCTGTCTAGCTATGTTTGTCATGTTAAAAACAAATAGCATAACAATAACTTACTATTTCTTTTTACACTGTAAAAAGCGATTAATTACTTTCTTTGAAAAATTTAGTAAACCCGTTATCTTAAAAAGCAACAGGTTGATTTAACTTTTTTTTTTTTTAAAGTTGCAGTAAATCCATTGACTTGTGTGTGAACATTCACTTTAGGTTCCTTTAGTTTAAAAATAACACTTATGTTACTCATATTATATTACTTTTATGCAGCATTTACAGTAAGTGATTATTGTTTTATGCTTGGACATCTGATCTTGACCGAGCAAACAATAAAGGTGGAGCCTTGAAGCCATACACACCTTTGACACAATCAGTATGAACCACTGGTGCTTGAAACAATTTACCAGACAAAGCAAACGTTTTCCAGAAAGTTAGCTTTTAAAACATTATTTTAAACCATACTAGTCATTTTTTGTTTCATTTTGAATGAAGTGGGCCTTAAAGTTGCAGTAAGTGAGTTTGACACCCAGTGGTTGAACTAGTGGCTTGCACACCTGGATCAAAACACACGCAAGAACAGGTTGCCAGATTGACGACACCAACAGCAGTGTGCCTGACTGTCAAGCCTAAAGGCTGATTTAAATTGTGTTCTATATAAAAGCATAAGCACACGTTAGAAGGAATATTTTCCATATTAAAAAAAGTTTTTGTCCTGACCAACACCTGAAATTTGTATTTTAGAAACGGCTTCTATTTCTTGCAGCTGAACAACAGAAAACCTGATGACATGATCACCTCAGGTACACCTCATGTGCTTTATTCAGTGTTAAATGCTAATAATGTGAGATTGAGTCATTTTATATGACATTTATTTCCATACTACTGAAAGCAGCAGCAGATGAATGCTTCTGAATGGCTGTATTTAAATTTCTATCATGTTGCATCTGATGCAAACAGCCAATTTGCTTATCGCTGCAAATCTCATCACGTAGTGTGTTGTTGGGACAAGGGGTTACAATGTAACCTGCTCACCTAATGTTTACGCCCGTAATATTTATAATATTTGCTAATTAATAACCACCTCATGTGGAACTCTGAATCTGCGTCTTATTTCGGAGGCTGCTACTGTCCACCAGATGTCATATTTTGGTCACAGACGCATGCTTTGAGAGCCTTCATGACTGAAATACATGGTTTTCCATCTAGGCAACCCGGATTGCTGAAATATAATTGGCTAAACTGGCATTGGGCGGGTTAAATGACCAAAACCTAGACAGACATTCCAGCACAAAACACACATTTCAAAGCAAAATATTTAACTTCAGCATTGTTTTTCAGATAAACAACTATGTTCACTTAGCATGTTTCTAAAATGTCTGCAAACATATTATGGTATTTTATGCTCTAGAAGAGTCAAAAACTTACATACAGCACCTTTAATTGTTTAATTTAACTGTAAAAAAACATAGTATTGCAAGAAATATCTTGGCCAATTTGGCAATCGCAGAAACAAAAATGTAAACTTGCATTTGCAAATTTAAAAATAAATAGTGCCATAAAGCAGATTTTTGTATGCATGTAGAAGATTATTGTGTACAGAAATAAACAACCCAGGCTCATTATGGATATGTACCCCTGCATACATTTCTGGACATCGCGAAATACTTCCCAGAAAGGTTTTTATTAGCTGTTTTTTTACATGAATCCACCAGAGGCCGCTGTGTACACGTTTTCAGATCTCAAATTTCTCTCGCGAGTGCCATTTGCACCTGCTGTTCTCACGTAAATCCACCAGAGGTCACTGTCGACTGACTGACCTACCGATCTTCGTCGAACTCAAACCCCACCGTCACGGTCAACTCCTCTCTGCGTCTCAAGTCGGCCGACATACGTGGCGAGCTACTGAGCAAACTGGTAACAGCAGAAAAGCCGTCCGTACGGAGCTAAGCAGTCAGCTGGTAGTGTGAAAAGAAACGAAAGCTGTTTGCGGCGTCATAGCGCCCTGTAGCATTTGTTTTAAAGAAGAAATGCAGCCATGCGTAGCTCTGTCTATATAATTTGCGCTCTCCAGAAATGTATACGGGGGTACATTTTCACAATGAGCCTGTGTTGGAAATAAATGCACGCGCACACACACATACACTGAAAAAAAAATAAACAGAATTGTTTTTTAACTGGCAATTGCAGAAATAAAATTGTGACTTCAATGAACAAATGTAAATAAATAAATAAACAGCTTTTTTATGCATGTGAAGATTCTAATGTGCAGATTTTCCTTCTCCAAATTTCATGTGTGTTGGTGCAAACTTCAAAAACAATAATTAATTAAATGTGCATTAAAAGCAGAAAGGTCACATTTATCATACTACACAATTAGTGCTAAATAACCACAAAAAATGTATGAAACGTATTTTGCATGCCCATTATTAATCATAAGATCTACTTCCATGGTGTTTTTTGGTCAGATGTGCTCACTATGAGCTGTCATTGTTTGACAAAGCACTGTGTGACGGTTCTTTTGTGCTCCACAGATGAAAGAAAATCATACAAGTTGATGTAATAACGACACGAGCCTGAGTAAACAATCATGGAATGTTAATTTTTTTGGGAGGATTACTCTTTTTAAATCTACCGTGTACCATCTGGTCATCATGTTTGATGAACAACAGGAATCGATGCAAGCTACATACCTAATCCATGTGCAGTTAGTGCCAAAACCCCTTACTTAAGCCAGACAATGCGTATGAATGCAATCCTTTCCCCGGGATTTCAGAATTGACGGGAAGGTCTGGATGCTACTTTATAAACATGGAATATGATAATCTTCATTTACATAAATCTCTTTCTCTTCAGTCTCACATTCAGCCCTCTCATCTGGCATCACACGGAGGTCAAGGTGAAAAAAAAAGACGGCTAGTGTCCACCCTTTTCCGCACCAACCATCAACAAACACCATTGAGGTTGTTGATCATTATGCAAATCCCAATTACTGGAAATCCTCTGAATTTAGAACCAATCGGAATAAATCTAGGCACTTTATATCACACGCTCTGGCATTCGTCCAATTGCAGCACCTTTGTATTGTGACTGTACTCCAAATCCCCCCATTACCATTCAGACGCGGGTGATGAAAGCAGTGGTAGGTGTTGGGCGATGCGACATGAGATAAACAAACCGATTCCTACCCATGTCTTTCCTGCACCCTAATGAGCCGGACGTCCCGTGGACTCAATCCCCCTCACAGCTTCCTCTACAGTGGTCGAACACACTCCGCATGTAGATAAGGACAGCCAGGAGTGATAATTCATAAGGGTTCATTCACAATCTTCTTGAAAGACTTCTCAATTTTTGGGGGCTGCTGCGAGTGCCCTTGGCCTTGGCGGATTAACAGCTGAGAGACCCAGCAGGGCAAAGTCTGGGTAATCCTGACTGCTCTATGAGGTATCATGGCTGTCTTACATCTGGTTTTGACCGTAGTCTGATTCCTCTCATTAGAGTCCACAGTTGGGTTTATGTAACACGGAACTCTTAAAGGGGTTTTATTATGATGCTTTTGACAAGTTATTTAAATCTCTGGTGTCCCCCAGAATGTATCTATAAAGTTTAAGGAACAACAAATAATAACTTGACTTTTAGTTGATCATTTGGTATCAGAAGTGGCAAAGGCAAAGGCCTCTAGATTACGCTTATTTTACCAAATTAAAATATGATCATGCCTTGATTTTTAATTATTTCATTAGTATAGTAAGCTCAGACTTTGCTTAGACAAAAGTCTTGTCACTTAACAGAAATAATGTACAGTATAGAATATAAAGTCATGGTGCAGTGGAAACAGAATTAATATTGTGTAAGACTCCCATGAGCTTGGAGGACTGCATACATCTCTGCAATGACTCAAACAACTTATTAAAGTCATCTGGAATGGAAAAGAAAGCGTTCCTGCAAGACTTCCAGAGTTCATCAAGATTCTTTGGATTCATTTTCAATGCCTCCTCCTTTATCTTACTTAATAATGTTCATATCTAGTTACTGGGTTGGCCAATCCTGGAGCACCTTGACCTTCCTTGCTTTCAAGAACTTTGATGTGGAGGCTGAAGTATGAGAAGGAGCGCTATCCTGCTAAAGAATTTAACCTCTCCTGTGGTTCGTAATGTAATGGGCAGCACAAATGTCTTGATACCTTAAGCTGTTGATGTTGCCATCCAATCCGCAGATCTCTCGCACGCCCCCATACTGAATGTAACCCCAAACCATGATTTTTCCTTCATCAAACTTAACTGATTTCTGTGGGAATCTTGGGTCCATGCGGGTTCCAATAGGTCTTCTGCAGTATTTGTTATGATAGTGATCAGAAAATCGACCTTTTGCCACTTTTCCAATTGATCAACTAGAATCCAAGTTATTATTTGTTGCTTATACAACTGGGATTGATGACAAGACTTTTGTCAGGTAGTGTATGTCATGGTTCATGAAAAACTTTCACACTAAAATGTATTCTAAATGCCCAAAAACAATCAAGAACAACTTATACCAGATTAACACAATAATCAGGTACACCCAGGACCCAAGAACATGATTATTGCTTCTCACCTGTTCGGAGGCATGGCACACTTAGTTCAGATTGAAGACATTGTGGTTTGTGCTCCAAGAAGAGAGTGCATCTTTACAGAGCACACAGCAGCACAAGCAGATAATCAAACAATTTGGCACAGGTGTAAACTGACAACATCGAAAATGTATAGTCAGCAATCAAAATTTCAGTCAGCTAAAACATCACCCTCATCTGAAAAGTTTTTTACAATTAAGTTTTGCAACCCAACTGAAGCATGATTCACTTACTTTTCAAATTCCATTACAATTTACTGTTACGAAATAAACGTATGTTTCACCAGATCCTCTCATTTAAGTCCTCATTTTTCCCACGCTGCAGCATTAATCAGTTAATTTAATCAAGTTTGGTGATGTTTGGTGAGTTAAATTAATCAAGTTTGGTGATGTATTCCAGTTTTATCAGTTCACAGATTCTCAAATCTGAGTGTACTGTTTTAGTAACTGAATAACTCTGGAAATTGGTTTATTTCGAATTTGTGGATAAGTGCTTATTGGAGACGCTTATGGTCCCTTTCCACTGAGTGGTACAGTACGGTATGGTTCAGTTCGGTTCGGTGAACTTTTATGGCCGTTTCCACTGTCACAGGGTACCTAAAAGCAAACCGTACCCTACCAGTACCCTACCGTACCCTACCCTTTGCAAAGGGTATCTAGCACGAAAAAATGGTACCAAAAGGCGGAGCTAGACGCACAGCTGAACGCTATTGGTTTACCGAAAAGCACTCGCAGAACCAGGAGAATGAAAACAAAGGAAGTGCCATTTTTAAAACACAGCCGAGACAGTACACAGTAATAATATATACATATTATAACAAGCCATGGTCGACCCGAGCTCAAACAAACCTTGTCGTTATTTTGATGTACAACCACAAAGCCAAGAAGAACAAAATGTGCCATGTCCAGTTGTTGTTTTACAAGCCCGTATAAAAGTGCGAGCGGTTTTGCTTTCTCCAGAGAGCTTGCTGCGTGTCTATATTTGAAATATAAATGAACTTCTTGAGTTCATATTAATAACATGCACGTGATCATTGAAACGCTTCTAATATCTGATCCTTTCAGAAAGCAAATAATGCTTTCTGCAACCTAAAACATGAACAAACTGCCATAGTTTAATTATTATCATCGCCTTTTGGACTATTATGAACTCTGAAGGACATAATTACTCTCTAACAGAGGTTTCATGTGCTGCTTAAAATTAAATACACATGTGAGAGGTTTGCTCTGATTGTGGGCTATATTTTGTGTGTTTTTGAACCCAAATAAGAACTAAATGTATGCTGTGTGCAGTTTTTCTCTAATTGATAACAAATCGGAGACTGTACGAGTCTGTATTTGTTCATATATGTTGCATTTATTTATTTATTTTATATAATTGCAAACGTTACAGTAGGCTTTGATCATTGATCTGCGGTTATAATATACCCTTTTGGCAGTGGAAACACAAGCTTGATAAAGGTGACCCGTATGGTACCATACTGTATCTCTCAGTGGAAACAGGCCAATACTGTTTCAAATTATTCAGTTTGATTTAGTGAACTGGTTCGACTGGTTCACTTAGAAGATCTGGTTAAAAAGAATGATTCGTTCGCAATCGGTCACCACTACACAGCACGCCAAAACATGCTCACTATTTGTTCAGTCAGGTTAGATGTAAGGGTGAACTCGTGAATGTTTGCTGAGAGTGACGAATGGCTGTTCAGTCACTTTAAGTTGCTCAGAGAAGTCTTTCTTGAATTATTCAACTTTTTCTACCTTCGACAGCAAAACATCGGGTTCATTATCGTTAAGGTTCTTGTCTGTTGTTTCAGTGCCAAAATCCTTATATGGAGCTGGTTTGGACATGTATCATGCAAATTACTAACCTTGTACATGTGAGCTCTCATTTAGAAGATTTCAAAGTCACTTACAGAAGAATGAGTTTAAGAACAAGCTCATGGTCGAATCCAAGTGTTGTTAATTAGGTGGAAAATCTTCACGATAGATTCAAATGTGCCTCATCAAGTTTTCTGACCAATCAAATGCTCTTTAGTATCTGACATGTCCCACCTCCTTCAAGACGCTTCTCATGTGCTTTTCATTTGATGTGCTTGATTTCAACCACTCTAACTGGCAGAGTTGTGATAAAAACAAAACTTTATTGGCTGTTTTTATAAAGGGGAGGAGCTACTATATGCCCCGCCCTGTCTTCGTGTTTCAGTTGAGATCATCCACTAAAAGAAATGCACATTTCAAAGCACTTCACGAGACCTTTAATGTTAAACTGCTGTCCTGAAAATGTGGTCAAGTCTTGCTGGCTTTTGTTAACTCTGCAACACTCACAAATACAGTACTTCAACCACCTACCGTGACTCAAGGGCGAGAAAGGTCTTTGAGTTCTCCGTTTCACAGGACTGACTCTTCATCCAAATGCCATGACCTGAAAACACAGTCGAAGCACTCAAAACTGCCTCAACACACACACACACACACACACACACACACACACACACACACACACACACACACATGCAAGCCTAAATGCTTTTATCTCCAATTCTCGTCTAATGACACATTCTTTCAGTTGAAAGCTTGCTCACTGTCTGCAATTAGCTAAACACATTAGTACATTAGTTCATCATTATGAACGCTCCAACATCTGAACATTATGTTTATGACATGTCGGGGACTCGCCTTTGTGCTCCTCAAAGTAAATGACATCTTGACTAACCTTGCGGTGCCCCTCCTTGTTCGGCTGTTGATATTGCTAATGGTAAATTAGCCAGACAAAATCACTGGCAAATGGTATTATGCTAATAGCATTAGCCCTGCCCTGTGCAAGTCAGTCTGAAGTGCTCTGTGACAGCTGCATAAGCGCTACGTGACTCCCAGACTGAATGTTAATAGCGCGGCGTCTGCATATAAATCTGTATATCAAAGCAAGAAGCTACACGTCAATTCGGACGCAAACATGAGCATAGTCATGTGACATCTCGACGCTCTTGAAGATTTCATCAAAGTTGGCAACGTGACAGATGGAAAATGAAAGATGTCTGATTGTTTATTCTTTTTGTTCTGTCGGTGGGTGTTTTTTTTAGTAATCATTCTTCAAATTTACAATCGGACGATTTTTCCCATAGAGATAGAGTTTTATTTGAGATAATACTGACACTTTGACTCAATATTGGCCACCAAGGCTTTTAAAAACAAACAATAAATCTTTTTTGCCATCTTTTTTACAGCTCCCGTACACATTTTATCAGGTTTAATACCTGTAATTCTTATCATCATAGTTGCGATTTGCTTTTGCACAAGTCCCGTTTCAAAACCATAGCCAAAAAAACATACACCTCACACTGATCAAAAATTCTGCTCATAGTAGAAGAAAGAAAATATTGGCACTGAAGGATAGTGGACTGAATATTAGTGCCTCTGGAACATATGATTTAAGTAATAAGTGAACCTCTCGAGTCCACTTTCGCTTGAAAAATGAAATCCGTTATAATCCATAGTGGCAGAATTGTCTCTGAACTGCTCCACATCTTGATTTTTTTTAAATGTAATATTTACTTTACATGGCGTATGATCTTGTCCGACACTTTTATAAAACAAAGACAGGAGTCTGGCAGAGTGAAAATACTGTAGAAGAGGACGGGGGGAAAGAGAGAGAGAAAAACTCCATGTGTTTAAATGGTCTATTCCAAGTGATATTAGTATTCAGTTGAGGTCCAACAAGTTGATCCCGATAGTTGTGAAGTAGTTTGAAGTCTATGTATCTTCATTTCCATTGCTTTGATCAAAAAATGGGGAGAGAGAAAAAAAATGCTGCTAGTCCCAAACGTATGTTGGTCCCAGACTATCGTGTGACCTGAAAAAGAGGAGTTTGAAAATGATTTTTTAGGGCAGGAAAGAATTCAGTGTCAAATCACAGAGGTTTAAAAATACAATTTACTACAGTACAATTAGCATGCTTTACATGAGCAGACGGGGCTAATATAGGTCTAGAATGGATACAGCTGCAGATGCTTGGACATGTGCACATCAATATAGCATCATTTTACAATAATTACTATTTTTCAAGAGTTCACACTTAGCTATTGCTTGATACTTATTGCAGGTTTGGCATGCTGTCCCGAGAGAGAACCCTGAGCTCGGAGATATGTGAGCTCAGGGCTCCCGCCTGGTCATAGAGCATAGAGAGGGGGTCCAAGATCAGGTAGGTCTCGAGAACTCCCCCTGTAATAATAATTCCTTACATTTATATAGCACTTTTTTAAACACTCAAAGCACTTTACGCATTGTAGGAGAATCTCCTCATCCACCACCAGTGTGCAGGATCCACCTGGATGACGCGAAGGCAGCCATATTTCGCCAGACTGCACACCAATTGATTGGTGGAGAGGAGACAGAGTGATGAAGCCAATTATGATATGGCGGATGGTTAGGAGGCCATGATGGACGGAGGCCAGTGGGCAAATTTGGCCAGGATGCTGAGGTTAAACCCCTACACTCTCTACAGAGAGTCAGGACCTCAGTTTAACGTATCATGCGAAAGACACCGCTCACTGAGCAGTATAGAGTCCCCGTCACTACTGTATACTGGGGCGTTAGGACCCACACAGATTGCAGGTTGAGCTTGTGTTACATTGAAAAGTAGTTTTTGGGTTAGGGTTGGGGTTGGGGTAGGCTTAGACACAATGATAAAACACACAAAATAAAGCAGAATGTAATGGGTAATTTAATAAATAATATAAATATATATATTTTTTTAACTTCTGGCTGTATCCCTTATAGGAACAATATACATTATTTACATTTAGTAAAAAAAAAAAGAGAGCTATAAAATCATCAAATGAAAAACATAAAAAAAAAAATTCTTATTAAATTAAATTACATTTTATATGTCTCTTTTTAGGCGACGCAGTGGCGCAGTAGGTAGTGCTGTCACCTCACAGCAAGAAGGTCGCTGATTCATGAGTTTGCATGTTCTCCCTGTGTTCGCGTGGGTTTCCTCCGGGTGCTCCGGTTTCCCCCACAGTCGAAAGACATGCAGTACAGGTGAATTGGGTAGGCTAAATTGTCCGTAGTGTATGAGTGTGAATGAGTGTGTGTGGATGTTTCCCAGAGATGGGTTGCGGCTGGAGGGGCATCCGCTGCGTAAAAATGTGCTGGATAAATTGGTGGTTCATTCTGCTGTGGTGACCCCGGATTAATAAAGGGACTAAGCCGAAAAGAAAATGAATGAATGAATGTCTCTTTTTAAAATGTATATATATATATATATATATATATATATGTATATATATATATATATATATATATATATATATATATATATATATATATATATATATATATATATATATATGTATAAACAACTAATGACTACTCAAGAGAATTAAAAGAAAAGCAAAAACATCAAATAATAAAAATGACTTATTTTTAATTGATTCAAAACCTTTGTTGTGTGTTTGTGTGTATATATACAAGCTAATAGATTACTTTCATAATTTGTTTGTTAGATTTCGTTGATAGTTTCTTTTTTGGATGCAGAATAAAATATTATTATATATAATAGAACTTTTATTTGCAACATTCATTCATTAATTCATTTTCCTTTGGCTTAGTCTCTGTTTCAGAGGTCGCCACATGATGAATGAACCCCCAAATATTCCAGCATATGTTTTACACAGCGAATGGCCTTCCAGCTGTAACCCAGTATTGGGAAACACCCATACACTCATTCACACACACACACACACACACACACACACACACACACACACACACACACACACACTACAGACAATTTAATTTATTCAATTCACCTACAGCGCATGTCTTTGGACTGTGAAGGAAACCCACACCCACACGGGATGAACATGCACTGGGCCAGCCAGAACTCGAACCAGCGACTTTCTTGCTGTGAGGCAACAGTGCTAACCACTGAGCCACCCTGCCGCCCTATTTGCTACATATTTGATCTTAATGTACAACACAATCCACATTTTTTTTAAATATATCAGCTATTTCTAAATATATTTACAGCGCAACACTATAACTATCATTTTAATATACAAACATGATAAAATATATGACAGTTGAAGTCAAAATTATTAGCCCTCCTGTGAATTTCCTTTTTCTTTTTCAAATATTTCTCAAATTATGTTTAACAGAGCAAGGGATTTTTCACAGTATTTCCTATAATATTTTTTATTCTGCAGAAAGTCGTATTTGTTTTATTTCGGCTAGAAAAAAAGCAGTTTTTAATTTTGTTAAATAAATTTTATGGTCAATATTATTAGCCGCCTTAAGCAATATTTGTTTTCCACTCTCTACAGAACAAACCATCATTATACAATGATTTGCCTCATTATCCTAACTTGCCTAATTAACCTAGTTAAGCCTTTAAATGTCACTTTAAGCTGAATACTAGTATCTTGAATAATATCTAGTAAAATATTATGTACTGTCATCATGACAAAGATAAAAGAAATCAGTGATTAGATATTAGTTATTAAAACTGTTATGCATAGAAATGCGTTCAAAGTGAAAATATTCACTTTGTTAAAAAGAAATTTGTGAAAAAATATATACAGGGGGCTAATAATTCTGACTTCAACTGTATATACCCATTACTCCTAGTCAGGGCTTGACATTAACTTTTTTGATCACTAGCCACTGTGGCTAGTAGATTTCCAACATTACTAGCCACTCCCCATTTTCACTAGCCACACTTTTCTTGTTGGGAAAATATATTTTATAAGCATAAATTTGACTTTGACATGCTAAAATGACTTGATTTAGATGTTGTGTCATGTCCACATGCCTTCTCATTCATTTTTGTGTGTATTGTGTATTAGCTTGCTCAGTGTGCATGAGCAATTGGGTTGTGTTGCATTGCAATTAGTTTTTATTTCACAGGACTTTTCAGGGCTCAAAATTAAGGATTTGCCAAATTTATCTCTGACCACACCAAATAAGTATTTCTTAACCACATTTTTTAATGTGTCAAAACAAGGAAAATACACCTGTATAGGTGCACTTTTTAATTCAACAAAACTTTTCTTTAAAAAAACATTACATTTAAAAAAGAATTATTGTCATGTATCTAAAATATGCACAGTAATCTGTCCTGGCTAAACATCCCAGATCACCAGTTAACTACACATAAACAGGAAGTAATATCTCATTAAAGTAATGTTATTGTAAAAAAATATCATGAAATCATATTACTGTAATAACTGTAAGCAAAAGAAAGCAGGTGAAACATACCGTGTTTGATAATGAAAGGATGATCATGCGCACACGGTTAATATAGGCCTGTTAATAATCTGTTCAAAGAATAATTCAAATGAAAGCAGTGACCGCTGCTGCTTACAAAAAAATGTGTGTATTTTTTTTTTTTTTTAATCTTGAGCTCTTAAAAGCAGCAGGACTGTGGGTGCACGATCATCACTCTTTGTCCAGTCTATTTCAAAGGGAACCGATCGCACCAGTTGCGCTTCCTCTAGGCACGGTTGCTTCGCGCAAGTAAACGGGAGTGCGCGCCTTTTTTAACAGTCTCACGCATCACATCACCTGTGCGCGCGAGTGATCATCCTCCCGTTAGGTATTTACCTGCTTTCTTTTGCTCGCGCGAACACAGTTATTTTTGTCAGTCGTGCTGCTTCTCGATTCTAAGATCACATTTGCACGAATACTGGGCCATGCTTATTGTCGAACCCTGCTTTTAAGAAAACTGCAATTTAAAAATGATTTCCAACCAGCCAAAGTGGCTAGTGGATGTGTCTGTCTAACCCACCAGAGCTGAAATCTACCCGCATTCGGGTGTTAATGTAAAGCCCTGCTCCTAGTGCTGAACCAGTTAGAAACGTTAAACATTAGATTGCTGAACTAAACTTACCATCACTCCAGCACACACAGTATCACAACAATGCCAACAATCCCATAGTGTTAACTAATTATCCCTCAAACATTAGCTCCAACACAAAAGGAATAATCTTCTCTAAAAATGAAATCCTCCGAGGCACGAGGTGTTAGTAAGAGAACAGACACAAGCTCACACAGGCACACAGTATCGTCACCTATACAAGTGTCACCGAGCAGCAGGAGCTCGGCCTGAAATAGAGACCCGCACTGAGGGACACAAAAACCGATAGTTCCTCTGGATCCGAGAGGCTTTCGCATGCAAGTCTGGTCCTGTTCCAGCTCTTATGACACGAAAGCATGGCTCTGGGTTCAGAGGCCAGAGCGGGACAGGTCTCTGTAGCCGTGGATGAGGCCGGAGATACAGGCTGCTAAGGGAAGCTCAGTGTAATCGACACCTACAGGTCATTGCCAGCAGGCAGCCGGAGGACACACTGAGGAAGAGGAAGGTGTTCTGGCGGAGGACCCTTCGCTGCCTGCCTGCTTCTCTCACTGTACTGGCACTTCAGTCTGTATGTGACTGGACATGTTCAGAATGAGAGCTGAAATATGACATTTGTCACTTTGCTCAATATAGTCTGGTTTAGTATGTTATCTGCAATAGGACAACATGTTGAATTTAAAACCGCTGTCCTACAAAATCTGAGATTTGGTCAAATAAAATGATGAGTAGAAGAATAAAAGAATTCATTCATTCATTTTCTCTTCAGCGTAGTCCCTTTATTAATCTGGAGTCGCCACAGCGGAGTGAACCGCCAACTTATCCATATGTTTTACGCAGCGGATGCCCTTCCAGCTGCAACCCAGCATGGGGAAACATCCATCCACACTCATTCACACTCATACACTATGAACAATTTAGCTTACCCAATTCCGCTATACCACATGTTTTTGGACTTGTGGGGGAAACCGGAGCACCCAGAGAAAACCCACGCAAACACGGGGAGAACATGCAAACTCCACACAGAAATGCCAACTGACCCAGCTGAGACTCGAACCAGCGACCTTCTTGCTGTGAGGCAATCGTGCTACCCCACTGCGCCACCATGACGCCAGAATAAAAGAACATTAGAGAATAAAAAGGTTTAGGAAATACCATGAAATATTTAACAATTTAAAATAATTTTTGCTACTTTAATTAGTTTTAAAAATGGAATTTAATACTGTTATGGCAACACTGCACTTGAGCATTTGAGAATTGTTAATATTTGTATTAATACAGGCATTTTTGTATAAATTTTAGTTACATTTTAATAATAATCAAGTTATGCTTAATTAAAATAACTAAATAATAATAATATGAATCATTATTTTTAATAATTTTATTGCATAATTATAAATGTTAACCCCAAAACAGAAAATAATTTTATTATTATTTACATACCCTCATTTTGTTCCTTTTAAGTTCTGTTAAACATAAAATATATTTTGAAGAATTTGAGTAACCAAACAATTCAACCCAGGCTCATTATTGATATGTACTCCTATATACATTTCTGGAGAGAGTGAAATACTGTACGTCCAAGGAGGTACGTTTTTTTGCAGTTTTTGTTTTCGCGAATCCACCAGAGGCTGCTGTGTATGCTTTTTCACATCTCAAACTTCTCTTGCGAGTGCCATTCATGCCTGCCGTTCTCACATAAATTCACCAGAGGCCGCTGTCAGCTGACTGACTGACTGACCGATACACCCACCCACCCCTTTCCCTAAACCCAACCAATAGTGTTTTCAAAAGCAATTCAGTAAAAGAAAAGCCCTTGAGGCCGCCTGAAATTTGCCATGTTTTCAGATCTTACCACATTCTCACCCTGTTATTTACTTGTTTATTTTATGTTTTGCTTTTGTTTTTCCTGCTTTCTGGAACCGTTCTTTGCCAGGCTTGAACCCTATTGTTGCAGTCAACTCCTCTCTGTATCTCAAGTCCGCCGACGTACATGGCGAGCTACTGAGCAAACTGGTAACAGCAGAAAAACCGTCCATATAGAGGTAAACAGTCAGCTGGCAGCGCGAAAAGAAACAGAAGCCATCGGTGACGTCATACCGCCCGTAGTGTTCGTTTTAAAGACGAAATGCAGTCAGACGTAGGTCTGGCTATATAATTCACGCTCTCCAAAAATGTATACGGGGGTACGTTTTCACAATTAATCTGTGTTAAAACAACTGCCTTTTTGACTTTTTTTAGTGTGGAAAAATAGTCAAAGGAGATCAGAAACTATTAGGTCACCATATTGCAATGCAAATCTTAAATTCAAAAAATCTTTTTTGTTCATGTGTTTAGTTTTTAGTTCCTAATCCTTCAAAATCATTCGGCATTAATCTGCAATTTTTTTCACAAAAACAGTGAAAAATGTCTGCAGATTCTGTCTGGCCCTGCTCATACTGTATGAGTAGATCCACCAGTGCCTAGACTGCAGCTCTGCACAGGAAGTTTGGCCAGAGGAGAAATGGTCATGCCCAACTGAGCCTGGTTTTTCTCAAGGTTTTTTTTTTTCTTCACTTTCGTCAATAGGTGAAGTTTGTTTCTCCCCACTGTCACCACACGCTTGCTTGGTTTGGGACTTGTGGAGCTGCGCATAGGTAAATTTGTTAAGCTGTTTTGACACAATCTACATTGTAAAAGTGCTATAGAAATTAAGATAAATTGAATTGAATTGAATTGAATTGAATTGAATAGTTATGGTTACCACTTTACATGCATTTAAATAAAAACATCTCCAAAGTCCTTGGTTTGAGCTTAAACTTTCTTTAATGTTTTACTGAAGACAAAAAAACCCATCTATATCTTTGTTATCCTTAGCGAGACTAAATGAACAGCAAATGTTCATGTCAGGTTGATCTTTTCCTTTAAGGGTGACTAAATGATGTTAGGACTTTCTGGTTTGAGCTCTCCCTTTAAAGCAGTGATCAGAGTGATCAGGCCTCTGATAAACTGCACAGATGAAACAATCTAATTCTTGGATGTCTTCTTGCACCTATATTGCACGCTCGGACAGTGGCCTGGAGGGCCCCAAAATCAAGCCCAGGTTTGAGAGAATCTCCCAGCACCTCAGAGGTCTGCCTGCTGTTGACGTGAGCGCAGCCGCATGAATTATTAACAGAGCCAAAGTAAAAAAAGGTCTGCCTCACGCGGGCCCCTCTGCCCCATGAATAATGGAGGACTCGACTGAAGCGCAGGCATTTGGTGAGTCAAACTTCTCAGTCTGATGGATGGTTACAAGCCCTGCGTGTCAACCGTACACACACAGCGGCTCGCAAAACACACGGCGGCAAACATAAAAACAATAACTCACATTAACCTGCGGAAGCGCATCATTGCCCTGCGCTGACTTTTCTAAACGCAACACCACATTGTGTTGCTTTTGTCTGGCCTTTTTTTGCACAACAAAGGTTGCCTTGGGTCCCAGGTTGTGTTTTATTTAAAGGCAATGTCAAATGCAAGAGGCACTAACAAGCTGAAAGCATGACAGCTGAGGAAGGTAGAAAACTAGTGTGTTGTGAGGAATAAAAACTGAAGGATAGAAACCATGACTACATAGGAAAAGAATTGTGTTGTATTTATTGGACTGCAAAATCTAAATTTCTTACTGAAATTGTATTTGTACTGTATATGTACACTCTCAGAGGACAAACGCTGTCACTGGGGTGGTACGTTTTGAAAAGGACCTAAAGGATCCGTATTGGTACCTTCAAAGTACAAATGTGTGCTTTTTGAAATAGTACCACCCCAGTGACAGCTTTGGTACCTTTTGTTCTGACTTCTGAGAGTGTATATAAAGAGTTTAGATGCAAAAACCTCTAAATGTCATTTGAAATTTTCTCCTAAAATGAGCATTTTTCTCAGCCTCCTCAGTTTATGTTCAAGTATTTCACTTTAAAGGCAATGAAAAGAACTTACTCATAACTATAAAAGTAAAATTTTTGAGCCTACACACAGGAGTCTGGGAAAAATGCTAATTTTAAGAGAATATATCAAACAGCATTTAGCGGTTTTAGCATCTAAACTCTTCATACTGTATGTAGATGCATATTGTAATGTATAATACAGTTAGCTTCCTATTAATGGTTGCTAACATTCCTGGGGTCCACAATGACAAATTTATATTTCTCCCATTTTTCTGAAATTTCAATAAAACTGACTGATTAAATATATATATATATATATATATATATATATATATATATATATATATATATATATATATATATATATATATATATATATATATATATATATATATATATATATATATATATATATATATATATATATATATACACAGTTGAAGTCAGAATTATTAGCCCCCCTTTGATTTATTTTCTTTTTTAAATATTTCTCAAATTATGTTTAAGAGAGCAAGGAAATATTCACAGTATGTCTGATAATATTTTTTCTTCCGGAGAAAGTCTTATTTGGTTCATTTCGGCTATAATAAAAGCAGTTTTTATTTTTTTTTAAACTATTTTAAGGTCAATATTATTAGCCCTTTTAAGCTATATTTTTTTTCGACTGACTACAGTACAAACCATTGTTATACAATAACTTGCCTAATTACCCTAACCCTAGTTAACCTAATAAACCTAGTTAGGCCTTTAAATGTCACTTTAAGCTGTATAGAAGTGTCTTGAAAAATATCTAGTCAAATAATATTTACTGTCATCATGGCAAAGATAAAAGAAATCAGTTATTAGAAATGAGTTATTAAAACTATTATGCTTAGAAATGTGTTGAAAAAAATCTCTCCGTTAAACCGAAATTGGGGAAAAAATAAACAGAGCAGCTAATAATTCAGGGGGTCTAATAATTCTGACTTCAACTGTATATATATTGTTTTTCGGATGAGTTGTTAAATCGAGGTCCCGACTCTCTGTGGTCGTTAAAAATCTCAGGATATCCTTCGAAAAAGAGTAGGAGTTTAACCTCGGCATCCTGGCCAAATCTGCCCACTGGCCTCTATCTATCATGGCCTCCTAACCATCCCCATACCATAATTGGCTTCATCACTGTGTCTCTTCTCCACCAATCAGCTGGTGTGTGGTGTGTGGTGTGCGGTCTGGCGCAATATGGCTGCCGTCGCGTCATCAAGGTGGATGCTGCACACTGGTGATGGATGAGGAGATTCCCCCCAATATGTAAAAGCGCTTTGAGTGCCCAGAAAAGTGCTATATAAATGTAAGGAATTATTATATATAACTATACTGTATGTATATATATATATATATATATATATATATATATATATATATATATATATATATATATATATATATATATATATATATAAACAACAGTTCTGTCTGGTTCTTGAATCTGATTGGCTGATAGCCGTGAGATATTTTGCCAGTAACAGCACACAAAGGCCTCTTTACCTTTGTGCATTACTCCGCCCACATACAGTAAGCAACAAGCAGTGGACGCTCTAGAGTTTGACAAATATTCCTGCTGTTGGGGAACATACTGTACTTTTGGGACTTTTTTAGTCGAGAATGTAGTTGTTTAGATTGCAACTATGCAGTTTATTTATAAGGATAGTGCCTATCTTTAAATATTTATTATTTTTTAGAGACACCACTTCGGCGGCCATTAGCTTGTCTTTGAGCAGACCAAAGACAGTTGACATTGTCCATTCACAATAGGGCAACAGAGACCGCATAATAAGCCCTTACAGGCGAGGAAAAACCCAGTGTAATTTTTAAACTACAGCTGATCAAATCATTATAAAACTGGTAAGTGGCTTTTTAAGTCAATCTCTCTCTTTTGTATGTTGTAATGCTGTATTTATAAGCTACCACAATAACTACGATTCAAAGCCGACCATTTTACACTTTATATTGAGTGGATCCTGTGGATTTACCATGCAAGTACACTTGTATCACAAGGTGAAACCTTCTAATGCAGCATTAGTTCTGCCATACAGTGTTCACAAGTGCATGATCTGCAAACAGGTGTGGAAGTGGGAAAACATCTGCAAGTACATTTTGTTGTTACACAATGCACTTACATAATTCTTGTTACAGATGTGTACTTTCCTAGTGTTGTTACCAATGTCCTGTTACACATTTGTACTTACACATACTATTCAGTTGGTTGTTACATGAGTGTAGTTACACCAGTATACACAAGTAAATACTCTGTACCAGTGTGTACATACACTGTAGTTACATACTACTTACACATCTAATTACCATGTAAGTTCACAGGTATAAGCGACACAATATAAAGTGGGACCTTATTGGTATTATAATAACTATTAATTATCAAATGCAATGAGCAAAAACAATCCCCCATCACTTTCATCAGGTCATCATTAGTTCCTCTTTTGTTGTTGTTGTTGTTGGAAACATTTTATTTAATATAAGAAATCTGGGCTACATCCTAAAATACATTGTTAAAATATATGTTCACATTTTAAAAATTTTAATATTTATCTAAATATTTTGTTAACCTAATTGTAATATATACATTTACTGTAAAGCACAATAAATATATAATAACAAACACACACATGCACTACATTATACACTGCGCTAAAATATAAATATAATAGATTGAATCTTATTTTATTATTTACAATGCATACAGTGGTCTAGTTTATTTGAGCTCCTTTTACTATACAGTATTGTTGCAGGTATTCTGAGAAATTCCTCCAGCTGGTATCGATATATTTCTGACAGCTACAGGTCTGGATACGGGTCTGTAATTGGACGGGCTCCTTCTCACCTTAGTCGTCTTGACTTTGTTGCCTGTGCTGCAGCTCCAACCTTTTAGATCCGGCAACACCTTACACTCCTCGCCCTCCATACACGGCTGCATCTGACACCACCACTTCTGCGCTACTATAGATGCTGCGCACAGAGACAAAGACAGAAAGAAGAGAGCAGCTCAACACCAGGAAACTGCCAAAACGAAAAAAGAAGATACAACCCCAAATCACCACTCAGCCGATAGTTCGAAGGATGAAGCAATGAAGATTGAGAGAAGGAGGAAACCTCCGAAGATCTCGCTCACGTCCACTGTCAAAAGAAATGAAACCGACTCCTTCTATCTCTTTTTTTACACAAAACAATGAGGCTGGTGATCGGAGGTCTTTGATTCAAAGCTGACGGCTTGAATCCATCAATCCGTTCACTGTATGTTTTTCAGAAAGAAAGTTTTTCCTTCATGTCAGAATGACAAGGGTTGCGGTCTGGGGGCTTGCAGTGATGTCGAGGGTTAAGGGGAATCAAGAAAGGGGAAGGAAGACATTGTCTAGCTTTAAGCCTCAATTTTTAATTCGGAGCAGAGAAGAAGATGGGCCAAGGATCTATAAACTTTTTAAGATAACAAGAATGAAAAAAATCCAAAATGTGTGGTGTCTACGTCTAGTAGCTTTAACTTCAAGCGCATAGTAGGCAAGTTTATTTTTATAGAACATTTCATACACAGTGGCAATTCAAAGTGCTTTACATAAACAAGAATAAAAAGACAAGTAAAAGAAAATAAAAACAAATAATAAAAGTGATTAAAAACAGATTAAAATGTGTTAAAACAGGTTATAAAAGAATAAAAAGGAAAGACAGACAGAACAGTGCAATCTGTCGGACGTAGCACAGTACTCATTCAGTAAATGACAGTTAAACAGATGTGTTTTCACTCTTGTTTCAATGAGCCTAATGTTGGAGCACATCTGATCATTTAGATTTTTGTAACTCCTTATTTGTGGGTCTGCCAGCCAATTCACTTAAAGGGCACCTAGGTTACCCTTTTTTCCAGATTTAATATAAGTCTTTTGTGTCCCCAGAATGTGTCTGTAAAGTTTCAGCTCAAAACACCCATCAGATTATTTATTATAGCTTTCTGAAGTTTCTGTTTCAGCTTTCAACAGCTTGTTGCTGCTTTCTTGTACTGCGCCTTTAAGGCTAGTCCTCCCCGCCCACTGTCCCCAGGTGCCTGTCAGAGTGCTTCAATCTCCGCCCTCGGCTGCCTCAGAAAGAAGATCTCACGTAACATTTGTGAAAAATACTACAGTAAGAGCTTTAACAATGAGTATTTGATGCATTTGTTGTGGAGTTGCAAAGATGAGTCACACACAATGTTGTTAAAAAGTTCACACACACAGCGCGGACACACACACACAGCGTGGACACACACACACACACACACACACACACACACACACACACAGACTGCGCTCTCGTTTAGCTTTGCACTGTTTTTGCACGCAAATGTGACAGGATACAGGTTAATATCCACTGCTGTATGGATATCTGTTATTTAACGTCCACAAACCGGGATTGAAGCATCTTCTTTTATATTTGTACTGACTGTGCGGCTGTGCTGATGAAGTAAATCTGAAGTAAATTGCTGTAATTCATTACAAACATGCACTGTTTTAAAACATTTTAAACTTGTAAAACTCACTCTTGATCACATTTGATGATGGTTGATGATCCTAGTAAACTGAACAGACCTTTTATTCCCGGTTGCTTTGGCACGTCCTGTCTTGTTGATATGATTATACTCGTTACTACGGAGATGTAAATACGCAGCAGTCAATCAATACGGTGGACGGGGGGACCGCACTCCTACGTCAAGTTGAGGTCGGTCTCAAAACCGCTCCAATTGGTCCACCGTTTTTATGTTGTTAAATTGAAACAAAAGGACTGGGTGTGTTTATATCACCCCAATATGACGGTCTATACCAGGGCTATTCAATTGGCGGCCCGCAGGCCAAACCCGGCCCCCGAGGCAATATGTTCTGGCCCTTCAAATAGTGTGACCAAGACATCAAGAATAAATTTAGTTCAGTCAAAAAACGGCCGCTATAGTTATGAAGTGACGTGCGTCTGTTCAATACAGCATGAGCTGCGCAGAGCGTGAGTCACCTGACAGTGGCGAGAGCAGCCGAATACATTTGAATTTTTGTAGAAATGGTTTTTTGTACAATGCACTGATATCGTTATTAGGGATGCAACGATTAACCGATTTCACTTGTAACTGCGCTTTAATTCGTCACGGTTAATTAATCGTAAAGGCTTCTCTAAGCCACATTTCTGTTCTGCCGCACGAAACGAAACTGCTGAACAAAGTTACGGCAAGTTGCCAACTGTGCGCTAGTTTCAAGTTTCGAGCTTGTCCACCGAAGCTAATACGCACGGACACTGTAATAACTATAGCCGCCGGCCGTTCCCATATCACGTCTTTCCCGCGCGCAAATTTGTTATGTCGTAAGAATATATGACAATATGCAGGCGCAAGCGGAGCAACGCGCTCGCGGCTGTCTGGTCGCACACAGTAGAAAACATCTCATGCTGTAACGGTGAGAGTTGTGCTTAGCTTTCAGTGCAATGTAAACAAAAGACATGTTAGACGAACTATTATTAAAATGATTATGTATGTATGAACGCAGATGATAACAACAGTTCATCTAAATATTGGCGCCGACCTTCATAACAATTATTATTATATTATTTTCTCCCGTTCCTCTCTATAAACACACACATAATTAAATTGTGTAGCCCTATAAGCACAGGAAAACCTTCAGCATAAAAACTATTACTAATGAAAACGCCTTTTAAAGGTTTTTTAATATTAGTTAGGGATGTCCAGATCTAAATCTAGCTAATATAAAGCTTAAATTTACATTAGACGTGATAACTGTGAAACCCTGATTATTCTTCACACTTTATAATCGTACAACCAAAATCTATAATTGTTGCATCTATAATTGTTATGCAGTTCAAAACATAACATATGAACGTATCTGAATGTAGAAGAAGCCTACTTAAGCAATACACTGATTTTGTTGTGCTGTGAAATACAACATTTGAATGTTTGTTAAAAAAAAACTTATTGTGCAATGCAGTGATATTATATAGTTTCAAAATACAATATATTAACATTTTAATATAGACAAATACAACGTGGGTGTCTAAAGGAGCAAAAATACATAATTGGCTCTTAAATGCAGTTGTGTCCTCATTTATATTGCAAGTCATATCTCTCCGGCCCTTCGTTTGGGATGCTTTTCATGAACTGGCCCCCGTGACAAACCAATTGAATAGCCCTGGTCTATACACTATACCTACACATATGTCTGTCCAAACTTGAATAGTAGATTTTTCACCATAGGTGCCCTTTAAGATTTTACAATATGTTCAAAACTCAGCTGCACGTGTGTTAACTCACACATCATCTCACTCTCACATTACCCCTGTACTCCAACAGTTACACTGGTTGCCTGTTAAGTCACGCATCGATTTTAAAACCTTGATTTTAACTTATAAAGCTGTTCACGGTTCTGCTCCTGATTATATATGTGATCTTACATCTACCTCCTCTTCCTCTCGTAATCTACGTTCCACTTCGGGGCTCACTTTGTTTCAGCCTCGTTGCAAACTTAGCACCATGGGAGGTAGGGCATTCTCTTATCGTGCACCTAAATTCTGGAATGCTCTCCCCACAAACACCAGGAATGCCAGTTCCCTGGACTGTTTTAAGAAACTCCTCAAAACTCATCTTTTTATTATTGCTTATAACTTATGAGGCTTTATTTTATTCTGCATTTTTTTTTTATTAATTATTTCTTTTGCGTATTTCATGTTCTACTGTGTTTTGATGCTCTTGTTAGCGTTTTGAGCCTAAGAAAAGCGCAATATAAATAACATTTTTATTATTATTATTATCATTTCTGGAAGCTGATTCCAGCAGCAAGAGGCATAGTAGCTGAAGGCGGATTCACCCTGCTTTGACTGAATTCATGGAATTTCTAGTTTATATGATCCTAAAGAGCTGAGTGATCTATTAGGTTTGTATTAAGTGAGCATATCTGTGATATATTGAGGTCTTAGGCCATTTAGTGATTTATATACAAGTAATAATACTTTAAAATCTATTCTGAGTGTAACTGAATACACTTTTCAGCCAAGTTTTATAAGCTTTTATACACACACTTGTCAATTTGTATATTTGCATTCACTATTTACTTCTATTTTTAAATATATTTATTATCTGTTTTTTGTCCTGTCTCTGTCATACTGTTGCACTGTAGAAGCTCTGTCACGAAAACAAATTCCTTGTATGTGTGAACATACCTGGCAATGAAGCTCTTTCTGATTCTGATTTTTATTATGTACATGTGATACACACACATACATAGAAAGAAAAACATACAAAAGAATGTTGTTACAAAGATATTTAAATTTCTGTATAATTTGTATCAGGTGTCACAACGACGCAGTAGGTAGCACGCTCGCCTCACAGCAAGAAGGTCGCTGGTTCGAGCCCCAGCTGGGTCAGTTGGTATTTCTGTTTCGAGTTTGCATGTACTCCCCGTGTTTGCGGGGGTTTCCTCCGTGTGCCCTGGTTTCCCCTACAGTCCAAAGACATGCGCTATACTGTAGGTGAAATGAAAAAGCTAAATTGGCCGTAGTGTATGTGTGTGAATAAGAGTGTATGGGTGTTTCCCAATACTGGGATGCAGCTGGAAGGGCATCCGCTGCGTAAAACATATGCTGGATAAGTTGGCGGTTCATTCTGCTGTGGCAACCCCTGATTAATAAAGGGACTAAGCGAAAAGAAAATGAATGAATGAATGAATGAATGAATGAATGAATGAATGAATGAATGAATTTTTATACTTTATTGTCCCTCAAGGGGAAATTTTCTGTGGACTCACAGAGGACTTCAGCAAGTTCTGACACAATAACAATTAAAAATAAGCAAACATGCAAAAGAATTACATACAAAAAAAGCATACGCACACTATTGATCAGTGTTCAATAGTCTGATTGACAATGGGATAAAAGAGTTCTTAAGTCTGTTCTGCTTCCAGTGGAAGGTTCTGTATCTTCTACCAGAAGGTAAGAGATCGTAAAATGGGAAGACTACATGAGATGGACTGTTTAAAATTATTTTCGCTTCATTCAGAGTGCATTGCTCTTAAAGTGTTTGAATACTAGAAAGAGTTTCAGATCCTATTAGTCTCGTAGCAGTTCTGCTAATATTAAAAAAGTTTGATTTCAGATTTACAGAAAATTGCCATACCATGTAGATAGACCATACCTGATGACGCTCTCAAACACAGCCTGATAAAATAAGCACATGGTTTTCTTATCAACACCATAGAACCATAACCTTTTTAAATATTAAAATATTTTCTTAAATATATGCGATTAATCTCAATTAACTTTTCCCCAGCACTATTTTTAACATCAAGCTCAGTTTTTGAATCCTACATATTTTTGAATTTGGAAACGATCTACTTTTGTCATGATTCCATCAGTTACCTGTACACACAATCTCCTTTATGGAGATACAGATGTCAACAACAGCATGGATTGCATGGATTGTTGTTCTGCTTATTTATATTGTGTAAACCACAAAATAAAAAAAAATGTGCAAGCTGATAAATATAGAGAAGATCTAAGTAAGCTGGAAAAAGTGTAATATTTTGACAAACTGAATTTAATAGGCTCTTTTCTGCTTGGTTTGTTATAACATTTGGCAGTCTTTCATACTCTAAATAGTTTATTTCTGGTCTGACTAATTAGTACATGCCTAAACATCAGCAAAATATGCTCATTTCTCCAACATGACTGACTGATGAGTCATCATGGAAACAATCTATAACTAACACAGTCATGCTATATTTGTGTTCTATTCTAATAGATTGTATTTATGGTGTACAAAAGTCTGAGACCAC
>CAIGQS010000121.1:0-171371 GCA_903798195.1 Danio kyathit
TAGCAACCATTTAGAATACCCTAGCAACTGCATAAACACATGAATTTAGCCATTTCTTAGCACTCCATTGCTTTTGCCCAGTTCAGTGATTCATTTTACCCCATCGATTTGCCACGCAAACCCCACTCACATTTTCTTTAGGAAATGTACAATTCTAGTGTTACTATTACTACCCACTTTTTAAAAACTTCGGCGCTTAACTCCTCCCGCATTATTTGCCCTAGACTGATGAGTGAGGTGTCAAATCGTCCGGCCTGTTGAGGAGAGGTGTGCTATGATCTTTCAAAGAGGTTGGGGGTACACTGCCCCCATGAGGGGCAAGAAAGTAACCCCCAAAATCCCCATAGACTTAACATGGGGACAAAATGGCTGACATCCATATCTAGATTAGAGAGTCGTAGAAGCTTGGGGGTGGGCTCATTCTACTCGGCCTGTCAAGTCGGTATTAAGTAGTGATATAACAAATTTGTAGACTCTCCCTAGCAACCACTTTTAGGTCCCCAACAACCATTTTACAGCATAAACAAGCCATATTTCAGCACGGGAACATCATAGAAAGACAGGGTTTGGCCTCTTTTGATGCAGGCTGATAAAATTGCTTTTGTTTTCACTCATTAAAACGGCGTTGCCACAGCCTAGCAACCATTTAGAATACCCTAGCAACTGCATAAACACATGAATTTAGCCATTTCTTAGCACTCCATTGCTTTTGCCCAGTTCAGTGATTCATTTTACCCCATCGATTTGCCACGCAAACCCCACTCACATTTTCTTTAGGAAATGTACAATTCTAGTTAGTGGGGTTTGCCTTAAGGCAAATTCCACTATTGTTATTCTCCATACTTATTATTATTCTTCCTTCTTCTTCTTCTTCCACACAAAATTTCGGCGCGTAACTCGTCCCGCAGCTTTTCGTCCCAGACCCTTGAAAGTGGGGTCAAATCGTCCGGCTTTATCGGGAATGGTGTGCTATGACTTTTATAAGGGGTGGGGGGTTTTTTGGCCCCGCAGGGGCCAAAAAACCCCCCCAAAAACGCATTGACTTAACATTACGCCCAACTTTGACGCATTATAGCGCCAAGGGTGAATTTCGTAGAAATATGGGATTCACAACATCTGTAGGGGGTTGCAGCCTAAGTGAGAACATACCCCGCAAGGGCGTATAAGTTGTACCCCTGGGGTGCTAGGACGTCCCAAAGTGGTCCCATTGACTTAACATGGCCCCCATTGACTCCCATTCATTTTCTAGCACCCCGCTCCCCTCACAAAACTCCCCGCATTGCGGAGCCAACTGTGAATTTCGTAGAACCATGGAATTTACCACATCTCGAAAGGGTTGCAGCCTGAGTCAGAACATACCCCGAAAGGGGGTAAATGTTGTACCCCTGGGGGGCTAGGGGGTCCCAAATCTCCCATTGACTTAACATGGAGCCGAATTTTGACGAATCACTGCGCCGCGTGTGAATTTCATAGACATATGGGATTCACAACATCTGTAGGGGGTTGCAGCCTAAGTGGGAACATACCCCGAAAGGGGCTATAAGTTGTACCCCTGGGGTGCTAGGACGTCCCAAACTGGTCCCCATTGACTTAACATTGCCATTGACTCCCATTCATTACATTGACTCCCATTATAAATGTCACATGTCAATCACATTACATAGCAGTGTCATATAGACTTGGGGGTGGGCTCATTTGACTCAGGCAACCAATCAGCATCTCAATATGATAATGAAGCTCGCAAGCCACGCCCCCCAAACCATTTAAAGACCCCTAATAACTGCCTCATTGACTTAACATGGGGTGGGACGTCCCATTGCTGATCCCATTGACTTCCATTATAAATATCACACATCAATAACATTACATAGGAGTGTCATAGAGACATGGGGGTGGGCTCATTTGACTCAGGCAACCAATCAGCATCTCAATATGATAATGAAGCTCACAAGCCACGCCCACAAACTGATCCCATAGACTGCCATTATAACTGGCCTTCATGCATATCTTTGCATAGCAGTGTCCTATTGACTTGGGGGTTGGCTCATTTGACTCAGACAACCAATGAGCATCTCAATATGATAATGAAGCTCACAAGCCACGCCCCCAAACTGATCCCATAGACTGCCATTATAACTGGCCTACATGCATATCTTTGCATAGCAGTGTCCTATTGACTTGGGGGTTGGCTCATTTGACTCAGACAACCAATGAGCATCTCAATATGATAATGAAGCTCACAAGCCACGCCCCCAAACTGATCCCATAGACTGCCAT
This sequence comes from Danio kyathit, assembly GCA_903798195.1. Lineage (NCBI taxonomy): Eukaryota > Metazoa > Chordata > Actinopteri > Cypriniformes > Danionidae > Danio > Danio kyathit. The sequence goes on from CAIGQS010000121.1 coordinate 2,278, forward strand.
TATAACTGGCCTACATGCATATCTTTGCATAGCAGTGTCCTATTGACTTGGGGGTTGGCTCATTTGACTCAGACAACCAATGAGCATCTCAATATGATAATGAAGCTCACAAGCCACGCCCACAAACTGATCCCATAGACTGCCATTATAACTGGCCTACATGCATATCTTTGCATAGCAGTGTCCTATTGACTTGGGGGTTGGCTCATTTGACTTAGGCAACCAACCACACCCAACTTCACTCTGTAACCACGCCCATGGCAACAAAACAGAGTACCCTAGCAACCATTTATCAACAGCTATATCTCAGCATCAGAACATCGTAGAGACATGGGGATTGGCTCGTTTGGCTCATGCTAGCAAACGGAACTTCCTGTATGCTACACATGCTAGCAGTGACTAGCTACATGCTAATATTGACTAGCCAAGTGCTGTAACTTGCTAGAAATGCTTACTAAGTATAAACAAATGACCAAGCATGTATGTGAGGCTTGCCTAGTAACAACCTAGGGTACCCTAGCAACTGCCTAGCAACCACCCAAATTACCCTAGCAACCGCCTAGCAACCACCTAGCAACCGGCCTAGTAATGCCTCAGTAAGTGCCTAGCGACCACTCAGGACACCCTAGCAACAGCCTAGCAACGCCTTAGCAACCACTCAGAATACCCTAGCAACCACCTAGCAACACCTTAGCAACCACCTAGCAACCACTTAGGACACCCTAGCAACACCTTAGCAACCACCTAGCAACCACTTAGGACACCCTAGCAACCGCCTAGCAACACCTTAGCAACCGCCTAGCAACCACTCAGGACACCCTAGCAACCACCTAGCAACGCCTTAGCAACCACCTAGCAACCACTTAGCACACCCTAGCAACCGCCTAGCAACACCTTAGCAACCACCTAGCAACCACTCAGAACACCCTAGCAACCGCCTAGAAACACCTTAGCAACCACCTAGCAACCACTCAGGACACCCTAGCACCGCCTAGCAACACCTTAGCAACCACCTAGCAACCACTTAGAACACCCTAGCAACCGCCTAGAAACACCTTAGCACCACCTAGCAACCACTTAGGACACCCTAGCAACCACCTACCAACGCCTTAGCAACCACCTAGCAACCACTTAGGACACCCTAGCAACCGCCTAGCAACACCTTAGCAACCACCTAGCAACCACTCAGAACACCCTAGCAACCGCCTAGCAACACCTTAGCAACCACCTAGGACACCCTAGCAACCACCTAGCAACACCTTAGCAACCACCTAGCAACCACTTAGAACACCCTAGCAACCACCTAGCAACACCTTAGCAACCACCTAGCAACCACTTAGGACACCCTAGCAACCGCCTAGCAACATCTTAGCAACCACCTAGCAACCACTCGGAACACCCTAGCAACCGCCTAGCAACACCTTAGCAACCACCTAGCAACCACTTAGGACACCCTAGCAACCGCCTAGCAACACCTGAGCAACCACCTAGCAACCACTCAGAACACCATAGCAACCACCTAGCAACACCATAAACTTAACATTGGCACAAAATGGCTGACATTGGCACAAAATGGCTGACATCCAAAAATCACCATAGACTTAACATAGGCACAAAATGGCTGACATTGGCACAAAATGGCTGACATCCAAATTTCCCCATACACTTAACATTGGCACAAAATGGCTGACATTCAAAAATCCCCATAGACTTAACATAGGCACAAAATGGCTGACATTGGCACAAAATGGCTGACATCCAAATTTCCCTATACACTTAACATTGGCACAAAATGGCTGACATTCAAAAATCCCCATAGACTTAACATAGGCACAAAATGGCTGACATCGATATCTTGATTAGAGAGTCGTAGAAGCTTGGGGGTGGGCTCGTTTTACTCGGCCTATCAAGTCGGTGTTAAGTAGTGACATAACAAATTTCTAGACACTCCCTAGCAACCACTTATAGTACCCTAACAACCACATGACAATATAAACAAGCCCTATTTCAGCACAGGAATATCATAAAAAGACAGGGTTTGGGTTGTTTTGATGCAGGCTAATAAAATCGCTTTTGTTTTCGCTAATTAAAATGGCGTTGCCACAGCATAGCAACCATTTAGAATACCCTAGCAACTACATAAACACATGAATTTTGCCATTTCTCCCCAATAACTGCTATTGGGCAGTTCAGTGATTCATTTTACCCCATCGATTTGCCACGCAAACCCCACTCACATTTTCTTTAGGAAATGTACAATTCTAGTGTTACTATTACTACCCACTTTTTAAAAACTTTGGCGCTTAACTCCTCCCGCATTATTTGCCCTAGACTGATGAGTGAGGTGTCAAATCGTCCGGCCTGTTGAGGAGAGGTGTGCTATGATCTTTCAAAGAGGTTGGGGGTACACTGCCCCCATGAGGGGCAAGAAAGTAACCCCCAAAATCCCCATAGACTTAACATGGGGACAAAATGGCTGACATCCATATCTAGATTAGAGAGTCGTAGAAGCTTGGGGGTGGGCTCATTCTACTCGGCCTGTCAAGTCGGTATTAAGTAGTGATATAACAAATTTGTAGACTCTCCCTAGCAACCACTTTAGGCCCCCAACAACCATTTTACAGCATAAACAAGCCATATTTCAGCACGGGAACATCATAGAAAGACAGGGTTTGGCCTCTTTTGATGCAGGCTGATAAAATTGCTTTTGTTTTCACTCATTAAAACGGCGTTGCCACAGCCTAGCAACCATTTAGAATACCCTAGCAACTGCATAAACACATGAATTTAGCCATTTCTTAGCACTCCATTGCTTTTGCCCAGTTCAGTGATTCATTTTACCCCATCGATTTGCCACGCAAACCCCACTCACATTTTCTTTAGGAAATGTACAATTCTAGTGTTACTATTACTACCCACTTTTTAAAAACTTCGGCGCTTAACTCCTCCCGCATTATTTGCCCTAGACTGATGAGTGAGGTGTCAAATCGTCCGGCCTGTTGAGGAGAGGTGTGCTATGATCTTTCAAAGAGGTTGGGGGTACACTGCCCCCATGAGGGGCAAGAAAGTAACCCCCAAAATCCCCATAGACTTAACATGGGGACAAAATGGCTGACATCCATATCTAGATTAGAGAGTCGTAGAAGCTTGGGGGTGGGCTCATTCTACTCGGCCTGTCAAGTCGGTATTAAGTAGTGATATAACAAATTTGTAGACTCTCCCTAGCAACCACTTTAAGGGCCCCAACAACCATTTTACAGCATAAACAAGCCATATTTCAGCACGGGAACATCATAGAAAGACAGGGTTTGGCCTCTTTTGATGCAGGCTGATAAAATTGCTTTTGTTTTCACTCATTAAAACGGCGTTGCCACAGCCTAGCAACCATTTAGAATACCCTAGCAACTGCATAAACACATGAATTTAGCCATTTCTTAGCACTCCATTGCTTTTGCCCAGTTCAGTGATTCATTTTACCCCATCGATTTGCCACGCAAACCCCACTCACATTTTCTTTAGGAAATGTACAATTCTAGTTAGTGGGGTTTGCCTTAAGGCAAATTCCACTATTGTTATTCTCCATACTTATTATTATTATTATTATTATAATTATTCTTCTTCCACTTTTTTTTCGGCGCTTAACTCGCCCCGCAGTTTTCGTCCCAGACCCTTGAAAGTGGGGTCAAAACGTCCGGATATATCGGGAATGGTGTGCTATGACTTTTACAAGGGGTGGGGGGTTTTTTGGCCCCGCAGGGGCCAAAAAACCCCCCCCAAAAACGTATTGACTTAACATTGAGCCAAACTTTGACGCAGTATAGCGCAAAGTGTGAATTTCGTAGAAATTTGGGATTCACGACAGCTGGAGAGGTTAATAGCCTGTGTAAGACCATACCCCACAAGGGGGTAAATGTTGCACCCCTGGGGCTCTAGGACGTCCCAAAGTTTCGTATTGACTTAACATTGCCCATTGACTCCCATTCATTTCCTAGAAGCCCATACCCCCACACATACACACATACACGCATTGCGAAGCACTGTAATACACACTAGGGGGTTGGCTTATTTGACTCATGCAACCAATCAGCGTCTCAATATGATAATGAAGCTCAAGCCACACCCCCCAAACCATGTAAAGACCCCTAATTGACTTAACATTGGGGTGGGACGTCCCATTAAAATACATTGATCCCATTGATCCCATTGACTTCCATTATAAATGTCAACCATCAATAACATTACGTAGGAGTGTCATAGAGACTTGGGGGTGGACTCGTTTGACTTGGGCAACCAATCAGCTTCTCAATATGATAATGAAGCTCTCAAGCCACGCCCCCAAACCATTTAAACCCCCTTAGTAAGTGATCCTATTGACTCCCATTATAAATGTCACACATCCGTAACATTACATAGCAGTGTCATACAGACATGGGGGTGGGCTCATTTGACTCAGACAACCAATCAGCTTTTCAGTATGATAATGAAGCTCTTAAGCCACGCCCCCAAACTCATTCCATAGACTGCCATTGTAATAGGCCCTTATGCATATCTTTGCATAGGAGTGTCCTACTGACTTGGGGGTGGGTTCATCTGACTCAGACAACCAATGAGCATCTCAATATGATAATGAAGCTCATAGGCCACGCCCCCAAATCGATTTCATAGACTGCCATTATAATAGGCTTTCATGCATATCTTTGCATAGCAGTGTCATACAGACATGGGGGTTGGCTCATATGACTCAGACAACCAATGAGCATCTCAATATGATAATGAAGCTCACAAGCCACGCCCCCAAACTGATCCCATAGACTGCCATTATAACTGGCCTACATGCATATCTTTGCATAGCAGTGTCCTATTGACTTGGGGGTTGGCTCATTTGACTTAGGCAACCAACCACACCCAACTTCACTCTGTAACCACGCCCATGGCAACAAAACAGAGTACCCTAGCAACCATTTATCAACAGCTATATCTCAGCATCAGAACATCGTAGAGACATGGGGATTGGCTCGTTTGGCTCATGCTAGCAAACGGAACTTCCTGTATGCTACACATGCTAGCAGTGACTAGCTACATGCTAATATTGACTAGCCAAGTGCTGTAACTTGCTAGAAATGCTTACTAAGTATAAACAAATGACCAAGCATGTATGTGAGGCTTGCCTAGTAACAACCCAGGGTACCCTAGCAACTGCCTAGCAACCACCCAAATTACCCTAGCAACCGCCTAGCAACCACCTAGCAACGGCCTAGTAATGCCTCAGTAAGTGCCTAGCGACCACTCAGGACACCCTAGCAACACCCTAGCAACGCCTTAGCAACCACTCAGAATACCCTAGCAACCACCTAGCAACACCTTAGCAACCACCTAGCAACCACTTAGGACACCCTAGCAACCGCCTAGCAACACCCTAGCAACGCCTTAGCAACCACTCAGAATACCCTAGCAACACCTTAGCAACCACCTAGCAACCACCCAGGACTCCTTAGCAACCACCTAGCAACACCTTAGCAACCACCTAGCAACCACTTAGGACACCCTAGCAACCACCTAGCAACACCTTAGCAACCACCTAGCAACCACTCAGAACACCCTAGCAACCACCTAGCAACGCCTTAGCAACCACCTAGCAACCACTTAGGACACCCTAGCAACCGCCTAGCAACGCCTTAGCAACCACCTAGCAACCACTCAGAACACCATAGCAACCGCCTAGCAACACCTTAGCAACCACCTAGCAACCACTTAGGACACCCTAGCAACCACCTAGCAACACCTTAGCAACCACATAGCAACCACTTAGAACACCCTAGCAACCACCTAGCAACACCTTAGCAACCACCTAGCAACCACTTAGGACACCCTAGCAACCGCCTAGCAACACCTTAGCAACCACCTAGCAACCACTCGGAACACCCTAGCAACCGCCTAGCAACACCTTAGCAACCACCTAGCAACCACTTAGGACACCCTAGCAACCGCCTAGCAACACCTTAGCAACCACCTAGCAACCACTCAGAACACCATAGCAACCACCTAGCAACACCATAAACTTAACATTGGCACAAAATGGCTGACATTGGCACAAAATGGCTGACATCCAAAAATCGCCATAGACTTAACATAGGCACAAAATGGCTGACATTGGCACAAAATGGCTGACATCCAAATTTCCCCATACACTTAACATTGGCACAAAATGGCTGACATTCAAAAATCCCCATAGACTTAACATAGGCACAAAATGGCTGACATTGGCACAAAATGGCTGACATCCAAATTTCCCTATACACTTAACATTGGCACAAAATGGCTGACATTCAAAAATCCCCATAGACTTAACATAGGCACAAAATGGCTGACATCGATATCTTGATTAGAGAGTCGTAGAAGCTTGGGGGTGGGCTCGTTTTACTCGGCCTATCAAGTCGGTGTTAAGTAGTGACATAACAAATTTCTAGACACTCCCTAGCAACCACTTATAGTACCCTAACAACCACATGACAATATAAACAAGCCCTATTTCAGCACAGGAATATCATAAAAAGACAGGGTTTGGGTTGTTTTGATGCAGGCTGATAAAATCGCTTTTGTTTTCGCTAATTAAAATGGCGTTGCCACAGCATAGCAACCATTTAGAATACCCTAGCAACTACATAAACCACATGAATTTTGCCATTTCTCCCCAATAACTGCTATTGGGCAGTTCAGTGATTCATTTTACCCCATCGATTTGCCACGCAAACCCCACTCACATTTTCTTTAGGAAATGTACAATTCTAGTTAGTGGGGTTTGCCTTAAGGCAAATTCCACTATTGTATTCTCCATACTTATTATTATTATTATATATTATTATTCTTCTTCCCACTTTTTTTTCGGCGCGTAACTCGCCCCGCAGCTTTTCGTCCCAGACCCTTGAAAGTGGGGTCAAATCGTCGGCTTTATCGGGAATGGTGTGCTATGACTTTTATAAGGGGTGGGGGTTTTTTGGCCCCGCAGGGGCCAAAAAACCCCCCCCAAAAATCCTATTGACGTAACATTGAGCCGAACGTTTGACGCAGTATAGCGCCAAGTGTGAATTTCGTAGAAATTTGGGATTCACGAACAGCTGGAGACATTACCAGCCTGTGTAAGACCATACCCCACAAGGGGTAAAGTTGTACCCCTGGGGCTCTAGGACGTCCCAAAGTTTCGTATTGACTTAACATTGGCCATTGACTCCCATTCATTTTCTAGACCACCGCTCCCCCTCATATACACCCCGCATTGCAAAACCAACTGGGAATTTCGTAGAGACATGGGATTTACCACATCTCGAAAGGGTTGCAGCCTGAGTCAGAACATACCCCGAAAGGGGGTATAAGTTGTACCCGTGGGGTGCTAGGGGGTCCCAAAGTGGTCCCATTCACTTAACATTGCCCATTGACTCCCATTCATTACCTAGACTCCCATTCAACCACACATAGCAGTGGCACACAAACTTAGAGGTGGGCTTATTTGACTCAGGCAACCAATCAGCGTCTCAATATGATAATGAAGCTCGCAAGCCACGCCCCCCAAACCATTTAAAGACCCCTAATAACTGCCTCATTGACTTAACATGGGGTGGGACGTCCCATTGCTGATCCCATTGACTTCCATTATAAATGTCACACATCAATAACATTACATAGGAGTGTCATAGAGACATGGGGGTGGGCTCATTTGACTCAGGCAACCAATCAGCATCTCAATATGATAATGAAGCTCACAAGCCACGCCCCCAAACTGATCCCATAGACTGCCATTATAACAGGCCTACATGCATATCTTTGCATAGCAGTGTCCTATTGACTTGGGGGTTGGCTCATTTGACTCAGACAACCAATGAGCATCTCAATATGATAATGAAGCTCACAAGCCACGCCCCCAAACTGATCCCATAGACTGCCATTATAACTGGCCTACATGCATATCTTTGCATAGCAGTGTCCTATTGACTTGGGGGTTGGCTCATTTGACTCAGACAACCAATGAGCATCTCAATATGATAATGAAGCTCACAAGCCACGCCCCCAAACTGATCCCATAGACTGCCATTATAACTGGCCTACATGCATATCTTTGCATAGCAGTGTCCTATTGACTTGGGGGTTGGCTCATTTGACTGGGGGTTGGCTCATTTGACTCGGACAACCAATGAGCATCTCAATATGATAATGAAGCTCACAAGCCACGCCCCCAAACTGATCCCATAGACTGCCATTATAACTGGCCTACATGCATATCTTTGCATTGCAGTGTCATACAGACATGGGGGTTGGCTCATTTGACTTAGACAACCAATCAACATCTCAATATGATAATTAAGCTCACAAGCCACGCCCCCAAACGGGTCCCATAGACTGCCATTATAATAGGCTTTGATGCATATCTTTGCATAGCAGTGACCTATTGACTAGGGGGTTGGCTCATTTGACTCAGACAACCAATGAGCATTTCAATATGATAATGAAGCTCACAAGCCACGCCCCCAAACTGATCCCATAGACTGCCATTATAACTGGCCTACATGCATATCTTTGCATAGCAGTGTCCTATTGACTTGGGGGTTGGCTCATTTGACTTAGGCAACCAACCACACCCAACTTCACTCTGTAACCACGCCCATGGCAACAAAACAGAGTACCCTAGCAACCATTTATCAACAGCTATATCTCAGCATCAGAACATCGTAGAGACATGGGGATTGGCTCGTTTGGCTCATGCTAGCAAACGGAACTTCCTATATGCTACACATGCTAGCAGTGACTAGCTACATGCTAATATTGACTAGCCAAGTGCTGTAACTTGCTAGAAATGCTTACTAAGTATAAACAAATGACCAAGCATGTATGTGAGGCTTGCCTAGTAACAACCTAGGGTACCCTAGCAACTGCCTAGCAACCACCCAAATTACCCTAGCAACCGCCTAGCAACCACCTAGCAACCGCCTAGCAACGGCCTAGTAATGCCTCAGTAAGTGCCTAGCGACCACTCAGGACACCCTAGCAACACCCTAGCAACGCCTTAGCAACCACTCAGATTACCCTAGCAACCACCTAGCAACACCTTAGCAACCACCTAGCAACCACTTAGGACACCCTAGCAACACCTTAGCAACCACCTAGCAACCACTTAGGACACCCTAGCAACCGCCTAGCAACACCTTAGCAACCGCCTAGCAACCACTCAGGACACCCTAGCAACCACCTAGCAACGCCTTAGCAACCACCTAGCAACCACTTAGGACACCCTAGCAACCGCCTAGCAACACCTTAGCAACCACCTAGCAACCACTCAGAACACCCTAGCAACCGCCTAGCAACACCTTAGCAACCACCTAGCAACCACTCAGGATACCCTAGCAACCACCTAGCAACACCTTAGCAACCACCTAGCAACCACTTAGAACACCCTAACCGCAACACCCTTAGCAACCACCCTAGCAACCACTTAGGACACCCTAGCAACCACCTAGCAACACCTTAGCAACCACCTAGCAACCACTTAGAACACCCTAGCAACCGCCTAGCAACACCTTAGCAACCACCTAGCAACCACTCCAGAACACCCTAGCAACCGCCTAGCAACACCTTAGTAACCACCTAGCAACCACTCAGGACACCCTAGCAACCGCCTAACAACACCTTAGCAACCACCTAGCAACCACTTAGGACACCCTAGCAACCACCTAGCAACACCTTAGCATCCACCTAGCAACCACTCAGAACACCATAGCAACCACCTAGCAACACCATAAATTTAATATTGGCACAAAATGGCTGACATTGGCACAAAATGGCTGACATCCAAAAATCCCCATAGGCTTAACATTGCCACAAAATGGCTGACATCGATATCTAGATTACAGAGTCGTAGAAGCTTGGGGGTGGGCTCGTTTTACTCGGCCTGTCAAGTCGGTATTAAGTAGTGATATACTAAATTTGTAGACACTCCCTAGCAACCACTTTTAGGCCCCTAACAACCACATAACAACATAAACAAGGCATATTTCAGCACAGGAATAACATAGAAAGACAGGGTTTGGCCTCTATTGATGCAGGCTGATAAAATTGTATTTGTTTTTACATCATTAAAACGGCGTTGCCACAGCCTAGCAACCATTTAGAATACCCTAGCAACTGCATAAACACATGAATTTAGCCAATTTCTTAGCACTCCATTGCTTTTGCCCAGTTCAGTGATTCATTTTACCCCATCGATTTGCCACGCAAACCCCACTCACATTTTCTTTAGGAAATGTACAATTCTAGTTATGTTTATTATTTATAAAGAATGATCTTATTTTACATTCCTGATCCTACCCAATACCTAAACCCAACTACTACCTTACTAACTATTAATAAACAGCTAATTAGTTTAGCTAATAAGTAGTTGAAAGTGTTAGTAAATGATTTGTTAATAGTGTGAATTGTACATTAGTGTGACCAAATATTTATTTATCATTACTATCATTAGTCAGTAAAAATACAACTTTTCATTGTTAGTTCATGTTAGGTCAAGTCCATTAAATAACTCATTCATTCAATCATTCATTCATTTCCCTTTATTAATCCGGGGTCGCCACAGTGGAATGAACCGCCAACTTATCCAGCACGTTTTTACGCAGCGGATGCCCTTCCAGCTGCAACCCATCTCTGGGAAACATCCACACACACTCATTCACACTCATACACTATGGACAATTTAGCTTATTCAATTCATCTGTACTGCATGTCTTTGGACTGTGGGGGAAACCGGAGCACCCGGAGGAAACCCAAGCGAATGCAGGGAGAACATGCAAACTCCACACAAAAATGCCAACTGACCCAGCCGAGGCTCGAACCAGCGGCCTTCTTGCTGTGAGGCGACAGCACTACCTACTGCGCCACTGCGTCGCCTCCTTTAAATAACTATACTGTTGAAATTAACATTAAGATAAAAAAAATACTGTAGAAATGTTAACTAGGGGCGACCACTTATGTGAACACATGTTAACTAATGTAGTTAAATGTGCAGTAGGTGATCTATCCGTTAGCATAATAGCTTTGAAAACACAGTCCCTCCCCTGCCTTCCAAAGCCACGCCTCCAGAAATCACAAACGTGCACATTAAAGATGACAGAGACCCACTAGATCATGTCATTCGCCAGTTTGAAAACTTTATAATACTTTATAATACTGCAATTCCGAATGAAAAACTGTATTATATCTAGCACGTTTTCAGTTGTGTAGCAAGCAAAACTTGTAATGTTCAATATTTCATGCATGCAAGGATCGCTGATCTCACTCTCTCATATGCTTTGTCCTAAATCAACTACTGTATGCTTAGTGCCTGGCCGGCGGTGTGCAATATTCAGACCGAATATTCAAAGTAGCATGGTAAGCAATATAGGAACCATGTCACAGGTTGTCATTGCTCAAAAATGGACCAATGTGAATATAAAACCAACTTGACCTCAGTAAAGCAGGCTAGACGGAATAGCACTATTTACTTAAGTTTTGTTGTTAAACTAAATAAAATCTACATTATCAATGCTGTAAATTGTCCCTTATGAAATTAAAAATAGTCACATCAATCTTTCACCAGAAGATTTCAGTGGCTGAACAACACTTCTGTGCATATAACCTATTCATAAAACAACAAAATCTACATAAGCTTTGCGTGACTAAAATAGTTTTAAAACATAACATTACCTGTCTAAAAGAAATACTTCAGCCATATCCCTGCTGAAAAATCCAGCTTAAACCAGCCTAAGCTGGTTGGCTGGTTTTAGCTGGCTGACCAGCCTGGTTTTAGAGGGGTTTTGGCCATTTCCAGGCTGGTTTCCAGCCATTTCCAGCCTGGTCTTGGTTGGTCAGGCTGGAAAATGACCAGCTTAAACCAGCTAAAACCAGCTTGACCAGCCTGGTTTAAGCTGGACATAGCTGGTTTTGGCTGGTCAAGCTGGTTTTAGCTGGTCAACTCCCAGCCTGACCAGCTAAGACCAGGCTGGAAATGGCTGGAAACCAACCTGGAAATGGCCAAAACCCCTCTAAAACCAGGCTGGTTGACCAGCTAAACCAGCTTAGGCTGGTTTAAGCTGGATTTTTCAGCAGGGATGGTTTTATTCTTCCTCCAGCGTGGAGGAGTAACTCCAATATTGATTCAGAATTTTAACAAGTTTTGATTCAGCATTTATTTTTACTGCTGTCACTGTTTCACATGCAAATGGCAGATCTGTCTTATGGGAATTGTCGGCTCGACAAATTTTAATTGGTCGAACATTTTTTACTCTTATGCCTTACCCAGAATATAAAAATACATATAAATACATTTAGATCATTTACTTTAATCATTACCATCGGAATGTGAAGAGACTTTCAACCAGCACAACAAAAATGCTACACCTTTAAGTGATATTAACAAATGAAACCTCATTATAAAATGTTACTTTAGTTATAAATAATAAAAATAAAATAACATTAAATGATCATGTCTAATGTGCCCTATCTAAAATCTACTTTTTAAGAATATGATTGAGCATTTGCGGAGAGATTGTTTGACAGGTAATCTGACCAATCAGATTTGATATCATGTGCTTCGGTTGCTATCTGCCATTTTGTCTGACAAATGATGGATCGGAACAACATTGGTGGACTTGAACTTGAAAATCTATAAAAAGGTGCTCGAATGGGACACCGGGGACCGACTGACAGGGTGAATATACAAAATTTAAGCCTACTCTTGTCAGAAACATCCATTTTAGAAAGAGATTCGTGAAAAAAAAATCACAATCTGACAGTGGAAGTGCCGTAGGTGGTAGAAAAAGCAAATATGCCAATCATATTTTTACTTTATGCATTCATTAATTTTGTTTCGGCTTAGTACCTTTATTCATCAGGGATCACCACAGCGGAATGAACCACCAACTTATCAAGCATATGTTTTACACAGCGGATGCCCTTCCAGCTGCAACCCAGTAATGGGAAACATCCATACACACTCATTCACACACATACACTAAGGCCAATTTAGTTTATTCATTTCACCTATAGCGCATTTCCTTGGACAGTGAAGGAAACCGGAGGAAACCCACGCGAACATAAAAACTCCACACAGAAATGACAACTGACCAACCCGGGACTCGAACCAGCAACCTTTTTGCGGTGAGGCGACAGTGCTAATTATTGAGCCACTGTGTCACCCCATTTTTACTTTATTCCAACAAAAAAAAAATTAAGCATTTATTTAGAAATTAAATATTTGTGTAATTAAAACTAACCAATGAGAAGGACCGGCCGGACTCCGTAGGAGTTCAGAAGGTTGTCAGGAATGATGACCGTTTCTCCTGCTGTGATTGGCTGTGGTTGTATGACCCCTGACACTGATGCAGGCTGTTGATTGGACAGGGACAATAAAGGACCTGGAATGAAACAGCAAAACATTAAATCCATGTACTGGAACATATAGCCTGTGTGGTCAAGCCATTGCTGAATGCTAATAATACTTTGGATGGATCACAGTTCACACCCTCAAGCTTTGTTAATGTGACAGTCCAATCAATGGTGACGGCAAGGTAACTAAGCTAAAGGATCACAGTGGATGAATCTCCAAGCTCCATTGCCTCAGCTAAACCTTTCAAGCTGCTATGAAACAGTTCAGGACCTACTTTAGCCTGACATTTCACTCCTGTATCTACAGAAACAATGAATAAATCATCCCTGTGGATAGAAAATATGGATATCTCTTGGTACTTGTTAAAAGGAAAAGTAGAGATAATCAAATTCATGTCTGCTTAGGGACATGCATAAACACCCTGGATAAACTGACCAATGGCAATACAAATCTGATAATCAACAAACAACAGGCTGAGTGATTGAGTTTCAAATTACCAGAGCTGCAGGTCAGTGGTCGGATGGCTGGTACAGGGACAGCTGTGGCTGGGATGGGCACTAAGGTGGTGGGATGCCAACTACGATGCCGCTTTTTTGGTGGGCCTGTTGACATAGCAGTGGAGGCTGCAAGAAAGAGCATGAGATGGAAAATGCGTTACTATCAAGATGTCATTTCAAATTGGATAGTGGAAATATTTGATGAGTTAAAATATACAACCCAGGCTCATTCTGAAAACGTACCGCTATAAAGATTTCTGGAGATCACGAAATACGTTCCAATATGTTTTTTGCAGTTTTTGTTTTCGCGAATCCACCAGAGGCCGCAGTGTACACTTTTTGAGATCTTAAATTTCTCCTGCGAGTGCCACTCATGCCTGCTCTTCTCGCGTGAATCCACCGGAGGCAACTGCCGACTGACTGACTGACGGATTGACTGACCCACCCTCCTCCTTCCCTAAACCCAACCAATAGTGTTTTCAAAAGCACAGATTGACCTCCACACCCACCTCTCAAAATCCAACCCACAGTCGTGGACAACTCCTCTCTGCGTCTCAAGTCCGTCGACGTAAATGGCGAGCTAACTGGACAAACTGGTAACAGTAGGAAAGCCGTCCATTCGGAGGTAAGTGGTCAACTTGTAATCTTGAAAAGGAACAGCATCATACCGCCTCGTAGCGTTCGTTTTAAAAACGAAATGCAGCCATACGTACTGGCTACATAATTCTCGATCTCCAGAAACATATATAGGGCTATGTTTTCAGAATGAGCCTATGTTAAATTTAGACCCCTGCATATGCTGCGATTGGCCAGTTTAATGCTTACCTGGACTGTCTCCTGGTTCTGTGGTCCTATAGCCATGACTAGGGGTGGAGAGTGGGTTTGTACGAGGTGGGCTCAGTAGACTGGACCGTCCATCCATACTGAGACCGTTAGTTAGACCATTTACTCGGAGGGCAGTGGGAACTGTGCAATAAAATTATTTTGGGAATTTAAACAAGTGCAGAGAAAACATACTACAGTTCAAAAGTGTGGCTATCTACGTGATCAAAACAATAATATATAAATAATATATAAAATGGATATACAAGGAATTTTTACAAATTTAAAGAATTTTACATGAACGTTTCATGATAAGGGTGTTTTCAGTGTCTCGATTAACAGTAAGTGATGCACATAAACTGCTGAATGTTGTATTTTGTGTGAATTGTAACAATGTGCCATACATCTAATACATCTAATAATAATAATAATAATGTATTTAATAATTATTATAAGATACTTTAGTCACACTTTACAATAAAGTTTAATTAGTTAATGCAAGTTAACATATTTATTAACATGAACTCATAATGACCAATATTTGTAAAGCCGTTATTAATCATAGTTCAGCATTTACTAATGCATTATTGAAATCCAAACTCATGCTTGTTAACATTAGCTTATGCACCATGAGTTAACATGAACTAACAATAAACAACTTTATTTTCATCAAATAACATGAAGTAATATAGATAAATACTGTAATAGATGTATTCTTCAGTGTTTGTTCATGTTAGTACATACTAATATTAACTAAAGCCCTGGTCAGATCACACGAATTTGTCACAATTTCCACATAATTTCCTTGACGTAGGGTGTCGTGGCAGAAGATTTGATCGTTTCTTCTCGTGTAATGTGGCATAGTTCACGACAACCGATACCATGTCTGTGATGCTTTACGACACCATAGCAAAAGGTCTAGTATGTTTAATTCTTTACTGTTCTTCACAACTAGTTCCGTCAGGTGGGTGACATTGTGCAATAGGAGCACATAACTTCTCGGTTTTATCAGCAGGTGCTGCCGTTAATGCACCGGTCAGGTAAATAAATTATAGGCTGCATATTTACTGATGGGTGAGTTTCTGAGTTCTCTCATCCTTCCAACAGAGTTTGTTCTTGCGAGGTAATCTGGGAACATGTTCAGCGCTGCGAATACATTGTAAAAGCATGTCCTGCTATTCCAAATTTGTCATTAACAGTGAAAACAGTTTAATATAGGCTTCTCTGAAACTGTGAATATTTAGTTTTATTTAGGCTAGATTAGTATTATACTTAACAAACCAACACAATCTCATGGGAATTCGTGTTTTGGCGCTAAAGCATACAGTATAGCGGACTTGTTTTGAAGCACTTCACCTAAAATGTTATTCGGTATTCTTGTTTATCTAGTAGGTAACTGACCAACAAAAAAATACATTAGAATTAAGATACAAATTATACCAAACGAAATTTGTTTCATAAGATATTTTGATCCAAGAAAAATATACGAATTATATTTTTGTTTGTGTGCGTCCTCTACGGTGATGAATTGTTTTGCACCGTGGAAAATGAGAATTTAATTAATGCTTCACTGTAACTGTTGTATCACAAACCTCTGTCATATATTTGCAAATTTTTTAATACATCATTCTTTTAAAGATTATGTCTTGAGCGTTTGATTTGTCCTTAGTGCTGATGTACTTTCATTTTTTCCATCTCACTCATGGCAAGTTCAGGCAAGGGACTGTTTAATAAGCAAGATTGATTCTATTAATATCATAAAGAACCTCCTTAACCAATGTAGCCTAGTTGTTAGCAAGCATAATTTTTAAATTGAGATTGAAATAAAATTAAAAAAAAAACATTGAAATTAAGATAAGAAATATTGTTATAGCAACAATTGTGACTGCTTTGGGAAATAACGCTCATTGTAGACGTCAAGGGATGACTGATCGTGAAAGAACGTGTAGTCTGGCACATTTGTTACCCACGACAAGTAAAGATTTGATCAAGACAAAATCGCATAGTTTGACATAGTGACTTTCGTAACCGACAATAAAAATCGTGTGATCTGACCAGGGCTTAATACGACCTTATACAGATATTTTAAAGTTCAGCAGTATATATGTAGTGATACTGATAGTGATATATCTGTTTTCATCTGTTTATTATTGATTTCCTTTAACTGATGGCACGTTGATAATGAACTGCTGGGCCACTTTTGCATGTAATATTCCTGACACATACACAAATAGTAACATAAATGTCTTAAACATCAATCAGAGAAAACTTGAAGCATGTATGATACAGTATTTCTAGACCTATAATATAGTATTAGGCCCTGCACACAAATCTTTAAAAAAAATGTATACTTAAATTATTCCACAATTTCCCCTGTGCTCTGAGAGGTGTCATGTTATTTACATTAATGGCTAATGGCTACTCTTCTGGTGACAAACTATGCAAATGCCTACCCAGAAGCACACAAATTCATCAGGGAATGCATTCTTGCTCATTTCTGAAGAAGAATGGTTCCCGTGGAACAGTTTATTGATTTCCTTTAACTGATGGCACGTTGATAATGAACTGCTGGGCCACTTTTGCATCTAATATTCCTGACACACACACAAATAGTAACATAAATGTCTTAAACATCAATCAGAAAAAAAATTGAAGCGTGGTGGTGACATTAAGACCCTTAATACAGTATTTCCAGAGCTATATTGATGTTTGGGAGTGACTAATTGCGTGCGATTCCATAAGTGTGTACAGGGCTTGTGATGGTAAGCAGCCAATACAAATGACCTTCAGAGAGGAGATTTATTTTGTCCTTTTGTGGAGAAAAACAAGGCAGCTAACAACACTGAACACAGCTTTGTGGCTGCTTAATGTAAAAAAAAAAAATCTAAAATTAAAACAATAGCTACAATATCTATACAGAAAAATATGGCAATTTATGCAAATTACATACATGACATACAAGTTCATATTTGGATTCCAAATATATATATAAAATATTAGACAGATTAGGTGCATTTCTGGGGACCACTGATAATCAATTTGGTTTTAAGTCTCATCACAGCACTGATTTATGCATTTATGCGTTAAAGGAAGTAGTAGAACTGTAAAAAAGGCAAAATTCTAAGAGTATAATTGGTTTTATTGATGCCTCTAAAGCTTTTGATATAGGGTAATCATCAAAAGCTTTTTAGTAAATTAAAACAAAGAGGAATACCTAATAGTACTTTAAGAATTTACTGGTATACTAATCAAAGTATGCAGATTAAGTGGGGCAATTCTGTATTTGATACATTTAAAGTATGAAATGGAGTACGACAATGAAGTTTACTCTTTTTATGTTCACATGAATGAGTTGTCTGAGGAATTATGTGACTGTAGGACTGGCTGTGTGCTTGGTGATGCTATAATAAATCATTACATACATGTATGCTGATGATTTGGTTATCTTTTCCCCAAGAAGCGCTAGTTTTCAGCAGCTGCTTAATATTTGTGCAGATTATGGGCAGAGATATGATGTGCAATTTAATTTAAAAAGAGTGTGAATTACATGTAGAACCAAAGAACATAGAGATATGTTTTTTACAGATTTTTATTTGTCAGGGCAAGTTTTAAATGTTAGTAAAACTGTTAAATATTTAGATCATGTCATTACTGAAGATATAAGTGATGATAATGATATGTACAGGGAACGTCGAAAGTTATATGCTCAAGCTATACCTCTTTAGAACTTAGTGTAGTTCTTTATATACTGCTCCTCTGTGGTATAATTTTTCAAGTGAAGACCAAGTGAATTATTTTGTAAGGTAAGAGTTTGATATTTTTTTGCTTTGATGAGAAATTTAATCTCTAAGTTTATCTGTCTATTGTTGAATTCTCAGAATAGCATTTTAATGTTGTTGATAAACCCTAGGCTTACTGAGGTGTAAGTATTTCTAGAGTCTGAAATAGAGAGATTGTATGATAAGTCATATATGCAACATATATTTCAAAAATATTAGCAAAAATAGCAGTTTGCATATGTGCCTCCCACTTGTTAAGGGACCAAAAGTAATGGGACAGAATAATAATCATAAATCAAACTTTCACTTTTTAATATTTGGTTGCAAATCCTTTGTAGTCAATTACAGCCTGAAGTCTGAAACGCATAGACATCACCAGACACTGGGTTTTATTCCTGGTGGTGCTCTGCCAGGCCTCTTAAAAACTCATCTTGTTCATTTCATTTAAAATCTGTTGTGTTGGTGTATAGAGCCAAAAATGTAAGAATTGTGTCGATGTCCAAATATTCTTGGACCTAACCGTATATTCTCATATATTACCCATTGGAAATACTACAGTTTTTCTCAGTCGCTTTGGTGCATTTCTCACAACACTATTTACATTTGCACAACAGTTCATGCATTACTCAAAACAATTAGTCATTTGTACGCATCATAGTAGCAGTTTCTCATTCCTTCCAGCAAATTGCAAATGCTTTTGGACATGCATCAATTGCTTTCATACAACTCTCTGCTGTTTGTAACATTATCATTTGCTTATGTCATGTCAGTCAAAATTAACTAAACTTGTGGATGCTGAATAGTCATTCCATATAAAACGAATAGTCCTCATTTCATTACTTGAGTCATTACATACAAAAATGTTGAACTAGTTGTCAAAATCTGTCAAGCTAATTTTATTTAAAAACTTTAAATCTTTTTTTTTTCTGAAAATGTCTCCTGAATTGAACAATTTGATGCATGATTTACAGACCTGTGTCTGTTGTAGATTCAGTTCCAATATGTACTGCAATATTGCTTACAGTTGTGCACAGCTCTACCCAAAGGGAGTTTATGTTTGTTGTAAATAAGGGTGTATTTATTCTTTTGCACAATGCTGTGAATAAATTAGAATTGTAAAGAGCAAATGCAGTAAAAATGTGAAACATACATATTCAGTGTCTTGTACTCAAATAACTCACTAAATGCAGTGATGTCTAACTTTACTGTAGTTTTCAAATGGCTGTGCAAATAGTATATAGTGCTGTCTTGAGTAATTTCAGGACGTGTCACCAAAATCTGACTTTTTTGCATTATAAAAAATGTACAGAGTAAAGTGTCATAATGAAAACATGACAAAGCCATTTGACTATCTTGTACATAAATAACGGTGTCAGGACTTTTCATTTTGATGACACTGACACTTTCATTGACATCAATACTTGCTTTTGAGGATTGAGCTATCCATTTTGAACAAGTGACACCCTTTTGCAGGTTATCCACTAGGTTTTGCAGTTTGAACTAATTGTTTTGAGAAATGCATTAACTGTTGTGCAAATGTAAATAGTGTTTTGAGAAATGCACCAAAGCGACTGAGAAAAACTGTAATATGTACATATATGTTGTAATATATTACATGAAATTATATGTATAAACATTCATATATAGCCATATACTGCACAGCTAGAGCTAACACAGTTAAAGAGGAAGATGATTAAGCTTCAATGTTTATTCTTGTTTAGTCTTTGCTTCCAAAAGCTTTTATTTTTGTAGAAAACTGTTTCAAAAGGCTTTTCTTTTGTTATTTGAAATGCATGTTTATAGTGACTTAAACAAAGAATTCTCAAAGAATTAGGAGAGATGGAGTGCATCAGAGTGGCTAAGAAAACACTTATTATGTGCTGCTCACATCTAGGCATGGACCAGTATAAAATTCTGACGGTATGATAACCTTGGATATATATATCACAGTTTCACGGTATTGTGTGTACTGCTCTAAAATATATTCTTTTTAAATTCCTGGGTAAAAAACTAAAACTTTTTTCACTTTTAAACACAATATATTTTATTTTGTGAAACATTTAGATGTTTTGGAGCAGTACACATGTCAGGCTAAATAATTTAAATGAATTATTGATATATTTAAAAAACACAGATTTTTTATTTTACAATTTAAAATGGCATCTTTTGATATCTTTTTCTGCTGGAGATACTGTAAATATAAATAAAAAAAATCATACTCATACCTTAGGAATGGTATAGCAGAAAATTTTGACGGTTTTAAAACCTTGCCTTTTCCAAACCGCAGTATATCTTGAAACGGTTATCGTTCCATGCCTACTCACATCAGAAGTTCCATCTGTTGTGCATCAGATTGACTGCACACATTGATAGGACCACATTATAGTTTGTGCGATTTGATAATTATTAAATAGTACCAAATATTAACTATGTTATCAGGCATTTTTAGAATTAATTATAAAGTTACCGACCAACAGGCAAGCAATAGCGTTTCATACACTGTAAAACCCAAAAGTTTAAGGTAACGCAAACCATTTGAGGAAACCAACTGCAACAAACCCTTTAAATTCAAAAACGAATCCTAATGAGTACTGTGAACTTAATTTATTTGAGTAAACAAAGCATATTGAACACCCAATAAATGAAGAGAACTCAAACCAACTGAATACTGTTAAACCCAATAAGTTAAGGCAACTCAAACCATTTTAGGAAACCGATTGCAACAAACCGTTTGAGTTAAAAAACTAATCTGTATGAGTACTGTGAACTTACTCTATTTAAATTGAAGTAATGAGGTATTAAATTAACTCATTTTAACTCAAAACTCTTTTCAAATGAGTAGAATTAACTTTCAGTAAATTTTGAGTTAACTACACTCATTTCATTTGATAAAGTTGACTGTAGGGTTTTACATTGTATATTTACATTTTTGTCATTAAAAAATGATTACTTTTAAGCCCAAATCAATAGTTCTTGAGATAATAGTTCTCCATAAAGGTTTAAATCATATGAAGGAGAATAAATGAGAAAGTAATTTTCATTTCTGGGTCAAATATCCCCTTATGGTTTGTACACCGTGACCTGTTCAAATCTCTAATCCATAAACATAGGGAATAACATGTTATTTGTTTAGCATGCTGAATTGTTAGGTTATAATGCTGAAATTACAAAAAAATATATGAAATGTTTGCATTTTTAAAAAATCTACTTCATTCAGAGAATGATTGATGGCTTTAGTCTGGTATTATGAGAAATCAATGCTGCTTTGAATTCAAAATGAAGACAAATATCTGATACCGATCGGTAATGTCTTGGTCCCATGGGTCGGTGTGTTCAATGGTTTAAGGAAGCCCAGCTCCTGGGGTCCAAAAATCCCTGAGGATGAGCCAGATTGCATGCGGGCAGGAGGTGAGTCTGTGGGTCAAAAAACAACATATTATACAAATACATAGCTTTATTCCAGCTTTATTATTTTTTTCCAGCTTGCTTTAAAAAGAAAGAAACTTGTGAAGGTTTGGAACCAATTTAGGGGGAGTAAATAGTGAGCAAATTTGTATTTTTTGGGTGAGCTATCCCATCCGGGAGATATTAGGTAAAAAGCTTAAATTCATCAAATTTGATGTACAATAATAGGCCCTTCTCCTAAACCTATTTTGGGCACTGTAAAAGACTGTTATCAGCACTAATGGACGCACTCTGCTGCCAGCTGCCTGTTTCTCTGAATGGTGTTGTGAGGAAGAATGAGACAATGACTTGCTTTCTTTCACCAAACACTGTTGGGTAAACACCGTGTGGCCTCTAGCCAGATGTCACCAAATGCTGAGTAGCCCCCCCTAGCTCTCTTTAACCCCAGGTTTCACCCCCACCCCCGTATGTCCCCTCCCCCCCCGAACAGAACATGACCTCTGTGCATGCTAAAACCAGCTGAAGATGAACAACCTCCACTGGACAGATGCAGTGTGTGTTGTCTTACACTGGACCTCCAGTAAACACCAGAAAGCTTTTAGAACAAAACCGTGCGACCAGGCATACAATATTTGATGGTCCACACGTCCACTCACCTGAGAGGGGGAAGGGAGATGGACTGTGGCCATTTGTGTCTCCATTTTCTTTGCTGCTTAGTGAGGATGAGGAACTAGGCTTGGATGAAGAAGCACTGTTTGAGAAGGGTCGTGTCTTACAATCTGTGTGGAGAAAAAAAAAAAGATGTTTGGTGAAACATTTTTTTCTGTCAAATCAAACATGTTTAGTAACAACAAACACAACTGTATTTAATTTTTAAATTACTTTTCTATAATTTCTAAATAAATAATCTCGATGTGGTATATATATATATATATATATATATATATATATATATATATATATATATATATATATATATATATATATATATATATATATATATATATATATATATTATAGGTGGGCATAGATACATTTTTTTATCTAGATTATTCTCACTGTAATCTTGGAATTAATCTAGATTAAAATGGCTCATTTGAATTCTGCCAATGACATTCAGAATATGTGTGCTACCCAAATAATGACTAAAAGTAATCTTTGAGAATGGGTTTCTCAAGCCAGGTGACGCATTAGACCAGGGGCTCATCTCCTGTTTCCAAAATGCATCACAAACTGCTTGAGAAACTGTTCTACTATGATAATTGGTGACGAAAATAAATGATGTTCAATAAGATGTACTTGTGTTTACTGTTTATTCAGTTAAACATGAATTTTGAACTGTAGGCCTACATAAGCTCGAAACAGTGATTTTTGATAACCTTAATCCGACTAAAGTCATAACTGAACTAAACAGAAATGGAATATAGACGTGGAGAATGCATATATTAGTGGCATTATTGAAGTAAACACCGCAATCAAACTATAACTGTCATGTAGGACTTTTCACCATATTTTCCGACAAGATCCACACACACGCAGCTGTCAGTAAGGGACCGCACACACACACACATCGCGAAATGTTTTTTTCTTTCCATTTGGCGTGCGTTATTAAATTCCACAACACTCTCACCAGTCCTTACTCCTTATTTGCACCTAATACCCCAGTTTGTCACGGGGGCATGAATGAATGTTCATGAGTGAAAGTGAAACTGCTGAACTGCAGTTAAATTCACCCAAAATTACAGGAAACTCTTACATGAAAACACGTCATGTAAACACCTTAATTATATTATTGTCTATTAAGGAAAATAACTAGATTACAGGAATCCATGTAAGCGTAGTCAGTAGTGTCTTCGAAGTAAGTGAAAGATCCAGAAGGGCATCCTGCTGATTTGATTTGACAGAAAGGCACTTTTTTGTCAGACGGCTCATATAATAGATCCAGCTCTCAACCCAACTTTGAGAATAGATTAACGTCAATGCAGCACGTTAACACCAATAACGGCCCACCACTAATAAAAATATCTATAATAATACCACTAATAAATAAATATATATATATATGTAAAATGTAATTAGTTACATTACTGCGTTTCTCAAAAATGTAATTAGATTACAGGTGGAATGCATTACACCCAACTCTGATTGTCGGTATACACCACATTCTCAACATAATTTGTATGTTTTCAGACACACATAACATGAGTTCATTAATTCAATAATATGTGTATGTTATGTTGAGAGCTCCATGAAAGCGATGTGGAACGTGAAAAATAAGAAAGGTTTCAACAAAATCAGAACACAGTGATGACACATATTTGAACGAATGTAAACACAAAGCAAAAACAGGGACCTTTGGATAATTAATCATGTTTTTTTGAGCTTTTTAACCTTAAATTTTATAGGACAGTATAGTGGAGACAGGAAAGTAGAGAGAAAGGGGAAGAATGGGCAAAGGCCCTCGGACTCAAACTCAGATCTTTTGGCTACAGACTAATGGCACAGATAATTTATCATGATATTTTGCACATGTGTGTAGTACCTTTCCAGCAAATGAGGGCTCCCTTGCACAGAGCACCCTGAGAGTTCTTCACCAGGTAGTACTTTAAGTGCTTCTGCTTTTTCGGCTGAGTGGATAACTTCAGGTTGATGTGGTTGGAAAACTCGGTAAAGTAACGGAACCCTTTCTCACCACAACCCACGCAGTTCCCTGAAAACCCTTCAGAAACGCACAAACACACATCACTACTTGCTGTGAAAGACTCTGATAGAAAGAAAACATTTTTGACACTGTTTTATAAACAGACAATAAACACGACCACTATTTGATTATAACTATATACTAAAGGGTTAGTCCAGCCAAACATAAAAAATATGTTAGTAATTACTCACCCTCATGTCGTTCCAGACCCCTGAGACCTTCTAGGTTCATCTTCCGAACCAAAATTAAGATATTTTGGAAGACATCTGAGAGCTCCCACATTATTTATAGACAGAAATGGTCCCAACTCAGAAAGATACCAAGAAATATCCTCAAAACAGACTTTCATAGGCTTTCAGTGGACATTCCTTTCTGGACTTTGACGGAGTTAGGACCATTGCTGTCTATGGAGGATATGAGAGCTCTCAGATTTCATCTAAATTATCCTAATTTTAATTCAAAGATGAATGAGGTTGAATGGGGTTCTCAGGTGTTTGGAGAGTAATTATTGACAGAACTAATTTTTTGGGGGTGAACTAACCTTCTTCAAAGTTTGATAGGTTGTAAAAATATAATGAAACACTGACCTAAAAGTGCATTTTTCCCATTCTCATCTGGCAGGAAGCGCTTGTCCACTGCACAGACGAGGATGTGCTCTGGGATGCTGGGCGATTTGGCACCGACCAGCTCAAACCCTGCAGGAACCTCGATAGACTCTGTTGCCATGGAAACCAGGCGCAGATCTTTTCCTGCTTGACAGAACCCTGGGCACAGATGACTTGAGTCAGCTATACAGTGAAAAAGCATGATGATTCACAGTTTGCACAATGTTTCAATGCTACCGTCTGCAGTTCTGCAAAGTCATTATCATGTATTTCGTCTTGACGCTGGCAAATTGTATCTAAATCGACTACGTTTTTATCACTTTACATTTTTAATGCACATTATTTTGCTAAGCACAAGCAAGCATTTACTGTAAATGTACGAGAATTCTAAATCAAACTTTGAAAAAGAAAAATTAAAGGGTTAGTTCAGCAAAAAAAAATTAAATTCTGTCAACAACTCACCCTCATTTTGTTTCAACACTCTGAGACTTTCATTCATCTTCGAAACACACATAAAGATATCTTAGATGAAATCTGAGAGCTCCCCGATCCACTACAGACTTGTTCAAAGTCCAGAAAAGGAACCAAAAACATCTTCAAAACAGACCATATGCCTTTAGTGCATATGTCTCAAACTCAATTCCTGGAGGGCCATAGCTCGGCAGATTTTAGCTCCAACCGCCTCCAAATCACACCTGCTTAACAGTCCCTAGTAGTTTTGAACACCTTGATTAGTTGGATCACTTGTGTTTGATTAGAATTGGATCAAAACTGTGCAGAGCTGCAGCCTTCCAGGAATTGAGTTTGAGACCTATGCTTTAGTGGTTCAATATAATGAAGCTGCAATAATACTTTTGTGAACAAATAAAACCAAATAGCAACTTTATTAAACAGATTCTTCTCCTCAGTGTCAGTATAGAGTGCGCCTTTATGTTTCAAGCTCGGTTTCGTTGTTGGTATATTACCTCAAATAAGTCTGTACTTTGTTTCAAACACAGATAGTCTTTGGGCTATACAACAATGCACAGCACTTGTGAACATGTGCCTTATACTGACACTGAGGAGAAGAAAGTGTTTATTAAAGTCGTTACTTTAGTTTTATGTGAGCACAAATAGTATTAAGATTAAACCACTGGAGACAAATGATTTGTTTTTTGGTACCTTCAAGATTTTGAACAAATCAGAAATTTTGCTGTTAATGGAGGATCAGGAAGCTCACAGATTTTATCTAAAATATCTTAACTTGTATTCTGAATGCAAACGAAGGATCTCAGGTGGGTGAAATATTAATAACAGAATTTAAATTTTTTTGGTGAAATAACTGCTTTTTTGTGCAGCTAAAAATATATTGGGAGCCATGCACATTGAAATTTAAGATTTAGTATCTTTAACTGCCTGCTGTACCAAATGGTTGACCATATTTTGACTGTTTTAAATAATGGTTTACACTACACAGCATTGTTAGTTTACAAAAAAAAAAAATAATAATTCTGTTGCACAACTACACTTGATTTTGGTTTTATTGGAAAAAAAAAACAAGAAAGCATGTTAAATGAGAATCTGAATTATTTTATGGCATTCTTAAAAAAAAAGATGATTTGGTATTCAAAAATGTTTTATTTTGATAGTATATGTATTAATTCCAGTACTTATACCATAAACCGACATGTCAACCATTTGTAGAGGTTGATATTTTAGAAATTATGGAATGTGTTGAACCAAAAAAAAGCACGTTGGACGTTGGATTTAGTTTGGAAATGAAAATCAGGTTGACGTCAGAATACAACGTCAGGCCGACGTCAATGTCTGATGTCCAACCTAAAATCAACCAAATATCAACGTCTAATCATATTACGCCTTGATGTTGTGTGGATGCTATCACTATGACATCACTATGATTGTGACTTTCCAACACAATCTAAAATCAACGTAATTTGATGTCGCTATTGGACATCAAAATAGCATCCTTAGACGCTGGCTAGACATTGAATTTTG
Organism: Danio kyathit; assembly: GCA_903798195.1. Taxonomy (NCBI): domain Eukaryota; kingdom Metazoa; phylum Chordata; class Actinopteri; order Cypriniformes; family Danionidae; genus Danio; species Danio kyathit. The sequence goes on from CAIGQS010000121.1 coordinate 29,487, forward strand.
GTCACCTGACATCATGACCTTAATCTAACCTGATATTAATGTTTTATGATGTTGTGTGCTTGCTGTATTCCTTAACAAAGCACCTTAATCCAATTTTGCTTCTTTTTTTGCAAACAAATCCAAACAAATGCTACATTTTAGTATAATTGACATTTTATAGTCGATTAGTAAAGTAGTTAAGTTGTTCTATGATGTTAGACTGAAAATTCCAGGCAAGGTTCAACACAGATGTAAAGAGAACAGTTATCCCTGATAACTTTTAATAAATACCTGATAAGTTTTCAGTTATTTATTAATTTTAGTGTGTTTAGCTCTGTTATGTTCTGCAATTGTCTCCAAAGTGCGCTTGTGTATTTCTCTGTGAAATACACTGTTAATAATGCTGGGTTCCACACAAATCCTTTATGTTGTCCCAACACAAATCAATTAAGTTAACTGAATTGTTTTTGAAAATTTAAGTGAATTGAGCATAAAACAATTATCTTGTCCCCACAAAACCTCAAGAATTGTGTTAATTTAGCTCATTTTAAATAAGTAGTTTGAACAAGCAGCAAAAATAACTTTTGGATTGTACAGACTGAACAGAATGTCAAACCTTTCTATCACTGTATGGCTAGATTATATGCAAACTACATTTGCATAAAGCAAACAAGAATCCTGTCATCACATTTTTGAATGATGAAAACTACAGTATAATCCAGCTAAAGACAATTGCTGTAATGTTCAGGATCACATCAACAACAAAAAAAATGAATCCTACTTTATATTAAGTGGCTTTACCTACTATGTACTTACATCAAAATATAAATACATTTGGTCATAATGTATTACAGTATACTTCTGGTTCTCTTGAGGTGAGATATGGGTCAGGTTAAAGACAGGTTTGGTGATATAGGTAGGTTTAAGGGTGGGTTAAGGTTTAAGGGACGGTCAACAGCGTAATCACAAATGTAAATACCGAAATTAATTACAGATGTTAGGAAAGTCGCTGGTTCGAGCCTCGACTGGGTCAGTTGGTGTTTCTGTGTGGAGTTTGCATGTTCTCCCTGCGTTCACGTGGGTTTCCTCTGGGTGCTCCAGTTTCCCCCACAGTCCAAAGACATGCGGTACAGGTGAATTGGATAGGCTAAATTGTCCATAGTGTATGAGTGTGAATGAGTGTGTATGGGTGTTTCCCAGAGATGGGTTGCCGCTGGAAGAGCATCACCTGCGTAAAACATGTGCTGGATAAGTTGGCGGTTCATTCCGCTGTGGCGGCCCCGGATTAATAAAGGGACTAAGCCGATAAGAAAATGAATGAATGAATGAATGTTACTACATGCAGGTATTTAATCAGTCATAAGTACAATGTAAAAACATGTATTTACACAATGAGTATATTGTAACGAATGATCAATTTCAGTGTAAGTACATAATAGTTAAAGCAACTTAATATAAAGTGGGACCTACAAAGGTAATCTATTGACCGCCCTAGTAAAAAATAAGTTCACAAAACTTACAGTAAATCATTAGAGCGAGTAAATAATGAACAACTTATAACTGTAAATCTAGTTTAAATTCCCAACCATCAACAGTGCAGCAGCCATCAGGAGGGGGTCCCTGCAGATAAGGCAACGGTGGGCTGCTGGCGTCTGAATCGTCCTCGTCATCCATATCCTCTACAGAATTTGAAGAGTGGCATTTCACAAGCACATGGCTGGATGGGTCGGATCTCAGGCTCAGGTCCATTTTGGGCTTAATATCTGAAGGGCAGAACAAGGAAAATATACAGCATAATTACCATATAGAGCATGAAGTTCTCTTCTGAGCTTGTTGTTCACTGTAAAAAAATGCAGTGTTCAACACAATTCATTCATGTTGTCCCAACACAAATCGATTAAGTTAACTTATCACTTTTAACAAATTTATGTGGATTGAACATAAAAAAATTAAGTTGTCCCAATGAAATCTCAAGAATTGTGTTGTTTCAGCTCATTTTAAATAAGTAGTTTGAAAAGTAGTTTTAAAAATTTTTTTTGAATGTTGAACAGCTAAAAAATGCAATTCATGACTAATAATAAAAGTAAATATCAATTCCTGTAAGACAAAAAGCCTTGCTTACCTTCTACATGGCCAGGATACTGATCAGGCTCGAGATACAGCTGTGTGAAAACCGGCTGTGGGTCACCACCGCTTGATCTTAATGAAGCCTCTATTGAGTTATGGAGAGCTTCCTCAAAGCGGGCAGATTTCAGCTGCCCCGCGTATGAATTTCCCATGATCTGAAACAAAATGTCATATTTTTCAATGTTAAATTAGTTAAAATACAGTTGAAATCAGAATTATTAAACCCCTTTTGGATTTTTTTCTTTTTTAAATATTTCCCAAATTATGTTTAACAGAGCAAGGACATTTTCACAGTATGTCTGATAATATTTTTTCTACTGGAGAAAGTCTTATTTGTTTTATTTCGGCTAGAATAAAAGCAGTCTTTAATTAATTAAAACCCATTTTAAGGTCAATATTATTAGCCCCTTTAAGCTATATTTCTTTTCGATTGTCTACAGAACAAACCATCGTTATACAATAACTTGCCTAATTACCCTAACCTGCCCAGTTAACCTAATTAACCTAGTTAAGACTTTAAATGTCACTTTAAGCTGTAAGAAGTGTCTTAAAAATATCTAGTCAAATATTATTTACTGTCATCATGGCAAAGATAAAATAAATCAGTTATTAGAAATGAGTTAAAAAAACTATCATGTTTAGAAATGTGTTGAGAAAATCTTCACTCCGTTAAACAAATATTGGGGAAAAAAATAAACAAACAGGGGGGCTAATAATTCAGAAGGTTTAATAATCCTGAGGTAAACTGTATGTCCTATACAAACATCACATACACGCTCTGTGATCAGTTCAGTTTTGTGTCTTGTCTAAATAGGTTAGATGAGATGAATTGAGAGTTTCATTTCAAATGTTTCCATCTATAATGAAGATGAGGTGGAAGCAAAATAATGAAATGTTTTTGATGGACTGCAAGATGAGGTTTTCATTCCAGTCTGAACAAGGCTATTTTTATTATATCGTACAACAGCCCTTGAATCTGTCATATTAAGACTCCAATTTATTCACAGAGAAGTCACTTTTTCAGTGGTTCAAATGACCTTCATTTTGGTCTGAAGTAACATCACACTAGTTTGTTCTTTGATTTCATTTGTAATTATATCTGAGCATTTACTAGCACAAATAATCAGACACAAAACAGAAACATCAACGTTTATACTTCATCAGAAGTCTTACAAGGCTTGATTTAAAAGGGTCACAAATCACATTTTTTGAGATGTTGACAGTCATATATTTGCCCCACGTTGCTAAAAACTCTATTAGGACACATATATGCCACTGTCGCCATTGGCTTGCTTGGATTGGGACTTGTGGAGCTGCGCATCGATGGATTTGCTCTTCTCTTTCAGCAGTGAAATTTAAACCACACTAAACTGAACTAAACTTCAACTCTGAAATCTGGAATGTTAAGCTGCTTTGACACAATCTACATTGTAAAAGCGCTATATAAATAAACATGAATTGAATTGAATATATTTCACTAAAAAGTTAATTGGTTCTTCCGGTTTGAAAAGAAACTTCTAAGCTACTTCACGACGAAGAGATCACTGTCTAAATTGCAGCGTAGAGATTAAATGTTTGTAGCAGCTTTAGTAGGAAATCCAAATCAGACTGGAAGGGAGGTCTGACCATCTATAACGCAAAAAAATGACTTTCTTCCTTGGTTTTCTTTGGTAAATCTGCATTGTGCTCTATGAACAATGGACAAGGAGATAATGTGCAGTCAACTGGTCATTGTCACAAAATGAACTAATAGGATGATCAACGACCTGATGTCAATACCAAGGGTCTCATTTCACTTACTTACTTATTTATTAATTAATTAATTTATTTATTTATTTATTTTACAACAAAGGGACACTGTATAATACTCAACATTCCTCAATCATGTAAATGTACTCAAATTAGCCCAAAGGCAAGTTTTCATTGGTGGTCATCTCTTTGCCAGATGTTACAGGCTGAAATACCAGCAAAATACACACTCCACAATAGTAAAAATAAATTAAACAAATATAATAATAATAATCCAAAATTAATCATACTTTTTCTCAGAATTCTCCAGAACAGCTCAGCTGATAAATAACAATTTGGTTATGTATTAATATTCATTCCCGTTCATTCCGCTGTGGCAATCTCTAATAAATAAGGGACTAAGCTGAAGGAAATTGAATGATTGAATGTACTAATATGTAAATTCATGATATCAATAAGGACTTTTTAGGTACAAACATGCACCTTTTACACTGCTCCATTGACATCTTTTGTACCTTTATTTTGAAAAGTGTACATACTGATAGGGCTGCCAAAACACATGCAAAACATTTATTTACTTATTTATTTATTTATTTCACAACGAAGAGACACTGTACATTAATCAACATTCCTCAATAATGTAAATGTACCCAAAATTAGCCCAAATGTAAGTTTTCATTTGTAGTAGTTTCTCTGCCAGATGTTACAGGCTGAAATACCAACAAAATACAAACTCCACAATAATAAAAGAAAATTAAACAATTCCACAATGAATCGTACATTTTCTTAGAATTCTTCAGAACAGCTCAGCTGACGAATAACAAATTGGTTATGTAATAATATTCCAGTTCATTTCACTGTGGCAACCTCTAATAAATAAGGGACTAAGCTGAAGGTATTTGAATGATTGAAGGTACTAACATGTAAATTTATGATATCAATAAGGACTATTTAGGTACAAACATGCACCATTTGCACTGCTCCATTGACTGCTTTTGTACCTTTATTTTGAAAAGTGTTATGGGACGACCAAAATACATGCAAAACATCTATCTATCTATCTATCTATCTATCTATCTATCTATCTATCTATCTATCTATCTATCTATCTATCTATCTATCTATCTATCTATCTATCTATCTATCTATCTATCTATCTATCTATCTATCTATCTATCTATCTATCTATCTATCTATCTATCTATCTATCTATCTATCTATCTATTAATTTATTTATTTCACAATGAAGGGACACCGTACAATAATCAACATTCCTCAATAATGTAAATGTACCCAAATTAGCCCAAAGGCACGTTTCTTTGGTAGTCGTCTCTTTGCCAGATGTTACAGAGCGAAATACCAACAAAATACAAATTCCACAATCATAAAATAAATTAAACAAATATACACGATAATCCAAAATGAATCATACATATTCTCAGAATTCTTTAGAACAGCTCAGCTGACAAATAACAATTTGGTAGTGTAATAATATTTAATTACACACCCATACATAAAATACAATAAAAATTTATATTGAAAAGAAACAGTAGTCATTTATTATAAACATAGCCCCTAGCAACCTGTCATGGAATACAACTGTTAGCACCTAACAACCAACTACACACATCAGGTATACCCTTCTCATCTGTCAGACCATCTGCTCCACATTGACACTTTAATTTGCACTTCTAGTCAAATTTTCGTCCTTTAGATTTAGAAATAAGCTCAGTATTGCTTTCTGTTTGTATTTATTATAGCAAATGATGATAAATGAGTTTGTCACTATCAAAGATATAGCAAGGCTCAAGAGCAAGGCTACATTCTCTGAAATAAAGAACAAAGAACGTCACTAGGGAGGTACCTTTTCAAAGATACACCTTGGTGCTTTTTATGTACTAATGCACTTTAGGTATGGGTTGCGGCTGCACTGAAAAACCTGATTCAAAGATGATTCCTTGGATTTACTTAATTTTTTAAGTTAAGTGGTTGTAAACAATTTATTTGGGCTGAATTTAAACAAACAAATTAAGCTGAACATTACTAAATGTAATTTGTTTGTTTAAATTCAACACATATAAATGGTTAGCAACAATTTTGCAGACATCATTTTTTTCAGTGAGGAAGGGTATCCGCTATATAAAATATATGCTGGAATAGTTTCATTCGCTGTGGCAACCCTTGATAAATAAGGGACTAAGCTGAAGGAAATTGAATGATTGAAGGTACTAATATCTGAATTTATGATATCAATAGGGACTTTTTAGATACAAACATGCATCTTTTGCACTGCTCCAGCTTTTTGAAAACCTTTTTTTTTGAAAGGTGTAGACACTAACAGGGCTGCGAAAAACATACAAAACATCAATGTAGAAAATTTCTGCTACAACCAAGAAGCAGGGAGCCACTATACCTTTGATTATATTTCTTCAGCTGCAGAAGGACAAGATCACCTCATCTCCATGGTATATCAAAGTGTAACTGTAGTACTCCTGCACCTACAGACATGAGGCAGATGGTCAAATCAGTTTGATTTACAGTATAAATACTACATAAATTAGCATATGGTACAACTTGCTGCTGCCTATTGAAAAAAACAAGACTAACACACATCTAGTATGCATTTAAATCCGACTATTTAGTTTAGGTCACAATTCACGATAATAACAAACCATTAACTAACACTATTAGGCTTATAAACTACTAATAAGCTGTTTATTAATAGATTTTAAGGCAGAAGTTGGGCTTAGGTTTTGAATATTAGTAGGGATGCAGCATAAGATCATACTTTATAACTATTAAGGAACAATTATATCTTACTAATAGGCAGGTAATAAGCCAGTTGTTAATAGCATGAATTGTGACCCAAACTAAAGTGTTACCAACTATTGCAATATTAGAGACTGGCAACTATAGGAATAGTTTGATTTGAAGCGCACTGAATGGAGTATTGCCAATAATATGCTGTGAGTATTCATCTACGTTATCTCCGATCAGACAGTTGTTTGCAAAGTCAAACAGACTGCAGTGATCTTCAACATATGTAGCTGTTAACTGATAACACTGAAGGATGAGTTACACTGTGACCTCAAGGGAATGTTTGTAGAACGCATAGGGGAAAGGAACTCAACGTCTCCTACTTCCAGGCTTACACAAAGACTGATGGGACAGGTTTTGTTCTTTTGGCCTGGTTAAAACAAGAGTGAAATGTAGTAAAGCTATCAATCAACCAGTTAATACTTCTGTCATGAGTATCCAGAGTTTGCAAGGATTATGTGACTGGAACACTTTTTAAACTGTGTGGGCTGTTTTTGATACACGTTTTTAAATACTAGGTTTTGAGATGGATTTGATTAGTTTTAAAGGGACAATTCACCCCAAAAAATTAATCTCCTCCAGGTTTTAACCTTTGTGAAATTATTTTTCTGATAAACATAAATGAAGATATTTTGAAGAGTGCAGGTTGCAAGGACCTATCAAATAATATACCTAAAAATACCATTGAAGTAAACTCAAATAGATTTTGAACAATGAAAGGGTGAGTAAATGATGACCAAATTTACATTTTTGGGTGACTTATCCCTTTAAGGTAAAGTACCTTTACTTTTACTTACCACCAAGGTAAGGTTCAAGATAAATACAACCGTTAAAAATAATGAATAAAGTATTACACATACAATTTTTGGAAAAATTTTCACTTTGTGATTGATAGTGTGGGGTGATAATGTGTTACTAGTAATGCGTTACTGTAACGACATTACTTTTGACAGTAACTAATACTGTGACACATTACTTTTTAAACATATTAACTCCGTTATCGTTACAATATGATGCATTTGTCTGTTACTTGATAAATTGATTACCAACAAAATAAGATCTAATTGAGATTGCAGTCAAAAGTAATGTGTGTTACCATATTAAAACACCTTCCTTTGCACAATGGATGTGGATCAGGTTTTCAGATAAAAGAATTAAAATGGCAAATTTTTGTGTGACAATGGATGAGTCAAATCGACTGATACCACCACTGAATATCTCAACAACTAGCAGCACGCCCTGTTTTACAAAGAGCTCACTGGAGGCCTTTTGGGCCAAGTTTCATCTAATCACTTATCTAGGTACTATGGTAAGCAGAGGAAAAGTGAGGTAGCAGCAGCTGAACACAGTTCTGTGCTGCCTTCAGGGCTTTCAGAGTCCAGTTTGACTGCTAATGACATTTAAGGGGTGTTAAATGCTAATGTGGACATGCCTGCAGAGAGCCCTGCCTTTAGGCTGTAAGTTGTTTCTGTTCCGGTCACCTCTTACTGCTTCCATGCAGGCTTTCAGTTTGCTTTCTAAATCTGTCTGATTATGCCTTCACTGAAACACAGAAATAAGTCAATATGACATTGAAAACATGCAAGCAGTGATCAACCCATAGGCTACAAAAAACATGTATACTTACAGTACAACCAAGGACTCTGTGTGTTGCAAGACTGTCTATTCCCAACTAAGTAAATCAAAAACACAAAGTATAAACAACGCAACCAATAAAGGAAACAACACCTTAGGCAGCCAAAACAAACCAAGCCATAGACATAACTATGTAAACTTCAAACATTTGCTTGCATTGCTGGTAACATCTGTTATGTCTCAAATGATCCATTTTGCAACAATGTGCTCCAACAGACACAACTTGACCCACTATCTGGGTGCCACATGATGAAAACACAAACTTTGTCAAGTAGACTTGTCCATATAACAGGTTGCTGTAATAATAATAACAACAGCAGGGAAATAAGTACTTAAATATATTGTTGGCCACTGCAATTGTTGGCCACTTTTAGAATGCAGCCCTATAGTCTTGCAAGAGTTCTTTGGCATCAGCACCTGAACTTGCTGGTAGAATGTTTCTGAACATTTATACAATACATAGAAGTAAATAAAAATTATTACAAAAACCAAGAAAACGTCGAAACTGTTGCACTAAATGCATTTTCTCCATCTTTAGCTTCCTTCCTTATCAGCATAATTACATTAAACTACTAACAATACTAGCAGAGCTAGCTTTCAACACATTTTCAATGAACAAAATCAACTTTTGTTTGATAAAATTCCTCCTGAAAATAAAAAACACTTACAAAATACAAAAGTTCTGACTAAAAGCCCAAAGCAACACTATTTCCTGAATTCAATAGTGCCTGCCTTTCAATATACACATAAAAATGAACAATGTACTTCTTAAATTTTGACCTTCACACTTATCACTGACCCGTTCACACTTAGTTTTAATTTTACATTCAAAGACATTTACTTAAAGGCAGAGAGATTGAGCAAGGGGGATGGGACAGAGCTTAGTCAATGCAAAAATGCAAATATGTTTAAGTAAATGGGGTGTTAAGAGCCATAGCCATTGACACCATGTTAGCAGGAGCCGGCGAGTGTCAAAGAATCTAACATGATGCTTCTGTACCTTTCATAAGCATCCAGGGTGTGGAGTGTGCCTCGACGAGTCCCAATGTAGACCTTAAGGCAAATCACTGAAAAAAAGAGACTCCATTTCCATATCAAATGTCCTTCAGATATCCAAAAGCAACATCAAGGCTGAGTGTGTGGTGATGGTATTCCTTGTCCCTATTGCGACCTAGCAGCTCCCTGGTCATGATAGTCCTGAGTCGGGGCAGCAAAGCCTGATTCCAGGAACTCCAGTGAAGCCACCCTCTCTGTCCTGTACTCAGTAGATCTGGATACACAAACCTTCTAACACTCACATACACAAACATCAGGCCCTCCCCCAATTCCCTTTGCCCCCTCCCTCTTTTTGGCCATTTGCTCTGTGGGGCGAGAGGGGCATTCTCTCAGGACTCATTCATCTTGGCCCTTGCTGACCCCCTAAGGTGACAGATGCTGTTGTGGAGAGGGCCATACTGCCAAGCACAGTACAATAGAGGCAAGGCACCTCCATGCGCCACACGCGTGCTGCAGTCACTACGCACAATGTGCAGATGCCCCGCTCTCGACATGACACCGGAGAGCACAAAGTGCTGCACTCGCAGATGGGGCAAAAGTGTAAGACGGAGGATCGTTTTCTTCCCCTTCTGGCGCTCCCTGTTTTATTGGGGCTATTTTACTGATAGGGCACACCAATGGCAAACTAGGGACACTTGCTAAAGAATGTGGGGTCAGTCCGCAGTTTGTCCATTGGCCTTGCTTGCACTCATGGCCCTCCCCTCACTGGAGGTTGACGATTAACTGAGAATTTAGGCCCATTGTAAATAGCCGAATGGCAAGGACTCATCTGGTCAAAATAGCTTGATAGAAGATTGATGTTTTGCACTTTACGGGATTGATCATTTCCTACCGTGTGCCACAGAGAAGAGGCTCAGAGGAAGTGGAGAACACAACAGTGATTTGAACGCAAATACAGGAGGATCGGGTTCGCCTGGTGCTTCAGGCTCTCTCTAACAATGACTCCATTTCTCATCTTATCTTGCAAGATAACTGCAAAATATTGTGACTCGGTAAACCCTCTTTTTCAGAACCTTGGAAAACAGGAATAGTAATTAAATGAATTAAAAAAAAACAGGACTGCTCCATTTGAACTGACATAATATGACTCATGGATCCAACATGCACCTCAAACACTAATCTTGCCCTATTCTGGTAATGTCACCACAAGTTTCATTTGCATGACCCTATCATTTGACTTTAGAGGTTAAATATACACAGTAGATTTAATCAACACACCCAAAGATCCTATTTTATCTGCAGTGAGTAGAGAGATTTGTTAATAATTGATAATAGCCTTGTCCATGAAACAAAAAGGTTACTTGACGCAACAGTTCAAAGAGTGTGCTGAGAACCTGACCAGTGAAAAGCATTTGTCAAAGTTAAAGACACAAAGAATTTGTCAGGCAAACAACAAAACAGCCATGTCAACAAACCAAAGTATCAGATGGATTACAGGCAAGCACTTGATGAAATAAACCAAAGGAATTTTAAAAATGAAAATAATTTTGCTGTGGGAATTCAACTATTTTAAAGCATAAGGAAATCATTTTTGATCAGGCTGTACAGTATTTAAGCTATTTATTCTGCTTTCACATCTTTCGTTGCAGCACAAACACAACAGTTGGTCAAAACCAAGCCGTATACTTCTTCTCACCCCAATAAGAATTAGTAGATAGGGGCTAAAGCAGTATGGGAGTCAGCTTTAAACAATGACCTCCCGCCCTCAGTGGGCTTTATTAGCCCCTCAGAGTCATTAATGCTGTCATTCCAGCTAATCTAAAGGCTTTGCCTAAACATTGTTTATTTTAATTGCAAGGTATCTCCTTTAGATACCATTTGGACCACACAATGTCCATTAATGTGTAAGGAGGACTAGAGATTGGCAAATGCAAGTTATTTTATCTGAAACTTCATTTTGTTTGCTGTGAAAGACTCTTTTTTGAGAATCAAAGAGAAAAGATTTAGCATATACAGCTGAAACCAGAAGTTTACATAAACTACATAAAAATGCACATAGCCATTTAAAAAAAAGTCAGATGTTAATGTGACTAAACTTTTTCTCTTTTAGGTAAATTAGGATTATCAAATTTGTTTCTGTTTTGCTTAATAGCAGAATAATGAGAGAGATATTTTTTTGAGAAATTGTTATAACTTTTCTTGAAAGTCAAGTTTACATACAATAAGATTATTATGCCTCTGAAAAAGCTCAGATAATGGTGTCAAGGTTTTGGAAGTTTCTGATTGGCTAATTGACAACATTTGAGTTAATTGGAGGCACAACTGTAGAATAGTATTTAAGGAAAACCTCAAGCACACTCCTTGTGTGACAACATGGAAAAATCAACAAGCCAGAATCAACAAAAAAAGTCAGATTACAATTTGCAAAATTACACTGGGAAAAAGAATAATTTTTGGAGACATGTACTGTGGTCTGATGGAACTAAGATTGAACTGTTTAGCCATAATGACCAGTGTTACATTTGGAGGACAAAGGGAAAAGCCTTTTAAGCTTAGGAACACCATCCCAACTGTGCAGTATGGGGGCGGCAGCATCATGTTGTGGGGCTGTTTTGCTGCAGGAGGGACGGGTCCACTTCACAGCATAGATGGCATCATGAAGAAAGAACATTATGTAGAAATACTGAAGCAACATCTCAAGACATCAGCCAGGAAATTAAAACTTGGCCACAAATGGGTCTTCCAAACAGACCATGACCCTTAGCATACTGCCAAATTAGTTAAAATGTGCTTTAAGGAAAACAGAGTGAATGTTTTGGAGTGGCCATCACAAAGCTCTGATCTCAATCCTATAGAAAATGTGTGGGCAGAGTTGAAAAAGCTTGTGCAAGCAAGACAGCCAACAAAGGATACCCAAAACATTTGACCAAAGTTATACAGTTTAAAATTACTAAATGGCCTAGGACCTCAATACATTACAGATATGCTGACTGAATACAAACCTAACAGATCACTCAGGTGAATCGGCTTTCAGCTACTACGCCCCTCGCTGCTGAAATCAGCTCCCAGAAATGATTAGATGTGCTCTAACATTAGGCACATTCAAATTGAGACTGAAAACACATCTGTTTAGCTGTGCCTTTACTGAATGAGCACTGTGCTACGTCCGACAGATCGCACTATTGTGTTTTTCTCTTCTCTTTCATTCTTTTATAACCTGTTTTAACACATTTTTATCTGTTTCTATCTGTTTTATTTTGCTTGTTTTTTTTAAATAATTTTTATTATTTGTTTAAATTTTTTCTTATACTTGTCTCTTTTATTCCTTTTTATGTAAAGCACTTTGAATTGTCACTGTGTATGAAATGTGCTATATAAATAAACTTGCCTTGCCTTAAAAGCATAGCTAAAAAATACCAAGGAAATATATGTAAACTTTTGACTGTCTAGAAATTTATATAAAACATTCTCTAAAAAAAAAAATTCTCTCATCCTCAATCCTAACGGACCTAAAGTAGTAAACGCTTAGTATGATTTACCATCAGACATTATTAAAAAAAATGGTTATGGTCCTTTTTTTAGAGTGTATGTAAACTACAGTTTTAATATATATATAAATATATATATATGTATATGTGTGTGTGTGTGTGTGTATATATATATATAGTATTGCAGCACAAGTTCATTCTTCTGTGTAACCTGAAGTGCCGATTCAAGTCTCTGGCTTTAACACTAACGGACCTTAATGGGTCAGCGGAAAAATAGAAAGAGAGCAAAGCAGAGGTTTCCTTTGCTCAATTGAGCTTGTGGGTAAAACAAAAGATTCAGTGAGTGAGCTGGCCCTCCTCTCACCCATCCTTCAGCACTGCTTTGAGTCTCCAGCCTTGGGCACTGACAATGGGAAGTATCTTTTCCACTGCCACCTGAGAATAGATAAGTCATGTGGTGGCGGCTCTTTCAACATCTTCTGGAGTTCTGCTTTGTCTTGTTCTCTACTTCCTTTTGAGAAGTGCTCCATTCTTGAGGTACAGCAAAACTGGCTCATTCCAGACAGACAGCATCATTGTTTAGGTCCAGTGAGACAAACACTAATGGGTAAATCTTTGAACCAACAAAAGCCCAGTTTGTGGTAAACCACAGCAGGATTATTGAGTACAGAACTTAAGTTTTTATATTTTAATTCATGATTGAATTATATAAATAGTCAACTCAGTTCCAAAGGGAAAACAGGATCCAAGCATAAGTGGTCACCCTTGGATTAATAAAAGTTCACAATGTAAGTTCTAAGAAGTGTTCCTGGCATTCATCCATAAGTATTGCTCAATAAAATGGGACAAGCACAAATCTACAATGGGTATTTTAAACTGAATCTGGACTATCAAACGTTCTTTAAAACCCAAAGAAGAACTTATAAATGCAGATTGCAAAATTTGAAAAATATGACTTGTTCTAGACACTTTTCTGAGAAAACTGACATCTAATCAAAAGATCAATTAATTAACCAAATGGATCTTAAAGATATACAGTTGAAGTCAGAATTATTAGCCCCCCTGTTTATTTTTTCACCTAATTTCTGTTTAACGATTTTTTAAACACATTTCTAAACATAATAGTTTTAATAACTCATTTCTAATCATTGATTTCTTTTATCTTTGCCATGATGACAGTAAATAATATTACTAGATATTTTTCAAGACACTTCTATACATGCTTTATGTGACATTTAAAGGCTTACCTAAGTTAATTAGGTTAACTAGGCAGGTTAGGGAAATTAGGCAAGTTATTGTATAACGATGGTTTGTTCTGTAGACTAAAGAAAAAAATATATCTTAAAGAGACTAATAATTTTGACCTTAAAATGGTTTTTAAAAAAATGTAAAACTGCTTTTATTCTAGCTGAAATAAAACAAATAAGACTTTCTCCAGAAGAAAAAATATTATCAGACATACTGTGAAAATGTCCTTGCTCTGTTAAACATAATTTGGAAAATATTTTAAAAAGAAAAAAAAATTACAAAGGGGGGCTAATAATTCTGACTTCAACTGTAGTTCACGCAATATTAATAATAACAAATACTTACCATTGGTTACTCTCCAGTTGTTCCAAGCATGTCTGATTTATTTATTCTGTTGAACATAAATTACATATTTTAAAGTATGCTGGAAACCAGACAGTTATGGTTCCAATCAACTTTGACAGTCAACATTTAAAAATTTTTGGGTTCAACAGAACAAAGACACTCATACAGGCTTGGAACAAGTGAAAGGCAAGTACATGATGAAAGAATGTATATTTCTGGGCGAACAATGCCTTTAATTGAAATCTGAAAAGAGACCTGTTTATACTGGTATGTACAAAGATAACAGGATATGTTAGATTTAAAACATACCAGTATATAGCCAAGATTGGAGTAAACCAAAACAAAATTACTGACCTTTCAGAAGTGCACAGTGTGCACATGATCTCTGTTCGTCCGATTATGTTCTTTTAACAGTTTCCTTAATGGGGTATATGCACACGGATTTTAATTTAATTTCAGTCAGCCAGTCCCAGGGCTTCCGGTTAATTGTCAACCCATACAAAATCGGCACGTTTAAGATCTGATTTCTTTAAAAAAAAACAGCGATCTTCACTGCTTGGCTGAGATATAATATAAAGTGGGTATCAGACCAAACAAAAAGGATTGCATTAAATCAGATTTTTCCATGCCATGTCTTTAAAATATGGAGAAAAAAAATTACCACAGTATTTTCAAAGAAATTTGTCTGTGGCTAATAACGGTGCCTGCATTTAAGCGGTCTCTTTTTGCGCTTTACAACTAAATGAATGCTTAAGTCTATTTAACTGATTATAATTGAATTGCATTACAACGTCGATGCTGTAAAAGGAAACTTAAGAAATTGAAAACAGTCACATCCCACATAAAACCACATAAAATTTGTCTAATAGATGTCTAATAGACGTCTAAACATAGTTGTCTTGGCTAAAACAAAGCTAAATTTAGACTGTTAGTGAAAATCAATGAAGTTCATCATTGGCTGAAAAACACTAGCTGTGCCCATTCATCTGCATTCTTTGAGTGACCAGGCTTTTTAGCTCCCTTGCCCCAAAACTCTGGAACTTACTCACCTATAATATGAGACATGCATAATCTTTCGAGGTGTTTAAATCATCTTTGAATGCGAACTTCTTTAGATCTATCTGTGAGGTGTGCCTTTTAGTGTGTTTTATTTCGACTGGTTATACTATAACACGATACTGTTTTATTTATTTTATGTGTAAAGAGCTTTGAGAATTAATTTTTAAAGGAACTATATGAGGTCACACTTTGTTTTGATGGTCTGTTTGTTGAATTTAGTTACATTGCATCTACATGCCAACTCATTGTCATTAGATTATAAGTAGACTCTTAGGTTGGGGTTAGGGTTAGTGTAAGTTGACATGTACTTGCAAAGTTTCTTATAGTCATTTAAATGTCTGTTGAAGAAGCAGTATCAGCAGATATTAAGCAGACAGTCTACTAATACTCAAATGGAGCATCAAAATAAAGTGTTACCCTATATGAAAATCTATTTATTATTATTGTTATTATTATTATTATTATTATTATCTGGTTTACTTTGTTCAGAGTGAAAAGAGTGATGAAAAGAGTGGTTTGGCCTCTTTTATGGGAAGCCTTTCGAGTGCAGGATTTCAGAAGTGTGATGAAATTCTAATCCTAGCATGGTTGTAAAAACAACTGAGAATCACATCGATGAGGTGATAGCGGAACGTGATTTTAACGCAGTGACAAATGAGCATCAGCTGGGTCGGATGGAGATGGAGGTGGCAAGTGCCACAGCTTATTGTGCTCTTCAGGAGCTATCTACTCAGCGTCAGAAAAAACAAATCCACCTTAACACAGGCCAATTACAACAGCCTGACAATGTCGACGTCACGTGAAAGCCAATGCTACCGTGGCACGTTCTGCCTCCCTGACCACATAAGGTCTATTCCGGGCATGAGGCGTGGGGTCTCACGCTGCTTGTCACACCGCTGGCAGGTTGTTGTTCCCTAAGCCTTGCGCTCATTTGCCTATTAAAGCCTTCTCACGGACTTCCTGCTGAGGTCCTGAAGTGCAAATCGGGGCTTTTCCAGCGAGGCCAACATGAGCCAGGGTTTTGGAGATAACCTCCTCCACTTGGCCACACAAACCAAGGGGGGAAGGGAGGCATGGGGGAGGCAACACAACAAGCTGAAAGCCAAAGCTGAAATCGGCAAAGGAGAAAAAACCTGACTGGTCAGCAAGGGATTGGCTGGAGGGGGTGGAGGTGACAGCCTGGGGAGAGGATTAGTCCAGCAGTGGACGGGGGTGGTGGTGGGCCAAGGTTAGCCAGGGTTTAAGGGGGTGGAGGCCTGGGAGGATCAACAAAAGGAGTATTTGGGCAGATGAAGAAGTCATCATCATTAAGCCACTGGAAGTTTACTGTCCAGTTATAAAAGTGACTGGAAAATGAGAGGGGCAAGAGGGCAAACCCGAGATATGGTCAGCAGACTGCAGTGGGATGGGATCGTGGGAGTTCTGGGCTCATTTATTAGAGTCAGAAACGGGTCTTTGTGTGACCGAAGCACTGATTAGAGTGTTGACCTTGCCGTACATTCATTCAGAGTGAATTGCTTTAATTTAACCTTCAACCAACTCCTGCACTTAGACAAATGCTTTACGTCAGTAATTAACAAAGACCCATTGGAAAACCTCATATTAGTGCAATTTAGGAATGCAGGCAAAGGTGATTCACAGATTGAACCATATCAATTAATGGCCAATATTAGAATTTTTTTAATTCATTGGATTTGATTAATGTGCATGTCATTTTGTTTCAGTTTTAACATTTTGTCATCATCTAAAGCTTATTTAAAGTAACATTTTCTAACATTGTTAAAGGTAATCTTTAATAAATCCAAATTGTTTGTGGATTTTGTGGTAGCACTTAAACTGCCTGATCTTTTTATTTTCTTGACAGATTGTTACTCAAAATGGAAGTCGAATTGAATAAGATAGAGCTTAACGAAATTACTAAATCCGAGGTATATCTTCATTTAAGAAGCGTTCCCAATGATCTGCACAAGTAATAATTCTTCCATGTGAAGCCTCCACTACATGTTTACAAAAAGTCTTATGAAACTGTCCAAACAACAAATGACGACATCAATATTAATAGTTATGTGCATTAACATGACACATTTTTCAATGTAGGGGAGTGAATTCTCAACAATGAAATGGTAAGACCTAAGCTTTAGCTCAAAATCTATGGTGTCCATGGGAAAATCAAGTGCCTCGATACCATGACAACAAACAAAGAGCTCAATATGGGTAAAAACCAGCAAGGCTACTCTGGCCAATAAACCAGAGACCTGCCGATGAACCCAGCCCTGCATTTTACAACAGACCACAGCTGTTATTCACCAGGGACAATAATAGTTCAACTAACAGCTTAAATGCATTTCTTTTTCGCTGTGTGATTTGTTATTTGTTTGCAGTTATGTGCTGATGACCGAATCCCATTTGGCTCAATCCCATTTGGGATTTGACAAATAGAAGTATTTATGTTTTAATATAAGTTTTTCTTTAACATTTGGTAAACTCTCACATTGGTTCCTAATGGTTTGTTCGTTGTTCTCTGGATTAAATGGCCTTTATAGTCAGACGTTTTATTTTTACAGTGTAAAATAGGGTCTTGTTTAATGGCCCTGTGTCACATGAAGCACATATTATCAAAACAGACAAGCCTTATCAGGTGACAAGGGCCAAAGAGAGGTCAGATGTGCTTCCTGACACAATTCCTCCTGCTTTGACGCTTCATCCATCATTATTCGGGCGAGGAATGGCACTGCTGGTCAAGAACCGACGGTTCTCGTTGTCTTTCAACCAGATGCAAGTAAAAACAAATGCTGAAGAACTATCGCAAACGTTTTATGACGACACAAAAGTTAATCCATCTGTTTTAGTATGAATTTCAAATTGTTAAACACGGGGAACCTGTTTCTCAGCACAGTTTGATTGAATCTTTGCTTCGCTGATCTTGCACATCTGGTTAACTGATAAAGGTCAACCACAATTTTACACCTTTCTCTCAAAGGCAAAGTGTTGAAACCACATGTTAATGTTGAATTCTTTCCTTGTTGGTATAACCTCAATTATGTTTATGTTTCAGTGGAAATCCATGAAAATTAAATTAGAAACACACAGTTGCTCTCGTGACATGCTAATAACTGATATTTATATGTTGATGTTTTGTCTAAACATCTTTAAAAGCTTCACAAGACTTTAACGTTTAACAGTACTAAATTGCAGCTGGAAGAGCATGCGCTGCATAAAACATATGGTGGAATAGTGGGCAGTTCATTCCACTGTGGCAACCCCTGATAAATAAGGAACTAAGCTGAAGGAAAATGAATGAATGAATGAATGAATGAATGAATGAATGAATGAAGACTATAAAGTTCAATAGGTAAATAGATGTTCATTATGAGATTTGCCAAAGATTACACTTAACAGTGTTAATAAATTGTGTTTAATTGTTGGTGTAACCTAATGCAAGCAAAACAGACTAGGAACAAACCTGAATATATTTAGAATAAACTGAAGAACATTTTCTTATACAGTGTAGGGTTGTGTCTAGGCATGGGACGATAACTGTTTTCAAGATATACCGCGATTTGGAAAAGTCAAGGTTTTAAAACCGCCAAAACATTTCTGCTATACTGTCCTATGTGTAAGATTTTTAATTTAATTATTAAATAAATTAATTAATAATTTATTTATTATTTTTGTTTTGTTTTTTAGGACAGCAGTATCTCCAGCAGAAAAGATCTCCAAAGATGCTGTTTTTTTAGATTGTAAAGAAATGTGTTTTGAAAAATAATGAAGGCAGCAGAAGTCAATGATTCATTTCAATGATTTAGCCTGACATGTTTACTGCTCTAAAATATTTTCAAAGGTTTCTCAAAATAAAATATATTGTGTTCAACGGGGGAAAAAGGTTTTTGTTTATTTATCCAACATTTTAAAATAATATATTTTATTTGTATTTTTATCCAAGGTTATCATACCATCAGAATCTTATACCGGCCCATGCCTAGTTGTGTCCATTCGGAACAACATCTCTAGTTTTTTCAAGCATTATAAACTAGGGCTGAACAATATATTGTTTCAGCATCGATATGGCAATGTGATCATTCGCAATAGTTACATAGCAGCATATGAATTATAGTCTGCATTATAGTTTATTTGCATGTGTTTTTGTGCCATAAGAGTATTAAAGGGTGTTATTCAAGCAAAATTGTACCATTTTCTAACTTTAATAATGATTATTTTGTTGAATTGTTCATTGAAGACTTAACAGTATTATTTCACATGTGAATATTCAATTACTGTACCGGAATACAGTTAGACTCCTCAGAAAACCGTAAAACACTGTTTTTTTATTTGTATCTTTTTCTCTATTGTATCTATGATTTTTACCTGTTTTTTTTTTTTTTGCATGATTCACTTCCCTACACAATCATCCCAATAAATCTAAAATTATTAAATCTTTTCAAATAGAAATATTCAAGTCATCTGTTGAAATTGTATTCATATCACAAGATACATCGCAGACAGGGCTTGACATTAGCTATGTTTCCATCCAAAACTGCGAATTAACTTTATGCGCAAAACCAGATTATCGCATAAAAGACATGCGAATAAAGCAGCGTTTCCATCCAACGCAAAAACAGAACTTGCTGCGGTAGAAGAAGCTGCATGAATCTTTTCTTCATTTAATAAATGACTTGCACCTCAGAAGGCAATCCTGACATGCAATGAACATGCGGCGGCGTTTGAAGGTGTGAGACGTAGAGCACAGATGCTCTTGATTCTGGAGGTCATTAAGAATATAATAACACTAATACTGAAATGGTTACAGCGTGTTAGAAATGACCAAAACAGCATTTCAGATGTTTTACAATGCACATCTTTTCTTATCGAAAAAAAAGTTTATCCTACTTAGTTATTCGCATACCTTTTTCATGTGCATTTTCAAAATGTATGCGCATCTTGCCATGTCCATTAACTGTTTTTTTATGCGCATATCCAAAATGGAAACGTAGCTATTAACACACCCACCAACCAGCCAAATGCAGGTAGATTTAATCTGTGGCAGGTTAGACAGCCACTTTGGCTGGTTGAAAATAATTTTTAAATTGCCAGTGCTGGCTCGTCACTAAAGATTAGAAATTTAGTTTATTACTTATGTTTAGTTTTAGTATAAAGTTATATTTTGCTTGTTTTGACACGTTATTTGAATTTTGTGGCAAGGAAAAATGAGCTTGGTGCTGGCCAGAGAAAAAAAATTGGTAAATCGTTAGTATTGAGCCCTAAAAAGTCCTGTGAAATAAAACTAACTGCAATGCGACACTGTGAAACCACAACCCATTTGCTCATGCTCATTGAGCAAGGTCATAGACGACACACAAATAAAAGTTAAATGAACGAGGAGGCATGTGGACATAACACAAAATTTAAATCAAGGCATTTTACCATGCCAAAATCAAATATATGCATATAAAATATATTTTCCCAACAACAAAATTGTGCCTAGTGAACATGGCAAATGGCTAGTAACGTTGGAAACCTACTAGCGGCAGTGGCTGGTGGTCAAAAAAGTTAAGCCCTGATTGTAGAAAAACTAAATATTGCAATATTAAATTTTTCCAATGTCGTGGAGCCCTATTACAAACTGTCAAATTTAATTGTCCTAAATCTTGCTTTAACGTTGTATCCTTTGACTCTTTCAAATTCTTCAGATTATACATTTTATGAGTTCTCTCTCACCAGACCGCTTTGATGACAACCAAAGACCCAGTTAACACCTGGTATTAAGATGTGATTTGGCCAATAACATCACAAGTTGATGAAGACACACTCCTAGTGTTTTAACCCCTTTTGACAATTTTTCTGATTTCTTTGAAGACAGGGTCTATATGCGAGTGTATGGTCCTGTATTAAGGCCCTGTTTCCACTAATACGTTTTAGTTTTAAAATGCATAAGTTTTGCTAGGGTTACGCCTTCCATCCACACTGCGCCGGAGTTTTCGAGCGACGAAAACTGAGCTTTTTGAAAACACTGAAGAGGCCGTTTTCATTTTAAAATGCTGTTGCTCTGTCTCAGTGTGGATGTGGGAAAATGGATCTGATTGGGGCTTTTTCCTCAATATTAAGTAGCCTACACAAATTTCAGTCTTGCATCCTCTGCTTGTAAGTTCACTTCGCAAGTTTGATATGGAAAACAAACTCCTGAGGACACGTTGGGTAAATCTTCAAAGGGAACAGTGTACTTTATAGCCTCATTCACATCACCCTGGCTACGTAATTTCACTTTCTTAACAATAAAATGAAAACATGATGTAAGAAACTGCCTATTTTCATTTTGATATTAGCAACTTAACAGACACCAAAAATGTTGAGGCGGCGTGTAGCTACATATTTATATGACCGTCATTTTCACTGTATGCATATTTATAACAAAATGGAGCCTACAACATAACTGCCTCCTTTCATTTTCATTGAACCTCCATTTTTCCCGGAAGTCTCCCGTATTTCAGACCCATCTCCCACTACCCTTCCGTTTTGTTATTTTTCCCAGAAAACTCCCATAATTTCTCCCCCACCTATTTGGTACAGTCTGTAACACCCCCAGGTCGCCGAGTTTTGCGGCCGCCCGAAACCCACTCCATAGTATACAGTTACTAACTCCACAGTTACTATCCCGGTTCTCAACAGTTTTATTCAGACACCTCACCCCTGAACACCCCCAACCCATCATTAGATTCGTGATGAACCATCAGACGTGCACAGCTCTCATCTGGGTAGATGTGCACCCGCTTACTGCCTGGAGCTCAGACGTGCGCATACACTGCAGTGTATGCCAGAGAGTGTGTAGTCACGTGATGTGCGTTTTCAGTGGTATAGTGTGGACGGAGAGCTGTTCAGAAACGCTAGGTGAAACGCCAGTGTGGACGGGGATTGTTTTTGTTCTAAAACAAAAACCCGGCAGCTAGCTCTTTGCAACTAGCTAAGCAGGGCTGCGCCTGGTCAGTACCTGGATGGGAGACCACATGGAAAAGCTAGGTTGCTGTCGGAAGTGGTGTGAGGCCAGCAGGGGGCACTCAACCTACGGTCTGTGTGGGCCCTAATGCCCCAGTGTAGTGTTGTGAAGGGGACTCTATACTGCTCAGTGAGCGCCGTCTTTCGGATGAGACGTAAAACCGAGGTCCTGACCCCGGGATCCTGGACAAATTTGCCCACTGGCCTCTGTCCATCAAGGCCTCCTAACCATCCCCATATCATAACTGGCTTCATCACTCCGTCTCCTCTCCAATCAGCTGGTGTGTGGTCTGGCGCAATATGGCTGCCGTCGCATCATCCAGGTGGGTGGTACACAATGGTGGTGGAAGAGGAGATCCCCCCCCCCCCCCCCCCAATGTCTAAAAGTGATTTGAGTGTCTAGAAAAGCGCTATATAAATGTAAGGAATTATTATAATTATTATTATAACACCGTTTTAAAACTAAAACGTATTAGTGTAAATGGGGCCTAAGTTTCTGTATAATTTAAATAAAATAAGCTTGGATAATACATATTTACATGCATTTGGCAGATGCTTTTATCTAAAGAGACTTTCATTGCATTAAATGTATATGTTGTTATTGCATTGCCTGGGAAATGAATTCACAATCTTAGCATTGCCACACTGCAAAAAGCGATTAGTTGACGTTATATAAAAAATGTGAGTAAACCTATTTGACTTTATTTAAAAAAGGTGAGTAAACCAAATAAAGTAAATTAACAATGTGCAGAATTACAAAAAAAAAAATAAGCTAAGCCAACTTAAAAGTGTCAAGTTTAAATGGGTTTACTCACTTTTTAAAGTAAAATCAACTTGTCACTTTTAAGGTAACAGGATTACTCTTTTTTTAAGTAAAGTAACTACAGTAATCACCTTTTACTGTTACTGTTACTGAACTGTAAAAATGCATCAGATAAATATTTTTTTCTTTTTTTTTTTTTTGCATAAATCTGTTAATCAAAATCAGTCCTGATCAAAACTACTAAATTGTTTAGAAAATTACAAGATTTTAACTCTTTAATTGCAAAGTTCACAAATGATGTCACTGATTTGGTTAAAAAAATAACCCACAAAATGACGTATTTTCAATATAAAAGTAATTATGGACTGGATTTTTGTAACCTTTTATCAAAGTCTTGGACATGTGAATGATTCGTAACAACATTGGCTTTGATGCATTGCTATATTTTCATTTTTTCTGCCTAATTTTCTGTAGGTGGCTGTTCTTGCCCCATTAACTTCCATTATAACCACATTTGATGTTGCATAAATACACAGTCTTTGTTTTTACTTAGTTTTTGTTTTCCATGTAGTTCTGAGAGCTGAGATTAACTCTTTAGATAGGCCTGTGCAAAAAAAAAAAACTTGATGCCAACCTAATGATCAATAGCAAAGCTTACAAATTTCAACTCTTCCCAAGAGGGAAAACCACCAACAATAAAAAAGCATGATTATATAGTGTCATGGTTTTGTAATCAAAAAAATTTGGTTTTAATTGAAGTCAATGGGGCAAAAACAGCCACCAACAGTAAATTAGGGAGAATTATTTTTATATTAATCAAAAACAATGCATCAAATGTTGTTTCACATGTCCAAGACTTTGATAAAAGGTTTAAAAAAATCCAGTCCACAATTACTATTTATATTCAAAATACGTCATTTTGTGAGATTTTTTTCAAATCAGTGATATCATTTATGAATTTGGCAATTAAAACGTCAAAATTCTGTAATTTTCTTAGCAGTTTAGTAGTTTTGATCAGGACTGAGGTTGATTAACAGATTTATGCAAAATCATGTAAAAAAAAAATATTAATCTGATGCATTTTTTACAGCAGTTTAAATCAGTGGATATTTTCATCCCTAACATAACAAAAGGGTAGTAAATTTGCCCAGAGTGTATTGTTGAATTAAAAAAAAAAAAAATGTAAATATACGTGTCAAAATAAGATTACATTTTCTTGTACAAGATTTACATTGTCTCGTTTTTTTGTGAGTATGTTGTTGTGTATTGCACTGTCTGTATTTTGCACTGTCTGTATTTTGCACTGTCGTTGTATTTGCACTATCTGTATTTTGCACTGTCTGGAACCAGCACCTAAGCTTTTCACTCATCATAGCACACGTGCTGCTGATGATGTGACAATAAAAGTGATTTGATTTGATTTGTCACCAAAAATCATTCCGCTAGCTGAAACTGTTATGATTATCAGTGATCCAACAACCAACGGATCGCTAATGAACGACAAATCCACCGTCACATGGACTACACATACTGTCATGCACCACTCGCACGCACACACCGGGTCCTGTTAGTCTGTGATCAAACACACTCAGCTGTATATAGAGTTGAAATCAGAATTATTAAACCCCCTTTTATTTATTTATTTTTTTTTAATATTTCCCAAATGATGTTTAACAGAGCAAGGAATTTATCACAGTATGTCTGATAATATTTTTTCTTCTGGAGAAAGTTTTATTTGTTTTATTTCGGCTAGAATAAAAGCAGTTTTAAATAAAATAAAAAAAAATTAAGGTCAAAATTATTAACCCCTTTAAGCAATTTTTTTTCAATAGTCTACAGAACAATCCCTCATTATACAATAACTTGCCTAATTACCCTAACCTGACTAGTTAACCTAATTAACCTAGTTAAGCCTTTAAATGTCACTTTAAGCTGAATAGAAGTGTCTTGAAAATATCTAGTCAAATATTATTTACTGTCATCTTGGCAAAGATAAAATAAATCAGTTATTAGAAATTAGTTATTAAAACTATCATGTTTCAAATTGTGTTGAAAGAATCTTTTCTCCGTTAAACAGAAATTGGGGAAAAAAATTAACAGGGGAGGCAATAATTCGGGGGTGGGGGGGGGCTAATAATTCTGACTTCAACTGTATATATCAGTTTGTTTCCCCTCTTGTTGTCTGTTGAATTTTCGTTACTTCCATGATAGCCGTGTGTTCCCTAGTTTGTTCTAGTTTTGTTTTCTGTTGCTGTCATTACATAAGCGTTTTTTCCTTGTTTATTGTTTCCTGTGTTTTTGACTTTGGACTGTTTATCGTGTTTTGATTCTTTCCTGCCTGCCCTGAACCTTTCGTCTGTTTTTTGATTACGCTTTTGGATTGTCTACTACACTGTTTATGCTGGTTTTCGACCCCTGCCTGCCGGACCATTCTAAATAAAGCATATCATCCATTCGCAACAGAAACACAGAAAAGGTTATGGCCAAATTAAGACACAAAATCACCCCAGAGTGGATAAAAACATCCCCAATAGTGCATAAGGGTTAAAGTTAAATAACTGAACCTATACACAGGAGTATGAGAAAAAAATACTAACTTTAGGCGAAAATTTCAGGTGCTAAGAGTGTTTTGCATTTAAAAATCTTCATTTAAACGTGACAAAAGACAACAGAATAGCCCCTTTCACACATACAGACCTTTCTGAAAAATTACCGGCAATTTTCCGAAAAGGTCTGTATGTGTGAACAGGCCCTTTTTGAAAATACTGCTGAATTTGTTCCGGCAAATTTCCAGAAAGAGAAGCTGTAACATTACCGGTAACTTGCCGGAATGCTGCGCTGTGTGAACGCAGAAGGAAAATTGCCGGAAAGAGTGCATTCAAGCTTAGAACGCGCTGACGTGAGATGTGTACTCCAGCCAATCAGAACATTCAGACACATTCACACACACAAATTATGTACATCTCGACATGCAAAAGTGTTCCTCTATATCAGGGGTGCTCAACCCTGTTCCTGGCGATCGACCTTCCAGCTGATTTCAGCTCCAACCCTAATCAAACACACCTGAACCAATTATTTAGAACGTGAGGAGCACTTGATAATTACAGGCAGGTGTGTTTGATAAGGGCTGCAACTGAAAACTGCAGGAAGGTTGATCGCCAGGAATAGGGTTGAGCACCCCTGCTCTATATGTTTTCACCAAAGTTGTTCACAATACTTATCTATTCACAGAGTCTGTAATGTAGTCAAATGTTTACAAATACAAGCACAGCCGTTTGGAGGTCATTTCTGATTAATGATGTCAGAATTTACTGGTATTTTGGAATGAATGTGTGAATGGTCTTTTCCCAAAAAATTCCGTAACGTCCTTGTCTGTGTGAACAGAACTTTTTGAATTTACCAGTAAAGTCGTTCTGGAAATTTTCCAGATATTTACCGGTATCACTGTGTGAAAGGGGCTAATATGACACAGAGATAAGCAGTTTTAGTTTATGTTTAACACTGTGTGTTTGTTTTAGAACTAGGGCTGGTAAAACAACTTCTACAACACCTTCCGTAATGTTTAAGAATTAGTATAGTAGGTCAATAGTATAGTAGGTTGCGTTCAAACACATGATCTACAGTAGGGCTAGGCAGTATGACTGTACCGTAAAATAATTTGTCAACCATAAGAGATTTTTAAAAAGTTCTATGTATACAGTGACATGTAAATATGTGAGTGTAGCTAACTTGATGAGTGAACCGAGCGAACATTAGTGTAGTGCACTTAATGAACCATGATAATCATCCCCTTATTGATACAGTCCAAGTGTGTGCAAGCTCTTTTAGTGCAAAGTTAATTCAACTCCGGTGTTACAAAGAAAGATACAGGAAATCATTTTACCAACAGTGATCAGATTGTATAACCAAAATCATATTAAATTAATTGTGCTGAATTGTAATAGTTATTAGATATGGACAAGTGTTTACTCGTTGTTTTTGGAACTAATGTGTGCAGTATGACACATACTGTTTTTACATTATGTAAATTTACATTATTGTTTTTATATTTATGTAACTTATTTGATCTATTTTAGTATGGAAAGCTTTTCTGTGACATGTGAATTTCCCTTTAGGGATGAATAAAGTCAAACAACAACAACAACTTACATGCACTGACTCACATGTAAGGTGCTCCTCATGTGTCTGAGAAAAGTACTGACTGGTGCGCTCGAAATAAGATCAGGTCAGCAACCTGAAGTGAACCTTTACCTGTTATTTAGGTTAACTGTTTTGGATCACTGACTTGAAACTGAAAATATGAGTACAGAGTGTGCCTCAGTAAGTAAAACAGTCACTTGTGTAACATTACAGCCCCAGTTGATTTATTCATACAAATGAAAGAAAACAAAGTTCTATTTAGAAACAAACGTCTGTTTTTTATTTACTTTGAAAAGCTAACACTTTTGGGAAATAAAAATGTATGTAAATATGTAAATTAACCAGTATATTAACACAAAAGCTGAAGTCCTTGTCATTGCCTAAATATTTAAGTTTATTTATTATAATTCTTTTTGTTGATTTCTAGGATAACTACCTTAAATGTCATTACTTATATTGTTACTATGAAATAATATTACTCGCAATAGAATTTTGGTCATATTGTCCACCCCTAGTCTACATTATAAAAGCAATCCAGTCAAATGTGTTTCTGAATACCTCTATAGACCATTTCAGTGTGGTCTTATCATTGGCCCATGAACATTTCCTGCTTGTTATCAAACTACTTCATAACTGTAACAAGAGGCAATTCAATCATAACTTAATGTTAAAACAGCTATCATAACATTATTTATCAATATGTGGCTCTTTTGGGATTCTCGGAAGCTGTAGAAATTAATAACGTACAGGAAATGCATTGAGACCATTGTTTTTGTTTACATCCCTCAAAATGGTCTATAGTGGTCAAAATTGGGCCAGCTTAAAATATTTAAGAGCCCGTTTACACCCATATTTAGTATCGTCCACTTGTGATCAAAACTTTAAATACGCATCTTAAGATAATATGTAAACTGGGCCAAAATGACATATTTACTAATAAATACATACAAATCAATACAAATAAATTTGAGCACTTAATTGCTTTTTATAGACAAAATGATTGTTGCACTTTTAAATTTTTCATTATACTTGTGACAATGATAATAAAGATCTATTCTATTTTATTGTACACTTCTGTTGGTGTACCTTTTTGTTAATATTTTTGTAACATACTGTAATTATAATGACCTTAATGCTGAAAGTTAAAGCCACTGACATCCCTAGTCGCTACTGTATATGAGCAATTCCAGTGTTATAGATGTGACATTTGCAGTAAAAACTCAAAACATAAATTCACATAGAAAGTATATGCTAACATTATATTGAAACATCTGTTTATATTATATTTATGGGATTAGAAAAATATTAATCTGTAAACATTTTTTACATTTTAAATAAGAAAAATAAGCATGCGTTATGGATGCGACTAAAATATTATGCAAGTTTACACATTGTGAACCCCAATAAGTTGAGACTACTCAAACAATTTGAAGAAAGTGATTCCCTTAGTTCGTTTGAGTAATGAATTGAGTAATTAAGTTGACCAAATGTGCTCTCTTCATTGAATTAACATAAATGTTAAATTACAGATAACTTAAATGTTTAATTACAGAAAACTTAAAAACTTTCCAAATTTTCATCTTTTATATTCTTTACTTACTCCCAGGGTCGTTTATATCGAAGTTGATATTTAGCCGCACCATGCTGGTGTTTCGTAACATCACATTTTTACGAGGTAGGTTGTTAGACCAACGCTCAACCCCCCACCCCTGGAGGACCTGGATATGCACACATACACTACGGATTTAGCTTACCCAATTCACATATAGCACATGTCTTTGGACTTGTGGGGGAAACCGGAGCACCTGGAGGAAACACACGCGAACACGGGGAGAACATACAAACTCCACACAAAAATGCCAACTGACTTCAGGGACTTGAACCAGCGACCTTCTTGCTGTGAGGTGTCAGCGCTACCCGATACTAGGGCTGGGCGATTTTTCCGGTTAATTTGAATTTATGTTTTAAGACGATTTAATTTTTTATAAAATCGAGGTATCGCTTTTAATAAAGATATTAAAGCAGCTTTTCCACTATCGTGCCAAACCGTTCTTAACTGTTAGACAACCGTGCTTCAGATTCTGTGTGTTGACGTTGCGGCTCTGTTGATGAGCTACCACAGCTGGCTCAGCGCAAGCGCACGATGCGGCGCCAGGCGAAAGTATAAATCCAGCTCAGGGCTGGCGCATCCATAGAGGCGACCTAGGCGGCTGCCTTGGGCGGCAGAATAGGAAGCGAGAACCCCCCGGTCCTCACTTTCATCTGCGACACCCACCCCCTCCCGGTCCTCACTTTCATCCGCAAACCGGTAAGTTTCTATTTCACTTCCGGGTTGAGGGCGACGTGATTGCCGTTCGCCTAGAGCGCCAGTTCAGCTTGCTCCAGCCCTGATTACACTATATACATTACACAAAATAATAAAATAGGCTAAAAGTTTTATTCGTGGCTAGAGCTTAATTAATTTGATTGACATATAGGCAATGAGACCTTTACTTCGCCTGACTGAGCGTGAGTTTATTGCATGCTGCGCTGTATTCGGTAGCACAGATCGCTCTGATCTGGGTGAGAACATTACCAGCAACTACATGCACTGCTGAAAGCCTTTTTTCCTGCTGCGCATTGAATCAACAACAACATATATCCATGGAACACAAACTTGCAGACTCTTTGAACGAGGAAATAATTGCACCTAATTCAAAGCCCAGACGTCTGGTTTTGTATTTTATACCTGCGCACCACCTGAAGGACGGTTACGGCGTGTTGTGAATGTCGGCTGTCACCGCAGAAAGTCAAATCTTTCTTTAATTTGGACTTTTGCTTGAAAGCTTTACGGAGTGGCACAGTAGCTGTCCAAGGTACTGTAGCTATTAATTAAATCATAACCCATATATGCACCAATAAACGTAAAATGAATGAATAGATAAAAAAAATATGGATTCTTAAATGTCTGTATTGTTTTTACTCCAAAAAAATATCAATACGTTTTGACAAAAGTTTTATAAAAATAAATTGAGCAATTTTCAACATTTCAGCTATAGGCTGTTATAGGATTCAGTTAAATATAAGATAGACATTTAAATATAGATAGATATGTAAAAGGTTTCTGTGGGGTTTTTTGTTGTTCACAGTGATCTTTAATATATACTGGCTGGTGTAGCTACACACAAATATTTTCTAAAACGTCAAGCAGGAATTTGTCTATAGGGAATGTAATAGGCTACACCTTGTTGACCAATTTATGTATGTATGGCCATTAAAAATACATGTTCCTTAACCAGATGGTTTTTCAAGTTACTTATAAAGAGATTGTTACTTAAGTCATGTTGTTGTAATGTTTTAAGTTGACTATAGTTACACAGTAAAAAAAAAAAAAAAAAAACGAAATCAAAATCGTGAATCGGTCAAACTTTATGAAAAAAATCTAGATTTTTTTTTTGTCATATCGCCCAGCCCTACCTGCTACCCATTTAAAAATCTACTTACTTATTTAATTTTTCTCTTTCGTCGGATGGGTTGAGAGAATGTCTCTGTCCTGCTGCGCATCAGCAAAATTCAGCATCACAAACAAAATGACCACCTTGTGTCATATAACATATATCGACCAATCATCGCGGTTGTCAAGGCAGACTTCAAAGCGCAACCAATAATTTTAAACAGGCACATGGTGAATCGTTTTAAGAAATTAAAACGTTAAGTTCAGAAAACTTTAAATATTAATTAAAAGTTTTTTGCTGCCTAATGAGTAAGTTAAGCACACCTGTTTAAGTTTTGATGCCACAACTTATATATCACAAGTTATTTTAACTTAATACATTTAGTAATGACAACAGCGGAGTTTACAGTGTAGCATACAATACTTGGTAGAAATGATCAGACCCCATAGTTTTTCGCAATTCCGCGATCGCTGAATCCAACGCAAAATCAACAAAAAGTCGCAAATTTTTGTGATCCTGCAAAATTCTTAATTTAAACGCAAAATAATCACAAGAAATCTCAAAAATATCAAATCCCAAACCATATAATCAAATTATATTTATTTTTTGTTTGAAATTAATCGTTTTACATGACTTATAGACATTGCCTATACAGCACGTGTGATGCATCTGAGTGTCTCGCGAAAAATTACATCTCACCTGTGCCCTCACAATCATTACATTACATGGAAACGGAGGGGGTGGTGGTCAGCTTGTACAGTAAGCAGACGCAGATGAATCGCGAGTTATTTACATGTGAAGTCAAAGCAAATAGGATATACAGTGCATCCTGAAAGTATTCATAGCGCTTCACTTTTGTAACAGCCTTATTCCAAAATGGATTAAAATAAATTTATTTCCTCAAAATTCTACACA
Organism: Danio kyathit; assembly: GCA_903798195.1. Taxonomy (NCBI): domain Eukaryota; kingdom Metazoa; phylum Chordata; class Actinopteri; order Cypriniformes; family Danionidae; genus Danio; species Danio kyathit. The sequence continues at coordinate 61,169 of CAIGQS010000121.1, forward strand.
CAATACCTCATAATGACAATGTGAAAAAAGATTTTTTTTAAATTCTTGCAAATTTATTAAAAAATTGAAAAATCTGAAAATCACATGTACATAAGTATTTACAGCCTTTGCTCAATACTTTGTTGATGCACCTTTGGCAGCAATTACAGCTTAAATTTTTTTTAATATGATGCCACAAGCTTGGCACACCTGTCTTTGGGAATTTTTGCCCATTCCTCTTTGCAGTACCTCTCAAGCTCTGTCAGGTTGTATGGGAAGCGACGGTGTACAGCTATTTTCAGATCTCTCCAGAGATGTTTAATAGGATTTAGTTCTGGGCTCTGGCTGGGCCACTCAAGGACATTCACCGAGTTGTTGTGAAGCCACTCCACTGATATTTTGGTGGTGTGCTTTGGGTCATTGTCCTGCTGGAAGATAAACCGTCGCCACAATCTGAGGTCAAGAGCACTCTGAAGCAGGTTTATATTCAGGATGTCTCTGTACATTGCTGCATTCATCTTTCCCTCTATCCTGACTAGTCTTCCAGTTCCTGCTGCTGAAAAACATCCCCACAGCATGATGCTGCCACCACCTCACTTCACTGTAGGAATATTAGCCTTGAATACTTTCCGGATGCACTGTGCACATATACACACACACACACACACACACACACACACACACACACACACACACACACACACACACACACACACACACACACACACACACACACACACACACACACACACAAACACACATTTATATATACAGTTGAAGTCAGAATTATTAGCCCCCCTTTGAATTTTTTTTCTTTTTTAAATATTTTCCAAATGATGTTTAACAGAGCAAGAAATTTTTCACAGTATGTCTGATAATATTTTTTCTTCTGGAGAAAGTCTTATTTGTTATATTCAGTGTTGCCAGATGTAACTGACTTTTTCCAGCCCAAAAACCCGCCGAAGTGCAAAAACACACGCCCAACTATCTCGATTTTACAAAAAGTGGGGGGGTTGCTGGACACTCCAAAATGTTTGAGGGGTGGTTGGATCATCCCATATTTCACGAAAAGTGGGGGGAACGGTCCCAAGTTTCACGAATAGTGTGGGGGTTACGGGAGATCGCGGGCAGGCGGCCGTACCTTTACAATACCGCCCAAATATCCACTACCCGCCTATGTTACTTTTTACCCGCAAACTTGGATTCAAAACCACCCAATTGGGTGGGAAACCGCCCAATCTGGCAACAGTGGTTATATTTCGAGTAGAATAAAAGCAGTTTTTACTTTTTTACAAACCCTGTTAAGGACAAAATTATCAGCCTCTTTACACTATATTTTTTTCTGATACAGAACAAACTATCGTTATACAATAACTTGCCTAATTACCCTAACCTGCCTAGTAAACTTAATTAACCTAGTTAAGACTTTAAATGTCACTTTAAGCTGTATAGAAGTGTCTTGAAAGATATCTAGTAAAATATTATTTACTGTCATTATGGCAAAGATAAAATAAATCAATTATTAGAGAGAAATTATTAAAACTATTATGTTTAGAAATGTGTTGAAAAAATCTTCTCTCCGTTAAACAGAAATTGGGGAAAAAAATAAACAGGGGGGCTAATAATTCTGACTTCAACTGTATATATTTAATCGCAAACTTATTCGCGAATTTCTGTGAATTACCACCACAAAATCTGTCATTTTTATCACAAAAAAAATTCATGAAAAACTAGGGGGTCTGAATTATGTGAATTACAATCCACAACCCACAAGAAATAATGCTAACCAAAAGGATAAGAATTGGCTCTCTATTAAACAAAAATTGATTTGATTTGATTTGACATTTTTGCATTCATGAGGAAAAAGCTTCGTAATGGATGTGACAGATGTGAAATTGCCTCTTGTGCGACTTTGCTAAATCAAATATAATTGTTTGAAAACATTGAAAGAGCTATTTTGAGTGTTTTTTTACAGTACTGTAAAATACAAGCCTACTTAAAAAAACTTAGTAAGGATTTCACTATTTCTGTGAAAACTTCAAGGTTGACATTTGCATGGAATTGCTCATATGGAATTCCCAAAAGAGTAAAATCCTGCCAAAAATGACCAAGCGACTGTCCGATTGAGCAAATCAATCATGCAATCAGTTTAAATAAAAGTGTTTGTAACTCAGAGCAAAGAATCAGAGCTTTCCCCTTCTCATAGTTACAATGCCACCTTGAATGAGTAAGTGACAAACGAACAATGAGGGTCTTTAATGTTCTCAGGAAAGACCCCTGTCTTTGCCCCCTCCCCACTTCCTCGTGGAGCGCTCAACTGTATCCATCATGCTCCTCTTCCTGACCCCAGGCAGCCGCTGCCGCATCAGGACTGCTGAGTGTGAGTGTGTGTGAGTGTGTGTGTGTGTGTGTGTGTGTGTGTGTGTGTGTGTGTGTGTGTGTGTGTGTGTGTGTGTGTGTGTGTGTGTGTGTGTGTGTGTGTGTGTGTGTGTGTGTGTGTTGGGTAACAGTAGTGTCATGCTGATAAAGCCAAGTGAGTTGCCCACGGTGATAGGGCAGACAATTTAAATCCTCTTACTTCTTTTTTTGTCGTAGTGATGTAACAAAGGCAGGTTCACAAACCCCTTCCCTTACAAATCAACTGTGAACAATCAGACTGCACTCAGATCAGTTCTCGTCCATCAGATCTAAAACTTTACTCTATAAATGTTGTGATGTTATTCCAAGTTAGTGTTATCGATCATACAGACACATTATGTTAGCTAAAGAGTTCACATTTTAGACATAACATACATTTTAACAACTATTGACTGCTTTAAACCATCATGTTTTTGTAGCAACATGTAATCAGCATTTAGAACAGCATCAAGAATTGATATATTTCATTTTTACAGCTTTTGATGCAGCTGTTGACCATATTTGATGTGCCCTAATCATGTAGTTGAGTTTCACATCGATGGATTTGCTCTTCAGTGTTTGGACTTCCAGCAGTAAAATTTAAACCACACTGAACTGAACTAAACTGAACTTCAACTCTAAAAACTGGACTGACACAGTTTTAATTTACTAGAACTTCTATGTTAAGCTGCTTTGAGACAATCTACATTGTAAAAGTGCTATAGAAATAAAGATGAATTGAATTGAATGTAATCAGTGATTATATGAGAAAAAAGTTTCAGATTACAATTACATAACAATGATGAAGTTGTCATTTTTCTGTGTACAGCAATATTGGCAAATGAGTACGTTTACATGGACACCAATAATCCAATTTTAATGCGATTAAGACAATACTCTGATTAAGAGTCTACCATGTAAACAACGATTTTTGATTAATTTAATCCGATTAAGGTCATAATCGAACTAAACAGAAATCAAATTAAGACATGTGGAGTATGCCGGTTTTAGTCGAATTATTGAAGTGCAGCACAGACATGTAAACACCTTAATCGAACTACTGCCGTCATGTAAGACTTGTCGTTGCATATTGCGACAAGATATTTTATACACACACGCCTGTTTGACACTATTCTGAGTCATTGAACGACCACAGACACCCGCATCACGAAATGCATAGTTTTTTTCTTTCCATTGGGCGTGCGATTTCAAATTCCAGCAATCCTTACTTCATACGCGCATGCAATACCTCAGTTTGTCATGTGGGGGCATGAATGAAGTGTTCCTGAATGAAAGTGAAACTGCCGGACTGCATGAAACACCCGAAATTAAACGAAATTACATCAAACTCCGGAGGAAACTTGGATAGCGCGGTGACACAATGACATTAATTGAACTATGTGTTATAACATGTAAAACGGGATCATGAAAGTAACATTAAAAAAGCAACTCATGTAAACACTTTAATCTTATTATTGTCTTATTCAGATTAAGGCAAATAATTTGATTACTGATGTCCACGTAAATGTAGTCACTGATGCTCATTCAAATATAATATCTGGACAGACTACATTACTCATGCAAGGTCGGTAGCTGCCATTGTTTAAAGAAAGACAACTTGTCTGTTGCACATTGTTGTCCGCCATTGTTGCTCACACTAGGACGCCGTCCTGACTGCTCTGCCGCCCTAGGCAGCCGCCTAGGTCACCTCTATGGACGTGCCAGCCCTGACTGACACTGATCACTCTGCCTACTCATGCCAGAGTCCCGCTGAAAAAGTGATTGACAGGTGGTAATTTGTGTGTAACTTATCTTTATTTTTTTATGATTTGCTTATTGGTAAAACAAGACCATGCAGGCCAGGTAGTTGAAACGCTAGGCTACTAATAATTAATTCGTTATGAATAAATTAATTATTCATAAATAATTAATTCACCTCCGCCTACGAAGACGATCGTGATGTTTCACATTAGACATGCTAAATTGGTCAACATCGCCCAACCCTAATATAGACAAAACCAAAACAACAATGACAGTCGATTGCATGATCTGTCATGAATAGTTGAGTGTTTTTTGTTGTTTTTGTAGATCTGTGTGAATTTTTTGCCAATGAAATCCTTTGAAAACAATAAATAGATATTTTAGATAATGGAGCAAACTAAAAATTTTTACTCACATACTGTATCATGTGAAATGAGTCTTCCAGTGTGGCAGAAAGAGAGTTTATTTACAGAGAGAAGTGGCCATCAAGACCGTAGCGTATGTTCCTCATGGGTAAATATTTGCTCTCCGTCTTATCATGTGCAGCAGGGCCATGGGTCTGGATGCTTTCTGAGGACATATGAGCTCCAGCCAAAACACAGCAGCTCCAAGAGTCCATTGGATTTGTATTTACTGTATTCAACTCTGAGAGATAAAACATCCTGTAGATAGCAATATCTGCAAAATCATTTAAATGTTAAAGGGATAGTTCACCCAAAATGTAGGCTAAACTGTCACATTTAATCATCTTCAGGTTGACCCAAATGTGAACCAAATGTGTTCTTTCTTCTGTGGAACATACAGTAGCGACATAGTTTTTTTTTTTTTTTTTTTTTTTTCCAGGTTTGGAACATGAGGATGCAAAAAACTATCACTTTAATTTACTGCAATCAATTAAAAAATAAAAAAAAAACATACGTTTGGGAAAAAAAGGTGTTTGCCTTTTAATTACTAGAATTAACAAAATGTCCAGGATGGTGGTTACTATTACTATGGTATCGTATGTTGTTGCATAGGTTGTTCAACCATTTTTGGATGTTTTAAAAAAGCAACGACTTTAGAACACACAAGATGTGTCACTCACTCCAATTTTTTTTTTTTTTGATCGTTCAAACTACTTATTTAAAATGTGCTAAAACAACAAAATTCTTAAGATTTCATTGGGACAACTTAATTTTTTTTATGTTCAATCCACATAAATATGTTAAAAATTTACTTAATCACTTTGTGTTGGGACAACATGAATGAATGAGTGTGGAACCCTGCATTTTTTTACAGTGCTTGTATAGTTTTGAAAGGGGAAAAATTGTCAACATGGCGAATGAAACCACGCCATTTTGTTTGATTCAAACGTTTAGAAATGAAACTAAAGACAGAGTTGTTGTTTGATTTTAATGCTGATTCCTAGTATGAAATTTAATCATAAGCTTGGCAAGCAATTTTAGAGAATTTGATGTTTCCCCATTCAGACAGAACGCCTGAGCATACTGCCCGAGAGGCATTTCAAAGATGGCCGCATATTGAAATGACTTGCCTTAAAGAAACTTTGCCTATAGGCTTTAGTGGAGGCACTGTTTTATTAAATAATGTTTTTATGGGTTTGGAAAACACAAGTTAATGGTGTAATAATTTTTTATGTCACTGTAGATCAGGGGTCTCAAACTGCCAGCCAGCTGGCCATTGGCGTTTTTGTAAATATTCAAGGGATTGTTTAATTATAATCACTTTTATACCTCCTGTATTTGGTTCTACAAACAATACTTCATGGCTTACACATTATGCTGGTGTTGTAAATATGATCATTTTGCTAATATTTGGTTCAAATGGTCTCATTAATAGATTTTCATCATAGTCATATTAAGATTTGTATAAAATGTGCATTAGTAAGATTTTACTGCTGGCTGAATTGAACATGTTAAAGGGGTGACACAGTGTATTTTTAAGGTTTGGTTGTGTTTATAAGGTGCAAAGCAATGTGTGCTCATGCTTTACTTGGAGAAAATCATGTTATTTGTTCATATATCTTACTTTGATTATAATAAAATATAATTAAAATTAAACTGTAAGCACTTCTCTCTTAGTGTCATGTCCTTTGGAAGCCCAAATACAGAAACAGAATGAGCTCTGTGAAAATAGCAGTGTTTGGACGGCATTTTAGCTTTCTCTGCTATAACATTAAAGCACATCTGGCCACGCCCCGATGCTGTGCGTGGTAAATGCATGTAACCTGAAGCGTTTATGATTTCATTAACCCGGATGTATTTTTTTGTAGTCCCCAAATTCATTCGCTGTAGGCTTTGCTAAGCTAACTCTATAAAATCCAATGTCTCCCTTTGCATTAAACTTTGAGAGTATTACATTCTGAGATGTTGTTTATGTTCACACAGCTACATTACACATCACCTAAAGTTTAAAATATGATCTCATAGTGGACCACCCCTTTAAAGTAAATGTGAATATATACATACTTTTCCCCTCTTTGTTGTAGTTTTACAAAACAGAATGATATTGAGAAGAACAATTGCCAGTAAAGTCACTAAAGTTTTCCAAACTCTTTTCTATCTGTTAAACTTTTGGTTAAGCAACAATTGATTGGGACATAATGATTATTATGCCTATTATTAAATTGTAGTATTTTCATAGCAATTTAAACTCCCCTTTCAATATGTACAACAAGAAACAAAAAGAAGGAGCTTTGATACTCAAAATTACAATTACATTAGGTTTCCACTTTTTTCTTGTGCTTGAATGTTAAAACGACCCTCCTATGAATTGTCAGTCACTGATATGGCCCCCTGCCAATTTGAGTTTGGGACCCCTGCTGTAGATGAACATGTTAAAAAAAACTTTAAAAAAATGATTTATGCTATTTAAAAAAATGCTATTTATGTTAAAAACGAAATGCTATTACTTTCCAACATTTTGGAAACATAATCATAACCGACATAATCTCATTTTTTTCAGTTCTAATGTTTAATTATGCATGAGGCATAATTTAAATGAAATGTTGCATGTAAACAGGCAAAATATATACAAACACATCCCTTTGTAAAAACCCTTAGAAATGTTGTCGGTAGTAATGAAACTGTATGGTGTTTGTAAGTTCTGTTGAATGCTTATGTATTGTAATTGAAATCTACAACCACATAAATTGATAAAGTGTGACAAAAGAATGTGTATTTTATATGTTTTCACCAAAATCACATAATTGAGAGGTGCATGAAAAAGATGTTTTTGGCTGTAAAACAATCAGCTATGTTCAAAGTCCCCTGAGTGGATCCAAACACAAGGTTTCTGAGTTTCTATCTTGTGCTAAACACCAAAGAATATATTTGGAAGAATGCTGTTATACCACTGACTTCCATAGTATTTGTTTTTCCTACTACTCCTTTCCAGCTTTCTTCAAAATATCTTCTTTTGTGTTCCATAAACTCATAAAGGTTTGAAACAAGCAAAGGGTGAGTAAATGATGACTGAAAGATGAATAGGGGTGATGCGGTGGCTCAGTGGTTAGCACTGTCGCCTCACAGCAAGAAGGTCGCTGGTTTGAGTCCCAGCTGGAGTTTGCATGTTCTCGCCGTGTTGGCGTGGGTTTCCTCTAGGTGCTCGGGGTGAATGGAATAAACTAAATTGGCTGTAGTGCATGTGTGTGAATGAGTGTGCATGGATGTTTCCCAGTACTGGGTTGCAGCTGGAAGGGTATCCACTGTGTAAAACATATGTTAGATAAGTTGGCGGTTCATTCCGCTGTGGCAACCCCTGATGAATAAACGGACTAAGCCTAAGAAAAATGAATGAATGAATATTTTCATTTTGGATGAATTATCCCTTTACAAAATATAGCTGAAATGTTGTTTCCTTATTAAAATAAGTTAAGTAACATAAAACATTTGTTGTCATGACTTTTTGCCATATAATTTTTGTGCAGGGCTTTCCAATACAAGATTCTTGTCTCTCAATAAACTTCTGCTCTAAAAGTAGGATTGCTTCTCTTTTTCTTTTGCTAGATGAAATAAAAGATAAAACCCAACAAATAAATCCAATAAAGAACATCACAATAAGCAGTTTAAGGAAAGCTGTGGGATTACACTTATGGATAAAATATCCAAATATAGCTGCAAGCACCAATTAAGGGGCCAAGCAGTCCAGAGGCAGAATGAGCACATTTGACCATATTTGTCGGTGCTTTAAAGAAAAACTGTTTCACCTATTGACACGAATTTTACAACACTTGGTCATCATGGTCTGACAATCATCCGAGTCATATTTGGTGATATTTTGCAAACGATCTAGGAGGAGTTTACAAAAGAATTCCTGAACAAAATCAATATGGCGGACAGGAAGTTTAGCCAAATAGAGCATATTTGGTATCAATGTTTGTGGCATGACCCAAAGAATAAGTTGAGATTAATTTTACCACAATAAGCATATGCCGTCTAAAGTTATTAGCAAATTTATGATTCATTATTGATGGTTAGTGAATGGTTTATAACTCCTGACCACTAGGTGGCGCTGTTACCAAATTTATGTGTTGGGGTCATTGTGAGTTGCCAATGATTCGGTGGAGGAGAAGTCCGCAAAAGAAAGTTCTTGAACAAAATTAATATGGCGGACTGGAAATTTGCCCAAATATGGCATGTTTGGTATCACTGTTCTCGGCATGACCCAGGAAATAATCTGATATCTTTCCACAATAAACCTATGCAATCAACATTTATTACTCATTTTTTAAGATTCATTATTGATGGTTAGTTAAGGGTTTATAATGTGTGTCCGCTAGGTGGCGCTGTTACCACATTTATGTGTGGGGGTTATTGTGAGGTGCTAATGACACACCTAAAGTTCAGCATCAATTAGGATTAGGCGATGTCGACCAATTTGGCATCGTATGATGTCTAATGTGAAACATCACGATGGACGATGGCATCATCGTCATAGGCGGCGGTAAATTAATTATTTATGAATAATTATTCAATTCATAATGAATTAATTATTTGTTTCAACCTTTCCCGCATGGTCTTTGTTTTACTCATAACCAAATCATAAATAAATAAAGATAAGTTACACACAAATTACCACCTGTCAATCACTTTTTCCGCAGGACTCTGGCATGAATAGGCAGAGTGATCTGTGTCGTTATAATGGCGTCGACAAACTTGGTTGGTAAAAAGGGTGATTTCACTAAAATTACAAGCGTGAAAGTAAAAAACTAAGACATATTAGTGTAAACAGGACCGTGTGTATTTTTTGCGAGCGTGTTGCTGCTGCGACGGGGGCGAAGCGGATTGCGATGCCGGCTCAGCATCGTGATGTCTATCGGCCATCGGCGATGGATGATAGCATCGTCTATCGACCCAACCCTAGCATCAATGTTCAAACGCTGTAGAATTACAGCCTCAGATGATCTTTGACATCGTGCCACCAGATTTGTCAGTGCCGTAAACAAAAACTGTGTCACCTATCAACATGAATTCCATAACTTTTTGCCAGCATGGTCTGAAGTCAAATTTGGTGAAAATCAGAAAAATGGTCTAGCAGGAGTTAAAAAAAAATCAGTATAAGGAAAGCTGTGGGACTACGCTTATGGATAACATATCCAATTACTCATCTAGAACAGTATTCCTCTGAGATTAGGCGAGAATTCAGAGCCAGCGGCCTTCTCTCTCTCTCTCTCTCTCTCTCTCTCTCTCTCTCTCTCTCTGTTATTTCTCTCTCAATCAGCTAGAATGTGGAGTCCAACAGTGGGTCGTGGTCACCGTGACTTTGGCCAGCCAGCCCTGTTAGCTTTCACTCCCCACCCCTCACCCCATCTCCCCATAGCCGCTATTGGTGACCTTGGGCTGAGCAGAGTGTGTAAAAGGGTTCGTACAGAGCAATGAAGTGGTCTAAGAATGCTAAAACATTTGGACAGAGCTCTGGGTGGAAACAAAACAGAACGTCAAAGAGAAACAGTTACTGCGTGTGATTTTAAAAGCTTCATCTTCTCAAAGTGAAAGAATCTCCTGAATCTTTTCCAAGAGTAAATGCCATGTTTGTCAGGCTCATGCTGTACCTCCAAAGAATGCTTTGGAGTGCATACATGCAGAGAGCACATACAGTTCTTATGATTATAGTACAATTTTCTGTGTTAATTATAAGTTGAAGAATGGATTTAGTGATCGGAGTTAGTAATCAAAACATCTGTATGAACTCAAAATCATTAAATCATGTTAGCAGCAAGTTTCCAAAAGAGCACATTTCATGAAAAACATACTCTGTGCTCTGTTAAAGCAACTAAATCAAATTACTCTTGCCTGCAATTTTTCAATTTAACTGAACAGCACATACTTCAGAGGACAAGCCAAGATACAGGGCAAGTGAGGTTATAGCAACAGAGAAAGAGAAGAGTTACATACTGCTACAGTAGAAAACAGACAACCTCAAATTATACAAAAGCCTTAAGGGCTAATAATAAGATACTGAATAATAAACAAAAAGTGACAAGATGTTAGGTGCTAAGCGTGTACTTAATTCACAAAAAGACAAAAAAGTCCACCCTTAAAGGTCTAACACATCCTAGCTATTAGATAGGCTTCAGATGCCTGCTTCAATGATGTGTCACAATTTACTTCAGCAGAAGACTAGAACTAAATCTACACTCAAAAGATGATTTTTGCTGCTTGTTCAAACTACTTATTTAAAATGAACCGAATCAACACAATTTGTAAATAAAAATTTTTGGGACAACTTAATTGTTTTATGTTCAATCCACTTAAATTTGTAACATGTACAATTAAGTTTACTTGATCGATTTGTGTTGGGACAACATGAAAGAATTGTGTAGAAACCATCATTTTTTATAGTCTATATCCATTTCAGGAGTGCCAAAACAAATGTTTCATGCTAGTTTGATTTAACTGGTAAACATCTTTGATCCATGAATATTAGGGGTGTCAAAAATAATCGTTTCTTCAGTGCACCGCGATGCAGACGCGGACAATTCGGTATCGGTTCAGTAATAATCATAACCGGTTATTATGTACTGACGTCATTTATCTCACATGCGCTATGTCGCCGTAGCTTACTATGGCGAGGGAGGCGAGCCGCGAGCGCGAGTATTTACAATGCTCTAACTACGAAAATCTCTGAAACTGTGCACAATTTCACTGCGTGTGTGTTTGCTGAACATTGTTTCACTGACACTTACAGCAAAAGCCCCTATTTCACGGCGATTAAGAGAATGAAAGTAATCTCCATTTCTCTCTCACTGTGGCCCATGATGAGTGCATCTGTGAAGAGCGCCAGCATGTAAGAGCCAATCGCAGCCCTTTCTGTTGAGCGCGTGACCATCAAAGGGGTGTAAGAAAGAACTTGGTAGACAAGGTAGAAAGCGAGCGGGATATTTATATTTGTTTATTTGCTGTAGACCATTTCAATGTGGTCATGTCATTGGCCTATGAACATTTCCTGCTTGACGTTAAACTATTTCCTAACTGTAACAAGAGGCAATTCAATCATAACTTGATTTTAAATCAGCCGTCATAACAATATTTATCAATATGCGGACCTTTTTGGATTCTCAGAAGCTATGGAAATTAAAAATGTAAAATACGTTAGGACCATTGTTTTTGTTTACATCCCTCAAAATGGTCTATAAATACTTGTGTTGTTTAAAGGTACAGTTTATATATCTGACTGTTTGTATTAAAGGACAAAATTGTTTTACAAATAGTATATAAGTATATTTATACATTTTAATACAAGAATTGCTGTGCTGTGAAGAAAATAAAAAACTGTGTATGGAAAGCATCGTCAATGCACCGTGATGCACCGAGATATCGAATTGAACCGAATCGATGGCATGATAATCGTAACCGAACCAAACTGTGAGACCAGTGTATGTCCACACCTCTAATGAATATGATATAATAGCCTTCTTTATGTAAATACATAATCATAAACACTGAAAAGCTGTTTCATAGAAGAGACTGAAGAGTAATTATTAATTAAAACATAAACCGAAATGCTTTATACTGTAAAGCTACTTGGTTTAAAGCAATTTACTGTTGCAATATTTGTTTTTGCTGTGTATTCATTTTATTATGGAGAGAAAAACACAAAGCATTTTCTTTTACCTTAAAAAATAAAATAAATAAAAATAAATAAAAATAAATAAATATGAAATGAAATTAAATGAAATGAAATGAAATTAAGAGTCAAAAATACTATGTTAGACTGAATTTTTCGAATGGTTATTTGATATATAGATATGGAGTTTATTCAGCCTTTCTGCAACAAGCCACACACAAATGCCATTACAAAGTTTGGTCTACTTGCGGCAAATATGACAGGATGCCCACCAAACAGGTAAATATAAGCTGTTGTATGGAGAGCCCTCAAATATATATATATATATATATATATATATATATATATATATATATATATATATATATATATATATATATATATATATATATATATATATATTTTTTTTTTTTTTTTTTTTTTTTTTTTTTTTTTTCCTGTGATCTGATAAAAATTGTTCAACTGATACATATTATTATCTAACCCAGGCTCATTATTGTAATGTACCCCTATATACATTTCTGGAGATTGCGAAATAAGTCCCAAGAGGTACGTTTTTTTGCAGTTTTTGTTTTTACGAATGCACTAGAGGCCACTGTGTGTTTTTTCAGATCTTAAATTTATTTTGCGAGTGCCATTCGTGCCTGCTGTTTTTGCGTAAATCCACCAGACTGCTGTCGACTGACTGACTGACTGACTGACTGACTGACTGACTGACTGACTGACTGACCAACTGAAAACCCCCAACCACCCCCTTTCCTGAACTGAACCGATAGTGTTTTCAAAAGAACCAATTGACCTGATCATCCCCACCCAACCGACAGTGTTTTCATGATTTTTACCATATTTTTAGATCTTACCACGTTCTCATCCTGTTATTTACTTGTTTATTTTATTGTTTGTCTTTTGTTTTTATTTTACCTGCTTTCTGGAACCATTCTTCACCAGGCCTGAACCCTGTCAATGCAGTCAACTTCTCTCAAGTCTGCCGACATACGCGGTGAGCTACTGGGCAAACTGGTAACATCAGGAAAGCCATCCACACGGAGGTAAGCAATCAGCTGGTTGCGCGAAAAGCAACACAAGCCGTCTGCAGCATCATACCCACAGCATTCATTTTAAAGACTAAATGCAGCCATACAGTACGTAGTTCTGGCTACATAATTCGTGCTCTCCAGAAATATATACAGGGGTAAGTTTTCACTATGAGCCTGTATTGTTATTATTTCTGGTAATCATTTGTGTTCAGATTTTGCTGAGACCCTTCCATTAGGGGTGTCAAAATTAATCGTTTCTTCGGTGCACCGCGATGCAGATGGGGACAATTCGATATCGGTTTAGTAATAGATCATAACCGGTTATTACGCACTGACGTCATTTATCCCCTATGCGCGATGTCGCGGTAGAATACTATGGCAAAGGAGGCGAGGGTGAGTAAATAAAACGCTCCAACTACTTAAAAAGCAGATCTTTCACTGACATTGAGGAATGGTAAAGCACAAGCCGCTATTTCACTACTAGGGAGAAATGCTGTAAATAGGGGTGTCAAAATTAATCGTTTTTTTGGTGCACCGCGATGCAGATGGGGACAATTAGATATCGGTTCAGTAATAGATCATAACCGGTTATTACGCACTGACGTCATTTATCCCCTATGCGCGATGTCGCGGTAGAATACTATGGTGAAGGAGGCAAGGGTGAGTAGGCTAAATAAAACACTCCTACTACTTAAAAAGCAGATCTTTCACTGACACTGAGGAATGGTAAAGCACGAGCCGCTAGCTATTACACTACTAGGGAGAAATGCTGTAAAACTCTAACTCTCTCTCTCTCTCTCTCTCCCACCCACACACACACACACACACACACTTTGGGCATTTGACCCGCTGGCATGTTCGTGAGGTAAATTTCCCTCCTCTCGGCTGTTAGTGGATCGAGACACAAGCGTGCCTGTGGTGCGAGTTTATTGTATTGTATTTATTCTATTACAGATTACCTGATAACCACGTATTATGTGCATATAGACTGACCCGCGGCTGTTTTTCCCGCGTCACTCATGGGTGAACAGCGATTTCGTTTCTAAAGCCAGTCACAGCCCTTTCTGTTGAGCGGGTGAAGACAATGACCAATCATAGGGATGTAGGAACTTGCCAGTGCTCAAAAAGCAAGCAGGATAATATTTACATTAGTTTATTTGTTATGAATGCTCGTGCTGTCTTCTGTGCATGTATTGGGGTTTTGTCTAAAACATTCACAAAGAGTGTTTTTTTTTGAGCAGGTAAAATTAAAGGTACAGTTCATATATCTGACTGCTTGTATTAAAGGACAAAATTGTATTAGAAGTAATATATAAATATAAACATATTTATAGATTTTAATACAATTTTTTTTCTTGTGTTGTAAAGAAAAAAATCTAATTATGTATGGAAAGCATCGTCAATGCACCGTGATGCACCGAGATGTCGAATTGAACCGAATCGATGGCATGATAATCGTAACCGAACCATGAGACCAGTGTAGGTTCACACCCCTACCTTCCATCATATGTTTGTTATGATTATTACTGAAAGGTGTGATTATTGCTGTCATAAAAGCTTGCATGCAATTGTTTCGCATTGGGAAAATCAGCACGGAAATTGTTGATGCACGTATGATCATCACATACGAACTTCTGACCATCAGAATTCGCTGTCTATTCCCCTTTTACATGACTGGAAGTAAGTGAATAAAAAGTATGTGGATTACAAATACAATTTTAATCTTAATACATGGGTTTTGTCCACTTTCTCATCACACATTACTAATAATCACATTCATAACCAAGTTCGTACATTGGTGGTCTTTAGTAGCGGTTTAAATGCATTCACCAGATGACCATTTACACTACAAAAGCAATCTTCTCAATTGTGTTTTTACTTCTGGAAGTGATTGAAAAAGTAAACAAGCTCAAAACATCTCAGACCCTGCTTTTTAGACACCTTTTAGACAGCTTAATTCACATGATCGGACAGATGAAAAGATCTTAACACCAGATGCAGATGAAGCCTGACAGCTTCTTGCTCAAACGCTGAGATCAGTTGTTGAAAAGTGCAGTTATGTTGGACAGCACTCAAACCCAGCCTCCTCATCCTTCATCATGTCTTCCTTCAAGCTGAACTGCTGGCAACCTTTTTAGATTTGTATCCAGACATGTTTCCTAACAAATAATGGGAGGCCGGACTAGATAAGCCACGTGCGCTAAAGATATTAGCCTTTTGAAGTAGAAGAGGAGGAGGTCCAGAACCCATCTGCTCCAGATAAGGGCCATCCTGCCCGTCAGCGCCCAGGATAACCATGACAGGACGAGGAGATGCTCATCCATCTGTGCCTCATCCCAGAACAATAACACATCCACACAATCCTCTTTTTAAACTGTACAAACAGAGCTTCTACTAAGGCTACATCCACGCAAAGTTGCAGAGTTTTTCCCTATCTGATATATCTATCTGATCTATCTCAATAAATATCTGCATAAATATGAAACTACAGAAAATGACAACAAAAGGATGTAGTACACATGCCAGACCAGTATGTGGTGCTGTAAATTGGCCACAGAGATACACAAAAAACAAAGAAGAAGACTTAATCATGCATAAATGTACACTGCTTTCCATTTAAAAGGGCTCATCTCTAAGTCCTTATCCATTTGAGGAGTTTACCCACCAGACTGACATTCAAAGTGATTAGGGCATAGGGATATGCTTTTCCAAATGGAACACAATATGCAACACCAAACAACTTCCCTGCACAGTAGATCATGATAAAGTGTCTATCAGTTGTACCCTTCAAAATCATTCATTCCCAAGGGTCCTTCGAAGTAGCCAGTTTTGAGCACTTAAGTTTAGGAATTACACTTCAATATGTCGGCCATGATTATTTTCACTTCGAAATAGCCTTCAGAGTAAGTAATGTGTATTTATATAGCACTTTTATCGTGTATGGCCATACACCCAAAGCATTTCACAATCATTGGGGGGTCTCCCCACTCCACCACCAGTGTGCAGCATCCACTTGGATGATGCAACGGCATCCACAGGACAATGGCGCCAGTGCGCTCACCACACACCAGCTATAGGTGGAGTGGAGAGACAGTGATAGAGCCAATTAGGTGGATGGGGATGATTGAGAGGCCATGATGGGTAAGGGCCAATGGAGGGAATTTGGCCAGGACACCGAGGTTACACCCCTATTCTTTACGAGAAGCGCCATGGGATTTTTAATGATCACAGAGAGTCAGGACCTCGGTTTAATGTCTCACCCAAAAGATGGTGCCTACTGACATTATAGTGTCCTATTCACTTTACTGGGGTATTAGTACTCACACAGACACCCCCTGCTGGCCTCACTAACACCAGTTCCAACAGCAACCTAGTTTCCCCATGTGGTCTCCCATCCAGATACTGACCAGGTTCAGCCCTGCTTAACTTCAGTGAGTAACTTGGGCTGCAGGGTGTATGGCTGTGGCGATATAAATAGTTTGCATTGGTTTTGATTAGGGCTGGGTGATTTTTTCGATTAATTCGAATTTACGTTTTAAGACGATTAAATTTTTTACAAAATCGAGGAATCGTGATTTTTTAAATAAAAATATTAAAGCCGCTTTTCCACTATCGTGCCAAAACGTTCTAAACTGTTAGACAACCGTGCTGAATTGTGCTGATTCTGTGTGTTGACGTTGCGGCTCTGTTGATGAGCTACCACAGCTGGTTTAGCGGAAGCGCGCCAGGGCCAACTGGCCATTGGGAACACCGGGACATTTTCCCGCTAGAGCAACAACAGCCCCGCTGCCAGGGCAACCGCAGTCAGCCAGCCAGCTTCGCTAATGTTTCCACGCGCGTCATGCTGTTGTTCGCGTCCCCGCAGCCGTCTGTCTCTCACGCGCGCGCGAGGAGAGAAGGCTCGACAGGCGGAGGTGTGGGCAACCAAGTTAACTTTCTAGTCGCTTTCAGTCACTTTGGCCCGCTCACCCATCGCTCCACATACACGAGGAAGTAATTGCACCTAATTCAAAGCCCAGATGGCTGGTTTTGTATATTATACCCGCGCACCACCTGAAGGACGGTTACGGCGTGTTGTAAATGTCGGTCACCGCAGAAAGTCAAATCTTTCTTTAATTTGGACTTTTACTTGAATTACGGAGTGGCACAGTAGCTGTCCAAGGTACTGTTTGAATTAAATCATAACCCATATATGCACCAATAAACAAGTAAAATGAATGAATGAATAAAATAAATATGGATTCTTAAATGTCGGTAGTTTGTACTCCAAAAAATATCAATACGTATCGACAAATGTTTTATAAAAATAAATTGAGCAATTTTCAACATTTCAGCTATAGACTGTTATACCATTCAGTTAAATATAAGATAGACATTTAAATATAGATAGATATGTAACAGGTTTCTGTGGGTTGTTCACGGTGATCTTTAATATATACTGGGTGGTGTAGCTAAGCACAAATATTTTCTAAAACATCAAGCAGATATTTGTCTATAGCTCGTTAGTTATTTATGAAGACAAAAAATAATTAAAATAACAAAAATAAAACTATAAAATTACAAAGATAAAAAGAGCAGCATTTTGCTAAATATAGTCCTTTATATCCTGATATGCTGTGTGTTGTTTCATTCGTTTTTTTTTATTTAACTTGATGCATTCGTTATTTAATGTTTAAATACTAAAATCGTTTAAATGGTTATATTTTACCATCAAAATGTAGTATAATTTATATCATGACCAACTTTTAATATAAAACCGCTGTTATTTTATTTATTGTTGTGAAATAATTTAAGTGCTATATTTTTTATTAGTGCAATGGCCAGTTTAACGGCCATTATTTTATGGTAAATTTCTGTAATTTAACAGCAATTATTTTACGGTAAATTTCTGTAATTTAACTGCCATTATTTTACGGTACATTTCTGTAATTTAACGACCATTATTTTACGGTAAATTTCTGTAACTTAACAGCCATTATTTTACGGTAAATTTCTGTAATTTAATGTCTATTATTTTACGGTACATTTCTGATTTATAATGGTCGTTATTTTCAGTTTTTTTTAATAAAATAATGGATTTTTTTTACAATGCACCAGATGAGTGTTTACTACAAAAGCAGTTTTTTCAATAGCTTTTTTTACTTATATAGTTATATACTTATATACTTTCAAAAGTGTTTTTACTATATCACACTGCATGGTTTTTAGAGTAGCTATATTACTGCTTCTTTCACACTCCATGACTAACCAGTTTAGTATTTAATTGCAGCTATGTTCACATACCAGCACGATGGATCAGACACACTGCATGAGTACACTAGAAACAATCGGGAAGGTCAATAAATTTGTTTGCCAATGCGGTGCTGCTGCTGTGGCTGGCCAAGCAAATGTTTCTGCTTTGTTTCTGTTTAATGCCATTGTTAAGCTTATTTATTACATTGCAAGGTTTCCGCTACATTCATTCATCCGTGGCGGGCCGCCACGCCAAAATTCATCCCGCCACGGCTACATTACAGCTTCTTATTTTGTTTTTATTTAAACATTTAGTCGTGTTTTTTATAGCGGATTATAATCGCACCAAACATATTAGAGGTAAACAGCGCAAACTTTTCTGTAACCGTAGTAGTGCTGTGCGCTATTTGTTCAAGGTGACATGCTGACTGACTCTCTGACAGACTGACTGACAGGTGCGTGAGTCTAGCAAGCACCGCGCTGCTTTCAGTTAAGATGAACACAGTTTCCATAAGTATACTTTATTGATAAAGGTCAATGGCTTTGCATACAATGACTTTATCTTGCTGGAGTTTAATGGCGTTTCACTTTACTTCAGGACGCGTTAATGTCGGAAAACGCACAAAAACACACTAAATCGCGCTTCAGCAGCGCTTACTGGAGAGCGCACGAGAAGATCTGCACTTGAACGTGTAAATTTGAGTGCGTGCAAGAAGTTCTGTGCTCGAACAGAGAAAATCGGCGCGCAAGCAAAGAGATTTGCATGCTCATATTACATGAATGCTATCTCTCGACTTGTAATACTGCGTGTAATATTTGTCTTTGAAATAGTTGGCAGATCTGTGTAAAAAAAAAAGTCCTGCCGCCACTGCTGGAAAAAATCCTAGAGGAAACACTGTATTGTGATCTATAACCCCTCCCTGAACTCTGTGCTGCCCTGTATCTTGCTATCTGATTGGCTGTAGGTCATTGCCGATGTGCTTTTCAGTCAGAACACATTTCACACACAGCATAACTTTGGATCGCAGACAGGATCCGATAATTAGCTTGCCAGTTATTTCACAGGAGTCGGTGACACATCTGAGATTGTTGGCCTGTTAAGGATTTGAACCGGTGATTTTCTTGCTGTGAGGCAACAGTGTTAACCACTGGGCCACCGTGCCGCCCTATTAAGGGAAAGATGGAGGAGTACGAGTGTAAGGGGGGATTCTTTAAGGTAAACTAAAGTAAGAAACTCTGGTTATTTATAGTGAGTTAGGAATCATCTGTTTGGTGAATCATGCGTTAGCTAATGCAGGACCAGCCACGATCAATCATAAGCACATGCTCCTCTTGAAATTAGTTTATAAATAAACTTCACTTAAACAACAAATCATTAAGATGGCAGGCACAAATGGTAACATGATGGGTAGGTACATGCTAATATGTATGATGACACATCTGATGTTCTATAAACCAGATTTCTAGATGTTTTTGAACATATTGTAAGTGGTTATTTCTCTGATGCTCCCAGGGACAGAGTTCCACTCCTGTGCAGCTGGGATTTGCCTCAGATTTTTGATATTTAAAAGTGATTTTGAAAATGAGGGTTAAAATCATGTAGCATAAACTTGGCATTAATTAGGATGTGGGCTGATGACATCATCTATTTATAAAATATATGGATTTGCTGTACAGACAAAAAAGCAAGGGCATCTTTTTCACATTTATCCACCCAGTTTCTACAATTCACAGTTTCAAACTCCAAAATATCAACGCCAAATACAACTCGGTAAACATACGATACAATATTTTTACGTGTGCATAAAGTATACTGTGGATTGGGCCTAAAAATACTGGAGCTGTACAGCTTGGTTCTCAACATCACAGAAGGACATTACCACTATAAACATTGAAGCACACACAGCCTATCCAAAATGATGTGTTTAACCCTCCTGTTGAAGGGTTAAAATGACCCGTGACCATTTTAACAGCAGAAAAAAAACTACATTATGTCTTATTTTAACTTGAAGATTGATTACTTTTTTCTAAAATGGCCCCAAACAAATGAAAAAACTAACCAATTTCTATTTTTCAAATTTGGTACAAGGATTGTTTTAGGGGACAATATTAACTAGCTATAAAACTATATTTTTACACCACTAAAAGTACAGGCACACACTGATACACACATGCATACTCCAACACACACACCCTCTAAGTGGTGCCCACTGATTAAACATTGACGAAATACTGCACACTGACCAGGGAAAACATTCACAGGGTTTGCGATGAATAATGAGGTTGTTACTTCGTGCAAAATTTATTTGAGAATCATAATTAAAAGTTGCTGCTACATTTTTAGACCCATAGGACAAACGAAATATACAAAATTCTATGACAACACAAGGAATTACATATACAGCAGTGGTCAGAAATAATTGTTATAATCTTTGGTTAAAATTACTCATTAAGATGGAAATATCTTAGGAAAAATTCTCTCTTGTTTTTAAACCATTTTCCTGAAATCAGAATTATTAACCCCGTTTATTTTTCCCCCCAATTTCTTTTTAACGGAGAGAAGTTTTTTCAACACATTTCTAAACTAGAAATAAATTGCATAATAAATAAATAAATGTAACATATATGAACATATACAGACCCTTACAGTCTCACATATGTTATCAATTACAGAAACACTACACACAGCATACATTTAGTCCTTATTTGGGTTTAAAAACAACATGCAACATATAGCCCAGTCAGAGCAAACCTCTCATCTGTATCTTTAATCTTCACCAGCACATGTAAACTCTTGTTAGAGGGTAATTCCGTTATTCTGAGTTCATAAATGTCTAAAAGGTGATGATAATAGTTAAACATGGCAGTTTGTTTATGTTTTAGGTTGCTGAAACAATCATTTGCTCCTTTATTTTTTCCGCAACATTAATGCTGTGTTCACACCAGACGCGTAAAGCGCGAGTGATTTACATGTTAAGTCAATGCAAAGACGCGAATAAACATCCTCCGGATGATGCAAATTGTGCGGCACGAATGGCACGAATTGCCCGAATGAAGCGGCACGAATTGAGCTTTTTGCGTATTTTGTGCATTTGACACGCTTAACGCGCGTTTTGTGCGAATCGCTCAACTTCGAAAATCTGAACTTCAGCGGACATCCGCGCCGCGTTAACCAATTAGGAGCTTGCTCTTGACGTAGCGCCTGTTGTTGGTGTCCCGGGGAAAAATCATCCTGCCTACACCGACACCAGTTCATCAAACTGGGCTCGGCTCAGTCAGAAGCACCGCTGAAAGCTTCCATCAACCAGCTTACGTTTCTGGAGGAGTTTATGAGCTCAGAGCCGGGTGCACCTCTGAAAGGATCTAGTGGACTCAGACACTGCTCCAAACGTAACGACGCTGTTTTTCAGCCTTCATAAAGCACATAAACACAGTTATTCTCTCAATAAAATCCATGTTAGCCATTTAGCAACAAAGCTACAGTCACCGGACCGACAGAAGCCCTGCCTATGATGCGAATCCTCATCTGTTCTGAAGTGAATTTGACGCGCGAAGGAAGCAGATTTTGACGCACAAATGAAGTGAGTAAACTCAAATGTTCACTTGTCTATTTACACGCGGATAGCGCAATTTATCTGCGCGTTCTGCATCTGGTGTGAACACACCATTACAGGTTTGTCTGTTTCTGAAAAGGATTGGATGTCAGAAGCACTTTATAATCACGCACTTTGTGGCTGTACGTCAAGGCAACAACAAGGTTTGTTTGAACTCTGATCGACCATGGCTCGTTATTATATGTATATAGTATTACGGTGTAATGTCTCGGCTGTGTATTTAAAAATGTCAGTTCCTTTGTTTTCATTCTCTTGCTTGTGTATGTGCTAGTGACGTTTCTCTGTAAACCAATAGTGTTTAGCTGCGCATCTAGCTCCGCCTTTTGGTACCCTTTTGTCGTGCTAGGTACGCTTTGCAAAGCTAGCTACCCTTTGCAAAGGGTACCCAAAAAGTGGTACGGTACAGTTCGCATTTTGGTACCTTTTGACAGTGGAAACGGCCATAAAAGCGTACCGAACCATACCCTACCATACCGGACCACTCAGTGGAAAAGGGGCCATTAAACAGGTCTATGTAATGGAAAAAATAACTGCATGTCATATTTTTCTGAAGAGGTGAAAAAGTATTCAAACATATTTAGATATGTACATTTAGAGGTTAATCATCCTATCACCAATGTAATCTGAGATAACTACAATGTAACTTGATGTACAAATGTATCCCCTGAAAAGTATTTATGATGGCAGTATTTTATTTATTTATTTATATTGTATTATGTTTCTTAATTTATTTAAAAAATGTAATAATATCTTTTTTTTTATTTATTACCTCATTTGTAAGGGGTTAAATTGTTAAGGAAGGGGTTGTTCTAAAAAGTATTGAAAAATCTTAAATGAAAAGTTAAAAAAAATAAATAAAAAAGGTTTTGTTGGTGTAATTGAATATACTTCATAAATAAATAACGTTAAATAACCTTAATCTAAAACATAAAACACGTTTTTAACAAATAATATCTGAAGCCCAAAGGGTGATTACAAAAGAACGAAAACATATATATATATATATATATATATATATATATATATATATATATATATATATATATATATATATATATATATATATATATATATATATATATATATATATATTTTTTTTTTTTTTTTTTTTTTTTATTTATTTTTTTTTTTTAATTAAACATCTTTGTGAATTTCAATCAAAAGAAAGGTCATGGCCAACAACTTCATTGTTCTTTTTTTACTATAAGGTGGACAGTTTTAAAATTAAAGTACAACTGAGTAGTTAAAGGGTTAAAAGCAAAAGCGCCACATTTATTTAGCTGTAGGTTCTGCTTTATTTTGTACAGTAGAATGTGTCATGTGGAAGCAAACCTGGTTGACAAAATGTAAGAAAACAGCTTTCAGGTCCAAACAAAGATATATTAGCTGATGTGAAGGGCTTTGGAGGGGAGCAGGCCACCTCCCGAGAAGCGATCAATGCACATGAAAGCAGAGGTCACCAACCTTTGACATCTCCATTCAGACGGGGGAGGGGACGTGATCTTTTGTAAAATTAGCTACATTGATCCAATTGTGTGATATTGTCGAATTGAACCCCAGACTGTGTGGCAGACACTTCTTTGAAATCGGTCTTTACTGAACTGTCGCTACTAAATAATGTCACCACAAACACTTGGACAATATCATGTCAAGTCAAATTTTATACATGACTTAACATATGAAGGGATATTAAATACAAGTTAAAAGTCTGTTTTAATGTTTCAAATAACTTCAGTGAAAATAAAGTGTAACATATTTATAAAAAAATTAAATTTTTCAAAAGTTACTTAAAAAATTAAATAAAAAATTATATATGTTAAATTTATAATATATACATGAAAGTTATTTCTACTTATTTGAAAAAAAATGTTGAACTCAGTGTTAAAGTTAATTTAATACCTCATTACTTCAACTCAAATGGAGCAAGTTCACAGTACTCATATAGATTAGTTTTTTTTACTCAAATGGTTTGTAGCAATCGGTTTCCTCAAACCCTTTGAGTTGCCTTAACTTATTGAATTTTACAGTACTCAGTTGGTTTGAGTTCTCTTCATTTAATAGGTGCTAAAATGCTTTGTTTACTCAAATGGATTAAGTTCACAGTACTCATTACACTGTAATACCCAAAAAGTTAAGGTAACTCAAACCATTTGAGAAAACCGATTGCAGCAAACCATTTAAGTTCAAAAACTAATCCTAATGAGTACTGTGAACTTAATCCATTTGAATAAACGAAGCAATTTGAGCACAGTAAAACCAAATAAATGAAGAGAACTCAAACCAACTACTGTAAAACCCAATAAGTTAAGGCAACTCAAACCATTTGACGAAACCGATTGCTGCAAACCATTTGAGTTAAAAAACTAATTTATATAAGCACTGTGAACTTACTTCATTTAAGTTGAAGTAATTAGGTATTTAATTAACTCATTACCTTTAACACTAAGTTCAAAACTCTTTTCAAATAAGTAGAATTAACTTTCAGTAAATGTTGAGTTAACTACACTCATTTCATTCGATAAAGTTGACTGTTGGGTTTTACAGTGTAGGATTAGTTTTTGAACTTAAATGGTTTGTAGCAATCGGTTTCCTCAAATGGTTTGAGTTCCCTTAACTTTTTGGGATTTACAGTATATATATATATATATATATATATATATATATATATATATATATATATATATATATATATATATATATATATATACACACACACACAGTTGAAGTCAGAATTATTAGCCCCTCTTTGAATTTTTTTTCTTTTTTAAATATTTCCCAAATGATGTTTAACAGAGCAAGGAAATTTAACAGTATGTCTGATAATATTTTTTCTTTCTAAAAAAGGCAATAGGTGAATAGAGAAACTTTTTTTTATTTCGACTAGAACAAAAGCAGTTTTTAATTTTTTAAGAACCATTTTAAGGTCAAAATTATTATCCCCTTTAAGCTACTTTTTTTCGATTGTCAGAACCATCATTATACAATAACTTGCCTAATTACCCTAACCTGCCTAGTTAACCTAATTCACCTAGTTAAGACTTTAAATGTCACTTTAAGCTGTATAGAAGTGTCTTGAAAAATATCTAGTAAAATATTATCATGACAAAGATAAATAAATCGGTTATTATAAATGAGTTATTAAAACTATTATGTTTAGAAATGTGTTGAAAAAAAATCCGTTAAACATAAATTGGAGGGGGGGGGGGGGGGTAAACGGGGGCTAATAATTCTGACTTCAACTGTATATATCGTCACCTTGCAATAATAAGGTTCTATCTGCGTTCTGAATCATCTTGAGATATTGAGCTTCAAAGTTTTTGCATTCCATAGCAAACAGTATGTGTGTAACATTTGTTTTTTTAAATAAAGTCTTAAAATGTAAACAACATCCCATAATGTAAATAAGTTGTCATTTAATAAGAATATGTCAATAACTTAATTTTGACAAATACTAGCAAATGGGTAAATTCAGTTGGTTTGAAGGACTTAAAATAACCATTATTTATTATTTTCGGGCTACACTGTGATCCTTAAAGAGAGTACTTTAACATGTTGTTAAATTAGTCTTGTTCTAAATATGCCTGCCAAGTCTAAACTATTGTTGTACTTAAAAAAAGTGTGTGTATCCTGTAGACGTGCTAAAATTACATGATTATTATGTATTAAAAATATATTATAATATTTAATTTTTTTATATTTTGATGCATGAATACCCGTTTTCATCTTGACCCATGCATACACAAATAAGCTAAAGTACAGTTGAAGTACAGTTGAAGTTACTAAAACTATTATGTTTATAAATGTGTTGAAAAACTCTTCTCTCCGTTAAACAGAAATTGGGGACAACTAGGGCTGGGCAATATGGCAAAAAAAAATAAATCTAGAATTTTTCATAAAGTTTGACCGATTCACGATTTCGATTTTTTATTAATTGTTTTATAAATTTTTTTTTTCACAGAGTAAGTACCTTACCAGCTTACCTTGTTCATTTAAATTTAAATAAATGCCGAAACTAGTTTTTTTCATGCTCACTTGTAAAAGAAAAGCAAACCGTGTGATTAAACGAGGTTATGGCACTCCTCTCATATAGGGATGCTAAACATAGCTACAATAGAAGTCACAGCACCCGTATTTATGTAGAGGTCATATGTTGTGCAGCTTTGGGCAAATTTTATTTGGAGAGAAAATGACCAAAATGTAACGTGAAGATTGAAAAGGATTGGAGGGGAAATAAATATTTCAAATCTCTGTACATAACAGAAAATAAACAATGATAATGCAACAATAGTTTATCTGTATTAGTGGCATGGCAGAAATATATATTTAGACAGGCCTTGTCAAAGTGAGCGGGCACTTTCACTAATGAAAATTATAGCACTTAAATTATTTCATAACAGTCAATAAAATAACAGCGGTTTTATATCAAAAGTTGGTAATGATATAAAACATACTACATTTTGATGGTATAATATAACCATTTAAACGATTTCAGTATTCAAACATTAAATAACAAATGCATCAAGTTAAATATAAAAAAACGAATGAAACAACACATAGCATATCAGGATATAAAGGACTATATTTAGCAAAATGCTGCTCTTTTTATCTTTGTAATTTTATAGTTTTATTTTTGTTTTTTTAATTATTTTTTGTCTTCATAAATAACTAACGAGCTATAGACAAATATCTGCTTGACGTTTTAGAAAATATTTGTGCGTAGCTACACCACCCAGTATATATTAAAGATTACCGTATCTATTTATATTTAAATGTCTCTGTCTATATTTAATATATCTATCTATATTACATATCTATCTATATTTAAATGTCTATCTTATATTTAACTGAATGGTATAACAGCCTATAGCTGAAATGTTGAAAATTGCTCAATTTATTTTTTATAAAACATTTGTCGATACGTATTGATATTTTTTTGGAGTACAAACTACCGACATTTAAGAATCCATATTTATTTTATTCATTTTACTTGTTTATTGGTGCATATATGGGTTATGATTTAATTCATACAGTACCTTGGACAGCTACTTTGCCACTCCGTAATTCAAGCAAAAGTCCAAATTAAGAAAGATTTGACTTTCTGCGGTGACCGACATTTACAACGCGCCGTAACCGTCCTTCAGGTGGTGCGCGGGTATAATATACAAACCAGCCGTCTGGGCTTTGAATTAGGTGCAATTATTTCCTCGTGTGTGTGTGTGTGGAGCAATGGGTGAGCGGGCCAAAGTGACTAAAAGCGATCTAGAAAGTTAAGTGGTTGCCCACACCTCCGCCTGTCGAGCCTCCTCTCCTCTCGCACGCGCCCGTTCTCGCAGCTCGCGCGGGGAGAGACAGACGGCTGCGGGGAAGCGAACAACAGCACGATGCGCGTGGAAACATTAGCGAAGCTGGCTGGCTGACTGCGATTGCCCTGGCAGCGGGGCTGTTGTTGCTCTCGCGGGAAAATGTCCCGGTGTTCCCAATGGCCAGTCCGCCCTGGCGCGCTTCCCGCTAAACCAGCTGTGGTAGCTCATCAACAGAGCCGCGACGTCAACACACGAATCAGCACAATTCAGCACGGTTGTCTAACAGTTTAGAACGGTTTTGGCACGATAGTGGAAAAGCGGCTTTAATATTTTATTTTAAAAAAAAAATCTCGATTTCTCGATTTTATAAAAAATAAAATCGTCTTAAAACGTAAATTCGAATTAAGCGGAAAAAAAAAAAAAAAAAAACGAAAAAAAAAAAAATCGCCCAGCCCTAGGGACAACAATAACAGGGGGGCTAATAATTCTGACTTCAACTCTATATGAATAATAAAATAACGTAAAATAAATAAATAAAATATAATATATTGAATTAAAAGTTGAATGAAATAAAAAATAAAATACAAATATTCAAGTTAATCAAATGAAAAATCATGTATTAATTGTACAATAAATTAATCATTTAAATTGATCATTTATCTTGCTATCAGTGTGGCATTATCGACAGTAATAAAGATCATAATGACAATATGGCTCGTGTTAAATCAATCAACATCCCATCTCTAATTCCCTCTGTCATTTTTTACGCACGGGAGAGAAAGACAATGCAAAGAAGAGTTCCTCGCATTCTTGTCCTGTCGTTAAGCTAGGGGACAGGTTTAAAAGTTTACAAAGCGGTCAGGCAGAAGACAGCCAGGTCTCCGCTGGAACACGACAAGGGTCAGCGCTGATTCCCACAGCCGTCAGGTGGGAGAAATACTCAGGAAAATTTCAAACTTCAAGGCGGGGAGGCCAAAGTTAACTTTAATCGAGCATGCGCTTCTGAGCAGAGAATGCTTTACGAGCTCAGATCAGCATCGAGTTTACGGCGGACACAAACAAAAGTCTGTGGAAAAAGGTCACGGAGGGTTTGAGTGTCATGGACAGATGGTCAAAGAACATTTATGACGGATATTAAGGGTCAAGGAAGGGTCAGTTTGTACAGTGTCATTACCACTCTGGATTGTTTCAGGTTATATTGTGTTACAAAATGTTTTTTTTTTCAGAAAAGTTTTTAAAGCAGTTCAATTGAGATTTCAACTTCTTGTATGCAAAGTAACTGACATTTAAGTCTAATCTAAAGCTCTTAATGTGGTGTAACGTAACCCATTACAAATACTCAAATTACTGTGATTGGGTAGTTTTTCTCAAGAATTGTAAATTAGTAAGTAGTTTTAAAAACGTGTTCTTTTACTTTCACTTGAGTACATTTTTAGTGCTGTATTGGTACTTTTACTCCACTACTTTCCTTCAACCTGCAGGCACTACTTTATTTTTTCTTGTCTATGGGGATTACAAAATCAGTCCTGTGATTCCTGTCCTAACAAATCAAACATAGAAAGTAAATCGCATCATACTGAACTACTTCAAGACATGACGATTTATAATTGCAGCAAACTGTTTGGAAGCATTAAAAGTGTCCAAGAAGATGTCCAAAATCTTTACACGCATTGATCCCATTGACTGGCGCATTCACTGTTTAGATGCATGTCACTGATGAGAAGATGACGGATGTTTACTGTAAGATGACCGAAATGGCCTTAAACACCCAAGCACATGACGTCAGATTGGACGTTGTACCCCAATGTCGTGGGGACGTTGCAATTTTGTTTGAAAATGAAAATCGGGTTATTGTCAGAACCCAATGTCAGGTCGACGTCAATGTCTAACGTCCAACCTAAAATCAGCCAAGTATCAACGTCTAATGATTTTACAGCTTGGCGTTGTGTGGACGTTACCACTATGACGTCAATCAGATGTTGGATTTTAGTTGCCATACCTGACAAATAAATATCAGTATTTGAAGTCAATATGATGTTGGTTTAAGATGTTGGCTCGACGTTGGATTTTGGTCGCTTTCTAACACAAGCTAAAATCAATCAAATATCAACGTCATTTGACGGTGTTATTGGACATCAAAATAACATTATTCTTAAACGCTGGCTAGACATTGAATTTTCGTCACCTGACATAACAACCTAAATCTAACCTAATATTAACGTCTTATGACGTTGTGAGCCTGCTGGGCACCTTCACCTGCCTTTCCCACATCTGGGAGAGTTACGGTGGGGGGAAGCCCCAAATAAGCATACCAAGACTGTTGCATGCCCAGAGTGAAGCATGGGAATGGATGGAATATCATGAACTGGAAGTTGCTGAGACATTTATTTCAGTATGTTAATGTGTTTCCAACTGAACATGAATATAAAGTAGGGGTGGACTTGTGGGGGAAACCGGAGCACCCGGAGGAAACCCACGCGAACACTGGGAGAACATGCAAACTCCACACAGAAATGCCAACCTGACCAAGCCAAGGCTCGAACAGGGACCTTCTTGCTGTGAGGGGACAGCTCTACCTACTGTGCCACAGAGTCACCTATTGCAAATACACACATTGTGACTTCAATGCTCAAACGGTTCATGGTATGTTGCTTTCAAGTACTGAACTCTTATTATTCTATGCCTATACAGATTTTTATTCTATTGCACCTGTTGAAACATATTATGCACTTTTGTCTTGGCAAGTGGTGGTTTGTGCGTGAGGAGGAGAGTACTTTTTAAAGTGACTGAATAAGCAGGAGTTTGTTCAGAGTGAACAGTGTGTCCTGAAAGGTTTATATAAACACACAATCATTCAAATGGAAGCATGCTGCTTGCCAAGAAAAACTATTTTCTACCTCTCACCTTCATTAGAAATCTCCATTATTATTGCTTACAAAACACTCGGAAGTGATGTGGCAGTTAAGATAATGGTAATGCTAAAATTCACCCCAAAATTAAAATGTACTCATTATTCACTCACTCTTAAGTGGTTTCAAACCTTTTACAAGTTTCATTACTTCTATTGAACACAAAAGAAGATGTATTTTTAAGAAAGCTGAACTCATGTACATCATTGAAAGCTGGAAAAACTACTATGAAAGTTAATCCTTATAGGATTACAGCTTCCTTCAAAATGTCTTATCTGTGTTTTAAAGACAAAAGAAATTCAAAAACGGTTTAAAAACAGTAAAGGGTGAGTAAATGATCACAGAATTTTCAGTTTGGGCAAACTATCCCTGTGATAAAACAGTTCACAGAACCAATTAGGTATTTCAAATAACTTCGAAACGAACAACATAACAATATGTAACAATGTTCAAACCAAACTGAAAAAAAGAAATTAAAAAAACGAGACCCCCCCCCCCCCCCCCCCCCCACATACACACAGAACGTAGAACAATACTCTAATAGCGTACTTTGAAAGGATATGCTGTATTTTTGAACATTACAAATGTGTTTCATTTCTGACTAATCTGGTGTTGAGGTACTTGATTTAGGTTACCAGATCAGCGGACTATAAGTACTAAAGCATATAAAGCACTATAATGAAACATACAGGGGTTGGACAAAGAAACTTAAACACTGACCAATTTAATGTTGGAGGTGGTTTCATGGAAAAATTTGACCAGTTGGTGAACCAATCTTCATTGATTGCACATTTCACCAGTGCGAGCAGAGTGCAAGAGAGTAATAGCACAGTTTTGCTTAAAATATTGCAATGCAGACAACATTATGTGTAAAATATAAAAGTTCAAAAGAGGACAAATTGCACTGGCGTGTCTGTGACCAAGATAGCAAGTCTTTTTGATGTATCAAGAGCTACAATATCTAGCAGTAATGTCAGGCATACCATCAAGTAACTGTGGATGCAAGAGTAAGCTGTCTGAAAGGGATGTGTGGGTGCTAACTCTGATTGCTTCTAAAAAACATAAATCCACAGCTGCCCGGTAATGAGTCGGGGTACAACAGAGTTTGAGGATCCAAGTACAGTTTATTAAGAAAATCGTCAAGCAGGCAAGGAAAAACAGGGACAGACAGGAGCATGCAGATAAACCAAAAGCGTGGTCTGAATACAGGCAATGGTCAGGACAGGCAGCAAAACAACATAAACGATAAAACAAAACAAAGGTCAAAAACACGGCAAGACAGGAAAAACGCTCCTCCTTCAATCCTCACTTACAGATCACAAGACTCAGCAATGATGTGTGTGTGCTGTCTTTATGGTTTCATCTAATTATGATTAGTCCAACATGAGCTTCCAGCTGTGTGTGTGTAATCAGGGGGAATCAGGAACTGGTGTGTGTGTGTGCAAAGACTTCTGGAGTTGTAGTTCATTCATGTTCATCATACAGGCTAGATTGCTGATGATCATGACATGCCCCACTCACTGCAGAATTAAGTACACCGCAACCCTCCTGTTTTCATCAAAAACTGTTCCTCGGGAGCTCCAAAGGGGCAATATACATGGCTGCTACAGCCAAAACATTTGGTCATGCGTGCCAATGCCAACTGCTGGTTTCAATGGTGCCGGCAGTGAAAATCTTTGAGCTTTTGAACAATGTGAAACATGCAATGTTCACTGATGGGTCCACCTTCACCTGCTTTTCCCACATCTGGGAGAGTTACGGTGGGGGGAAACCCCAAAGAAGCGTACCACCCAGACTGCTGCATGCCCAGAGTGAAGCATGGGAGTGGATTGGGGATGGTTTGGGCTGGAATATCATGAACTGGAAGTTGCTGAGACATTTATTTCAGTATGTTAATGCGTTTCCAACTGAACCTGAATTAAAGTAGGGGTGGAGCTTTCTTTCTTTTACTAGCAGTAAAAGAGGGGGATTCATATGCAGTTACGATTGAAGCCCTCAGGTTGACTTTAACAGAAGGTCCACCACTTCAAATGTGGCGAAAATGGTCAGATTGGAAACACATTTTTTCAGTGAATTAACTTGCAAAGCAAAAAGGTCTCTGGTTCAAGAGTTTTTCTCCCCATGTTCACATGGGGTTCCTCCGAGTCTTTAGTGCTGTGTTTACACCAGACGCGGAAAGAAGCGTCAAGCGTGAGTGATTTATATGTTAAGTCAATGCAAACGCACGAATAGGCAATCCTGCGGGCGCGATACACGCGAATTGATCCTTTGATGCGCTTAACGCGCAAATCGCGCGAATCGCTCGGCGTTTCAAAAATCTAAACTTCTGCGGACATTCGCGCCGCGGTTAACCAATCAGGAGCTTGCTCTTTTGGGGGCATGATTGTGACGTAGCACCTGTTGTTAGTGTCCCTGGGGAAATCCTCCAGCCGACACCGACAACAGTTCATCAAACTGGGCTTGGCTCAGTCAGAAGCACCGCTGAAAGCCTCCGTCATCCAGGTTAAGATTCTGGAGGAGTTATGAGCTCAGAGAGCCGGGTGCACCTCTGAAAGTATCTAGTGGACTCAGACACTGCTCCAAACGTATTCGACGCTGTTTTACAGCCTTCATAAAGCACATAAACACAGTTATTTTATCAATAAAATCCATGTTAGCCCTTTAGCAAGGAAGCTACAGTCACCGGGCAGACAGAAGCCCGGCCCATGACGCGGAATCTGCATCTGTTCTGAAGTGAATTTGACTGCGCAAATGAAGCGGAGTTTTGACGCGCGAATGAAGCGGAGTCTGACGCGCGAATGAAGCGGAGTCTGACGCGCGAATGACGCGAGCAAACTCAAATGTTCACACGTCTATTTACTCGCAAATAGCGCGATTTAGCTGCGCGTTCCGCGTCTGGTGTGAAACACAGCATTATGGTTTCCCCATAAAGTCAAAGACATGCGGCATTGGTGTATTGGGTAAACAAAATTGTCAGAGTGTGTGTGTCTGAATAAATGTGTATGGTATTTCCCAGTGCTGGTTGTGGCATAAAAAAACATTTTTAAACATCTGGCAATTGTAAATGAGACACTTTTAGTAAAAGTGAATGACTTGGTGGCTTAAATTGTTTTATTAAAGGTCTGTTATGTACATTTGAAAAAAAAGCAACAGGTAAAATTTATCCTTGTGGCGTTTAATGCTAACATTGCTGGAGCCACACCACAAACCCTTCTCACACAACAAACAGAATTGAGCCAAACCGTGGTTTTGAATACCATGAACCAAACCGAACTATGGTACTGATGTATCGTTACACCCCCTAAACATAACTGCCTTGATCGAATCCCTTCTGTAAACCGACAGCTGAATGCTGAATCTCCTCATGTGACCTTCACCTGGGTAACCATGGCCACCAGAAGAGGAGGCAATGTGTATTTGTTCACCTTGAAATCTGCTATCTTTCACAGGCAATCTCTAGGCAACACCCCACATATTTCACATTTTTTAATCTGTTTTTTTCAATCTAGCCATTAGCCCATATATGGCACAGTGTGGCTATAATATCTTGACTCATGCACTGTGTGAAATCCACTGGAACGGTTGCTTAAGAAAGGCCAATATGTTTGTCTAAAAAAAAAGCACCTGCTTTTTCAAGAGCTGCAAACAATAGGAGGGATTAAAGCTAGTTGGACATCTTTTGTCTTGCCGTCTGCATGTGGCCACTAGTGGTCACTGGCCAAAAGAGCCTTCTGCTTCTCTTACTTACAGTTTTTGTCTCATTTCTGATCCAAATATCTAAAATTTCTAAATAAAGAAGCATTTTCTAGACAAGGAGACAAGTGTTGTTTTCAGAAATAATCAGCCAAAATTAAGTTTTTCTTTAACCAAAAAAAAAAAAAAATCTGCTTATGGGGGTAAGCAAAATAATCTTGTGTTGCTTTTAAATATGATTATTTTGCCCTTTTGGGGTAAAGTCTTATTTCTTTAAACTTGGCTGGAATATAAAAAAACTATATGTGAAAAATGTAAGGACTGCTAAGGTCAATATCATTAGCCCTAGGCATGGGCCTAGGTTCTGACAGTATGATAACCTTGGATAAAAAATATGTTAATATGTCTGTGATTAACTGCTCTAAAATATATATTTTTTAAATGTCTGGGTAAAAGACAAAAAAAAAAAAATCCTCAATAAACAATATATTTTATTTAAAAAAAACATTTAAAATTGTTTGTAACAGTAAGCATGTCAGGCTGAATAATCAAATAATCATTGACTTCTGCCTGTCTTTATTTGTTTCAAAAGATTTTCTTTACAATTTAAAACGACATCTTTGGATATCTTTTCTGCTGGAGATACTGTCCTATAAAACTGAAAAAATCAGTTTTGATCAGGTGCTTGTACTGTATTCTACTCAGGTTAAATCTGTATGGGTTGTCACATATCGCGTCCAAACCACGTTAAAAACATGACACGTGCTTCTTCCTTTACCGATTAGATGCGTTTTCTTAACTGGCGATCCTCTGCTGTTTGCCTTTGCTATGGCCACCATCAGCCGTTCTTACACACACGCAGCGAGTCAATTTCAAAATAGTTCAATTTTTGCCACTGAGTGGATTAATACTGAATGTGTGTCGTTATTAGTTGAGGGTAGGTTTAAGAGTAGGAGCAATATGCTGGCCTTTACTGCATTAATTCATTGCATTCCTGCATTGGGCTCTCAATACTCTCTGGCTGCTATTTCATAGCCATGGTCGGCTTTTCTCTCGGTCTCGTGCTGAACGCAGTTGACCAACCGCAAAAGACTGGGTCATCGGACCAATCACCGCCAGATAAGCTTCGCGCTAAGGAGGGGTTCGGGAACAAATGAACGCTGAACAATTTATATGGTAGTCGCTGGGATAATTAGGTAAAAATAAATGCATATTATAAGACAATGAAAGTGTTTTTTGACCTTGCACGCATATCAGCATGTTGTTGGAGACGCCTAAAACCAAATATGACCTTTTTTAAAGCAAAATAGGGGCTCTTAAGTATTCAGAAATGAAACACAAATTTTCTCTAGAGCAAACAGTGAAGGCAAATAAAATACCTTACCTTTCTGTAAACACGTTCAACTCAAATTAGGGAGATAATGTAGCTTATTATAAAACAAAAAAATAATAATTATAAAAATACAGAACACTCAGCAAACTAAAATGACTGATAGGCAGATTGAAAAGTTCTGATTGGGTAGAACGATAAGTGTGCTCACTCAATTGGCTAGTAAGACTATCACACACAGACAGCATTCACGCATTTGCTCTGGGTTGGGGGAAATTAAATAATACATGTATAGTCCATATTGTAGCCTCTTGTGATAACTACCTATGCTTTATAGTATAAAAAGCATGAATAGTTAAAAAAAAAATTGTACTTAACTGTCGAGAAAATGACAATATCCCTGCAGGCACAGGACCTCAACATGAAGTCCTATTGACGTTTTACCCCAACGTCATGGGGACGTTGGATTTTGTTTGAAAATGAAAATCGGGTTGAAGTCAGAACCCAATGTCAGGGTCGACGTCAATGTCCAACGTCCAACCTAAAATCAACTAAATATCAACGTCTAATCATGTTAGAACTTGACGTTGTGTGGACGTTACCACTATGACATCTATCAGAGTCAGTCACAACCTAAAATCAACCAAATATTAACGTAATTTGATGTCGTTATTGGACTTTAAAATAACGTAGTCCTTAGACGCTGGCTGTGGTCATGACCTAAATCTAACCCAGTATTAACATCTTATGATGATACATTTTGATGCCTTCTGGGATGCTACACTGGTAAAATAAAAATTTGCTAAAGTACAATAATTCTTTTCATTTCATTCAAGTAAAACATTTGTTTCTTTTTAACTTGATTTAGATTTTTTTTTGTCAAATACAACCTATTTTACTACAACATTTATCTACAAAAAACATTTGGAATTAGCAGATTAACAGGTATATGCACAGAGACTTAAATTTCAGCCAGCCTCATCATGGCAATTTTATAATGGAAATTTTTTATAATGGAAGCCCCATTATAAAAAAAATTCCATTACAAAAATTCCATTTTAAGGTCTGATTTCTTTAAAACCAGCGATCTTCACTGCCTTATAGATATACGATTTACTATAAAGTGCGTATCAGACCGGACAAGATGCACTGCATTAAGTTACACTTCCCCATTAAATTACAATTCGGTGCACGTTCGTTATTACCAATTGAGGGACATGCGACGCAACGCGCTCATTTAAAACGACCAAACCGAAACCAAAACTTTTAAAGAGGTGCAGACGTGAGACTTTTCTATTTTATTTTGTCCATTATTTCTGTTTATTAAATTGTCATGCATATAAAACAATAGTGCAAATAAACATTTCTTACGGCAATGCTTAATTTTTATTTAATGCAAACCATAGATTTATTTTTCATAAAAGTAACAGTAGGGCTTTTTATAGCAGATAACTCACATTCAAGCACATTCAAGGCAGCATGATAATGAGAAATGTAATTCATTGTTAGTATTATGTCATCTTCGTCATCATTAATATTTATAATTATTAGACATTCATTTTGGAATTGTTGCACAAATATCAATAAGTCATCACAGAATTAGTTAGTTAGTTGTTCTGGTTTTTGTTAGTCCTATTGATGTTGTTTTCAAATACAATAAATCTGTTAATATACAATTTGCAGTGGTAATTAGGGTTGTGCGATCGCTGGCGAAAATATCTACTAGAAACATCTCTAAAATTGATACTTTGCTGTTGCTTGCTACTAGATTGAGTGTCACTGGCAGTACTTTTAGTTGACTTTTTAGCAAGACGCTCCTCATATAGCTGCCTGTGGTGCTTTTTTAGGTGCTGGTTGCTGTATTTCCTCATGCTGTGGCAACAATTCTGCGACAGCTCTTACAAATGACATGGTTTTGTTTGGTGTCTGTGACTTTGAAACCAAGATATACCCATATTACCGACGTGCTGTTTTTCTTCTATATTAATTAGTCTATTAATGCTTCTGAAGCTGCAGATGCCATCATCCCACTCGTCCATGCTTTCCTGTTTGTTTGTTTGTTTGTTTGTTTGTTTGTTTGTTTGTTTGTTTGTTTGTTTGTTTGTTTGTTTTTTATTGTTGGCGTTCCGCATAGCTCGGTTGCGCAATTCTGATTAGGCAGAACGAAAATGTGCTCACTCAACTGGCTAGTAAGATGGTAAGACGAAAGGCACACATTTTCTCTGGGTGGGGCAAGTCAAATAATATATATTTTATATCGCAGCCTCTTGCGATAATCACAACATTTCAAATCACGATTGCGATTCGATTAATCGACCAGCCCTACCACTATGTCTTTAAAAAAGGACAGTTATTTTACCCAAGTATTATCAATGGAATTTATGTGCTAGCCTGCTAATCCTGAGGGCGTTAGCTGTTACACGATCTTGTTTTATGCTTGAACAACTAAATAAATGCTTAAGTCTATTTAACGCAATGTATTGTAATTACATTACAACATCGATGCTGTAAAAGGAACCTTATGAAATTGAAAATAGTCATATTAAGCTTTCACTGGAAGTTTATCATTGGCTGAAAAACACTAGTTGTGCATATACCCCACTGTTAAGCAATACTATAAATCAACCGCAGGAATAAATTAAAGAAACAACATCTATACGGTTTAATTGTAATTTAAGCAACTTAATTGTCTGCTGATTTTGCTTCTCTTTGTTCGGTGATTGATCATGGTGTTACACAGATCAATACTGGATATTGAAAGCTGGCCCCTCTTGACTTTATTGATATCCAATACAGTTTATATTAGATTTTCTTCCAGCCCCCTTCTGTTATGACAGAAGAAGCTCAGCACACACATTCCCATGTCACAACACATTAGAATAATAAAACATCTGAGAAAGAATCCGAGATTCAAGGAGAAGGCCTTGTGAAGCTGTTACCACGGCAACGGGCAAACTAAAAATAAGAAATCAATCAACAATGAAGGGCCTAAGTCACATTCAGCTGCGTTATCTGTAGAGGAGATGTCAAGCAGCTTTCGGCAGAAGCTTTGTGTCCTCCCTGCAGGTTCCTGGCCCACAGAGACAAAGGGTTTCATGTATAACCGTGGACGAGAGCTTTATAATGAAGGAGTGCAACCAACAAACACAGCAAACTCTCTTTCAATCACACTGTTGGAGCCGAATGTTGAATTTAAACTCAGCCTCAAAGGGCTTCAGGAAGAGGAGCTGACAGGCTAAAATGGAAACAAGAATGCAAGAATTTACTTTGATATGGATGCGAAATGAAGATTCGAAAGCTCATTTAGGCCTTATGTATACACAACCAGATAGTACTGATTGGCATTAAACTGCCAAATGCCTGCAAAGGAGTTGAAATATTGCTTATTTTTGTTATTTTACAAGCTCTTTCAAAGAAACGTTGAAAATAATTGGTAGTATATTGTTAATATTCAATTTTACTGATTTAATTTAAACCATCAGTGATTTTCAATAATAATAATCTATTAATTACCTGGTAATTTGATAATCAATGTAATAAATCCTATAAATCTTCCTGTGAAACAATAATCTTCATTCTGGTGACGTGTGCTGGATTATAAAACCCTGACCTCTGAGAAGAATAAGAAATGTCTCCTACTTTGTTGTGACATTACATAATGTGTATTTATTTGGTGTATATTCTGCTTCCTCTGTAACAAAACACCATTTAAAGCCATTTCAGGGATTTAAGTTTACAGAGTAAATACAGGAATAAGGGACTAAAATTTAATAACTTTTAAGACCTTTTTTTATTCATTTTAAGACCTCAAAACCACTTTTGGTTTCATCCGGAAACTGGCAAGATTTTAACTTGCAGTATATTTGCTAAATATTAATGTAAGAAACTAATCCAAAACTAAAACATTATTCATATCCTGAATAAAAATCTATTTAATCTAGCTAATTCAGCAAGTTGGCACCTGCAGAAATAATGGTGTTGCCTTGGTTACTGCAGTAAACAAAGCAGCATGATGTCAAATTTAGTAGGATTTCATTGATTTCATAAACTATGCAGCATCCTGATATTTACACATTTAATTCAATAAAAAAATTTTAATAAAAAAAAATTTAATAAAAATTGCAAAATAGCATTTAAGACTTTTTAATAATTTTTAAGGGCCTTAAATTTCTCTACATTGATTTATCAACTTTTAATACTTTTTAAGACCCCGCGGACACCCTGGTTAAAAGGGTAGTTTGATCTTATTTTGCATTTAGTTTATACTAAATATGATTTTTAAGTAAAAACTGGTCCTTGTTGAGGCGATTCATTCCACTGTGGCGACCCCTGATTAATAAAGGGACTAAGCTTGTCGATTCATGAAATGGCCACCGGCACTTTGGTAGTCTTTGATAGATATTATTTATGATAGTATTAATTCTGTGGCTCCTGATGATCGTATCTTAGGTCTTATGATGCAAAATGACTGGCCTATGCAAGAAACTGAATAATATTATTACTGTAATAATCAAATCAACAGCTTTGGCAAACTATTCCAAGATTGATCTGGAGCACTCTTTAAAATTTGAAGTCCCCAAAATGGCTTTCACAGAGATGATACTGAAGAACTGACTTTTGGTTCCCCAAAGACCTTTTCAGTCAATGGTTCTTAAACAAACATTTTTTTCCTTCAAATTGAAGAACATTGTAATGATCCAATTAATCCATTTTCTTTAACAAACCTTTTGTGAAATGAAATGATTCATTGATGTTAAAGGTTTTGTTTCATGGAGCTACTGAGGCACATACAGACCTTCATTTTTGACCCTATTTTTTTTCTCCTAAAAGTGAGCACAAGCCTCTTGCCACACAATGACTTACAGTGTTCACCATAATTGAGTACATCCCATTTGAAAATGAATATTTTTATCCATTTCTCAGTGATTATAGGCAATGTATTTTGGTGCATTTAACTAAATAGTTGCTCTTTGTTTAAGCTCATATGTCACTATGTAACAGGAAGCTCATGCTGTGAACATGCTCAGGACTGTTTGCAGAGGCTGTATTATGTATTAATGTTAACCTCATTGTACAGACCTGTCATTTCACATTATATGACTTCAATGTATTGTCAGAAGCCATTGGTATTCTTTTTTTTCTTGACTCTCAAAGTGGTTCTCAATGAGAAACACAATTGAAAAAAAATTCATCTTTAACATTCTTTTTTTTTTTTTAATTGAACAGTAAATGGTCAGCAATTAGTACAGTATAATGAAACATTGTGAACTATAGAAGGAACACAGACGACGCCAGGGAGATAAAGCAGTAAAGAAAAAAATTTGAAATAAACGATGAATAACTGGCACAATATTCATAAAATAATATTAAAATGCAATAAGTTAAACAAAAATGCATATAAAGCAAAGCTTAAAACAAAAATAAAATATTAGGAGTGTCAGTATTTCCAAATGAAGTACTGATGTTACAGGAAATATAAATAGGGCATGCCAGGATAATGTTTTCCAAGCCTTGGTGTTTCCTGAACCGGAAAGTGTTTCAAAATATTGTTTTAATTGTTTTATGAATACCTTAAAAAGCGGTTTATCATTGGAGAATTGCATTTATGGATGTGATATTTAGCAAGTAAATGTAAAAGATTTATGAAGTTCACAGGCTTTCTCAGTATTATTGTCTGTATCAATAAAACCAAATAACACATTTTCCCAAAACAAAAAAAAAAAATTGGAATATACAGTTGAAGTCGAATTATTAGCCTCCCTTTGAATTTTTATTTATTTATTTTTTTCATTTTTAAATATTTCCCAAATAATGTTTAACAGAGCAAGGAAATTTTTACAGTATGTCTGATACATATTTTTTTCTTCTGGAGAAAGTCTTATTTGGTTTTAATTCGGCTAGGATAAAAGCAGCTTTTAATTGTTTGTAAACCATTTTAAGATCAAATATTAGCCCCTTCAAGCTATTTTTTTTTTCCGACTGTCTACAGAACAACCATCGTTATACAATAACTTGCCTAGTTAACCCAATTAACCTAAATTACACTTGAAATGTCACTTTAAGCTGTATAGAAGTGTCTTGAAAAAATATCTAGTAAAATATTATTTACTCTCATCATGGCAAAGATAAATAAATCAGTTATTAGAAATGAGTTATTAAAACTATTATGTTAAAAAATGTTTTGAAAAAATCTTCTCTCCATTAAACAGAAATTGGGGAAAAAAATTAACAGGGGGGCTAATAATTCTGACTTCAACGGTATTTCAACTCACATCACAAATTAGCAAAAGTTCCCCCAAAATATTTTTGTGTAGGTACCAAAATAAATGTACAGTTGTTTCACTTCTGTAAATTACAGAAAGCGCACACTTATGTCAATATCCGATTAAATCCTTTTAAAAAAGCTACTCACTCGTTAGAATCTGTCCTTCATTTAAGGACACTTCTCTGATTTTGTTCACAGTAAGGTATTTGTGTGGCAAAAGACAAACTTTCTTCTCCAGTTTGAAATATTTGTAAAAATTGCTCCAGTAAGTAATAACATATGATTTGAGGACTATCTTTAACGTTCTACAGAAGGAAAAAGGTCATAATCTATGTCATAATTTGGGTAACTATCCCCTTTAATCAAGGTTTGATTAAATATTTTAAGCAAAACTATACCTGTAGTCAACTCATTCAAACGGCAGCACCAGAAATGACCCGTAAATTAAATAGTTCACCCAAAATAAAAATGTACTCACAATATTTACTCACCTTCAAGTGTTTTTAAACCTTCATGAGTTAATTTCTACTGTTGAACACAAATGAAGAAATTTTGCTGAAAATCTGTAACCATTCACTTCCATAGTTAAAAAAAAAAACATACTATGGAAGTCAATGGTTACAGGTTTCCAGCTTTCTTC
The DNA here is from genome assembly GCA_903798195.1 of Danio kyathit. Lineage (NCBI taxonomy): Eukaryota > Metazoa > Chordata > Actinopteri > Cypriniformes > Danionidae > Danio > Danio kyathit. The sequence continues at coordinate 103,396 of CAIGQS010000121.1, forward strand.
AAAATATCTTCCTTTGTGTTCAACAGAAGAACTCTTAAATAAAGGCTTAGTAAATGTAAATGATGACAGCATGTTTATTTTCGAGTGAACTGTCGTTTTACTCCTATACAGTATCACATTTTGTAAACCCCCCTCCACACCTCCAAAAAAAAGGGAAGCCAGTCAGTCAAAACCCTCTTTCAAGAAGAGAAAGAGATGTCTCCTTACACACTACGTGAAGACTGGCTGATGGCGGCAATGTAACAGAGGCTATTCGTATCTCCTTCAGATTAACTTCCAATTGTTTTGGGCAAACAAAGGCAGCATCTTAGGAAACCACCCCCTAAAGGTCCAGATGGTCACCGTCCAAGACCCCTGACCTAAAGGCTCCGCCAGGGGACACAACTGCACATGCCTCCAGCACCGAAAGGCCACCCAGCAAACCTTGTCTTTTCAGCCAATCAAACATGGGACTCACACTTTTATAAGCTCTAAGCTCACGCTGATAAAGTGGCAGCTTAGCCAGTTGGTCTGGCTTACTAATCACCCTAGAGTGGTAAATTAGAAGCAGGAGGAACCAGATTGAATTACCACTAAAGGCTGATTGCACAGAGAGTGTATAACATAATACCTCACCAATGCCATCTTGATTAAAACCTGACCTTACTTGAGCCTTGGTGGTTTCCTTCCCTTTTCTCCTTCAACCTAAAGTTGCAAATTTACATTTTTTTTTTCCTTCTCTTTAAATGTGTACATTAAAGTATGCACAGTCAAAAGCACAGACGTTCAGAGTAACCTCATTAACACAAAGCCATCAAAACAAAAAATAAAAGTTAGGATCAGTTTTTTCGGTCCAACTTTATATCAAGTGGCCTTAACTATATGTATTTACATCAAAATATAAATACAATGTACTTAATGTGTTCATAATGTATTACACATGACTGGTGCTATTGAGGTTGATCTGGTGTAAGTTTAGGTGCTATGTGTAGGTTTAAGATTTGGTTAAGGTTTAAGGGATGGTCAACAGTGCAATTATAATGTAATAACAAAAATGAATTACATATGTAATTCTTAATCAAATTTTTTTAAAGCCTCCATCTGCTACTTTTCTGCAGCTCAGATCTTCTTTTTAAGTTGAAAAAATGTAAACATTTATGATAAAAATCTCTACATCAAGCACTTTTTGACAGCTGAACCATTGACAAGTAGCTAGACCTGTCATTTCCATAACAACAAAAACAACATGGATAAGGTGCAGTTAGATATACTTATAATTAGGGTTGTACGATAAAATCAGTGTCCATATTTATTGACTGAACACTATTGTCAATATTGATAAAATAAAGTTTGGTATAAAGTTTCGGTATGAAGGCTATAGTTATATTAAAAATGTGGCTGCTGAGCGCACACCTTGGAGCAATGCCAATAAGCTAAGTTGTCATTTCCAATGGAGACACGCGACTTGAACGATGCGCACATGGAAGCGACACGCACATGTTGTGTAAGTGGGGCACATGTGATGCGCGCATTTTCCAGGTACACCTAGTTAAAAACATCTAAACTTTTCCAAAATGCTGTGAGAGCACCGCGATTTATGTGAGCAGAACTAATCAATCTGTTTTCACACTTGTATGGAATATACACATTTCAGTAACGGCAGACTAATTACCTCAGACAAAACCAAGCGCACTAAAACACTGCAGCGCTTTTTAATTTTCTCCATAAACTTGCATCAGAGATGCTGCAATGGTTTGTCCGTTTGTCATCGTCTGAGAAAACGGCTGATGGTTGCCTAGTTACAGAAAGATAAAATGGTGAAGGAAATCACGAGCTTGCGCTTTTTATGTGACAGAATAATGACATGGGAAAATGAGTGCCGTGTAGCAGCAGTGAGGAGACTGTAAATAAAAAAGGATGCAAGGAAGTCGCCAGAGTGGCTTTTTGGTTTCTTTTCTTGTGCATCCCAGCCACTAGCTCCCATCTGAAAGATTTATTTTAGCATAGGGTAATGTAGTCTTTCAACTTCACAATTTGTAATGTCGCAATATGTATTTGAATAATGATGGTTAGTTCTTTTACTTGAAAGCTCAGATTTGATTATCATAATTTGTTTTGTTTACAGAGTTTGAGGATTACTGTGTCATTATTATTCACATCTTAAAATTTGCTTTAATTGTTCAGCATTTGTTTAATTGTTGCTCACACTTTGTAACATTTTACTTATGAAGTTTAAGAGTCTCTTACCACTTATGTTTATTTTATCATAAAGAGATCAGATATTTTGTTAAAATATTTTTGTCTTTGACTTTTAAAACTATTTGCCTTAGTAATCCTGGTAAATTAAAATAAAGTGGTTAAATAAATAAAAAAAAATTCCTAATATTCTTAAATGTATTGTTAAAACATTTATTTATTCATTTACTTTTCTGCTTAGTCCCTTTATTAATCTGGGGTAGCCACAGCAGAATAAACCGCCAACTTAATCAGCATATGTTTTACGCAGCGGATGCCCTTCCAGCTGCAACCCATCACTGGGAAACACCAATACACTTCCATTCACACACATACACCTACGGACAATTAAGCTTACCCAATTCACTTATAGCGCATGTCTTTAGACTTGTGGGGGAAACCGGAGCAGCTAATAACATCAGCTGTCAACAAGGGCTGTTAATATAGCTGAAAAACTAAATTCTAATTTACTTCTTAAATAGAAGCAAAATTCTAATTCTATTCTAATTTTAAAAGCAATAATTAAAGGAATAGTTCACCCAACAAGGAAAATTTACTAGTATTTACTCACCCTCAAGTGGTTCCAAACTTTTTGGTTCTGGTTGTACACAAAGAATATATTTCAAAGAAAGCTGAAAACCCTTAAGCATTGACATCCATTGTAAGAAAAACAAATACTATTGAACTCAATGGTTACATGTTTCATTTCTTCAAAATATAGTATTTTGTGTTAAACAAAAGAACAAGTAAAGGGTGAGTCATGACAGAATTGTCATTTTTGGGTGAACTATCCCTTTAATGCTACAAAAGAGTCAAGATTAATTATCTTAATCTTTATATTATTTCTATTATTATTAATCTTTATATTTAATATAAAGGGCTTTTCAGAAATGCTAGATGAAGCGCCAGTGTGGAAAATGCCATTTTAAGACGTATTAGTGTAAAGGGGCCTAAGTGTGTATTTTTCGCAAGTGAGTTGCTGCTGCTATGGGGGCGGCGCGGAGGATCGTGATGTCTATCGGCCATCGGCGATGGACGATGGCATCGTCTATTGGCCCAAAACCTCAATTAAACGATTTTAATAAGAATTACAAACACTGTGGATTAAATGTAACTAAACAATGTCTCTCTCTCTCTTTGTTGCGCTAAGCGCACACCAATATCGTTTTTATATTTGTCAGTAAAAGTTCAATGAAAATGTATCAATGTTTCAACAAATACATCGAGCAACAAACTGTTTTCAATGTTTCTATTAGAGCAAAATATTTAAAAGGCACAAAATTTCACAATATTACAACATTTTAGTGTCTTTTTAATCAAATAAGTCCAACCTCAGAGAGCAGGAGGTTTTTCCCACAACAAAAGACAGCTAAAATTATTGTTTTTATGTATGAATAAATATACATATAAATGTATCATCATTATTATAAATAAGTCATAATGATAAAGGTAAACATACATTTAGAAAAAGTAATGTCAATATTGCTTTCATGCTGCAGACACATTTCTGGTCAGATTTTGTAAAACAAAATTATAAATTCCTAGACAATAATACCCTAACTTTTGAGGGTAAGTCCTCTTCTGATTGAAAAAACAAATATAGTTTTATATGATATTTGTATACTTTTGCTATCTTCAGAATATCCCATGATGAGAAATGATCATTAAATGGGAATAAAATATCTTTTGGGGTCTAGGTCATCAGAAACTTTCTTCACCTTGACTTCACGATGAAGACAAAAGTCAAATGTATGATAGCAAAAACAGCCAACCGAACAGCCTTCTATTCTGAGGAGTATTTTCAGTTTCATTACCAAATGCATGTTTAGGAGTCCAGTTTTCCTCATAGCTGGCTTTTGACTTAGGCTCCGAAGTGTCTGTGACCTCTAAGGGCCACAGAGCAGAAATGTTCAGGGGGGTGGGAAAGAATGAGGCTGTGAGGACACAGGAATGTGACCAAAACATTGCCTTTAAAACCTTCAGGTCATGGGACCTTAAAGGACATCAGATGAATGTCCAGTTAGATGGGAATGTGGTCAAGATAAACTGGTTTACAGGCACTGAACCAAAACTGCAACTTACTGTAGGATTCCTTGTTTATTGGAGATTGAATAGGAGACTTTAAAGTGTTAATACCTGTTTGGCATAATTATCACTTTGTTAATCAGTTTAGCTAATTAAGCAAATATATCAGGTATTTGCCACTTTCTAAAAATAAGCTAATTTTGTTTAATATTGACCAGTTAAAATATCCAAAACAACATTACATTCCTAAAAATAAAAGTTTCAAAAGGTTTTCATATTATGACAATATAAAAACAGTTCTGTGAACAGTTAAAAAAAATATATGCATATATATGGAATGAAAAATGTCACAGATCATCACAGATGCCAAATAATAACCCTTATTTTTAGAGGTTTTTACAGTTTTCCTTCAACATTCATACTGGCATAAATCTTCTACTTAAATATATTTAGCTTAATGACTTGCAAGAATCTTAAAATGGAAAAAGTTATTGGAGACCATTTAAAATCTAAGTATTTTCTTTAAACCTAGAATGTTTTATTATTATTATTATTATTATTATTATCTCTAGTACCCACATAACTAACATAAGCAAACCAAAACAAAGCCTCTGTATACATATACATACACAAACAATAATAGCCCATCAAGCTATCAGTTTTGACAACACTGTTATCACTCGAATTAAATGAGGGTGTATTCTTTTAGTTAGAAATGTATGGCCCTATGGTGTGATTTAACGTTGATGCATGACCCCTAAACACATTAATGGCACATTACCATCAGGCTAAGGTATTTAACTCATCGTAGATATTAATGATGGCATAAAGACCATTTAGAGACTGCAACACGGAGAAAAGTTTGCGTTGTATTATCTTTTCCCATTTTCAGTCCTGTAAGCATCTATATGTTTTCTGACATGATGCTGATAAAGTTAAAGATCATTGACATGCTATCAAGCTTCATTGCTTTCTAGCAGATATTGCGTAATTCTAGAAAACCAAGCATAGAAAGTAGAGTCACGCTTTTTCATGTGCATGATCTGAAGTACTTTTGCCATCAGTCTTGACTCAACCTTGAACCTAGCGTTATCACGCAATGGAAAATAAAATGAATAGCGCCCTTCAGAATAACCGGTATATAACTTACCGAATTAGGTGAGCAGGTTATCGGTGTCGTCCAGATGTGTGAGCTAATCTTTCTCTTGCTTCTCTTCAGCTGATTTCACTTCATTTGACTCTCTTGCGCACTGACTGACTGCTTGGGAAGCTCGATATGAACGTCGGCTGGACTGACTGTACGTTCTGTCACGTCACGTACCGTTTGTTTTCAGCGTGTTTATCTGCCCAAAACATCCAGCTCCGTGAAATTAAACAGGAACGAACTAAGGTTTTATTACTGTTTGTGATTTTAGCATGTTCAAACTGTATACTTATATAATGTATTTTCTAATATAATCATCATAATTCTAACTAAATCGACATAAAATTGTAACAAACACACAATTTCTTAATTGTGAAATATAGTGGGACAAACACAATTACCCATTTCATAATTAGCCAATATCGCCTTTTTACATCTTTCATTACTAACCAACAAATAGCCATCGTTTTCTCTTGTTGCACACTATTAGATTGTGGACTGGGGACAACAAAAAAGACTATTGTGAACAATGGATTCATTGAACGAGAAAACTTTTGTTTTTTTGTTTGTTTTTTGTTATTTGACATGTCAAATGTCTTTAAAGTTGATGTAACTTCTCAGCCAAGAAATAAAATAAATGTATAAAAATAGTCAAGCCAGTGTACAAACCTTAGTATGCATTTTTAAATATATGTAACACTTTATAAGCAGAGAATCTGTATCTTCATATTTGTGTTACCTTCAGAAGATCATAATAGGCTCAAAACCCAGTAAGGTCCATATTTTAAAGGTAAAATTAGGAGGGACGGGGCTGCAGCGCCCACTGCTGGATAATAAAGTGAAGGTTCATGATTTTGTCTTCTTTTTTTGAAGTGACCTCAATCTCAGAGTCTCACTAAATATAATGGGGCAAACTACGGGCACTTTTGGCATTGTGAAGTTTAGTAAAAAGAACTTGTTCAAAATTAACGTAACACAGCCTCATCATAACTTTAAACAATGTGCCTAGTTTTAAGATCTTTAAGAGGACAAACTTAGATATGAAGAGAAATTGTTCATATTTAACATTTTTTCCATAGTGAACTGAACAAATGTCATTTCCACCACATCTCAATATACAGCTTTTATGTCAAAATGAAATAATTATGGCACTCAAACATAGTCTAAGATCATTTTTGTATCTAGTTTAACCAATCTTTCCACAATAATACATAATAATTGTACATTTGTCAATTAAATAAATTAGTGCCTTAGGACCAAATGCTGAATTGTACACCTGTCACACTCTAAAATCTAATATTAATTTGGATAAGAGCTTATTAGAAAATAAATAAACTGAATTTGTATAATAAATAGAGCATGAACTCATAAATTGTGAATACATTTTTAATGTCTGATGAGAACTTTTTAAATATTAAAAAAAAAATGTGTGTGGTGGTGGAAATGACAAGGTGTTGTGGAAATGACAATGAATCAATGTTAATGTAGAAAAACAGTAGATATTTATTAAACTCTTAAGCTCACACTTATTAAACTCAATTTACAAAATTACTAAGCATAACCACACATTTTTTTGCTTGTGTAAAGCTAAAATTGATCTAAAAAAAAACAGATTTTTCTAACAGATGAACAGTAATAACTGTGAATAACTGATTATTATTCAAATATTATATACATTAATTTAAAAATAAAAAGTATTACACATCTACAGGGGTTGGACAATGAAACTGAAAGGCCTGGTTTTAGAGCACAATAATTCATTAGTGGGGTGGCGCATTGGTCCAGTGGATAGCGCTGTTGCCTCACAGGAAGAAGGTTGCTGATTCGAGTCCCGGCTGGGTCAGTTGGCATTTCTGTGGGGAGTTTGCATATTCGCTGCGTGTTTGCGTGGGTTTCCTCCGGGTGCTCTGGTTTCCCCCAGAGTCCAAACACATGCGCTAGTGAGGAATTGGGTAAGCTAAATTGTCCACAATATATGTGTGTGAATGAGAGTTTATTGGTGTTTCCCAGTGTTGGGTTGCGGCTGAAAGGGCATCCGCTGCGTAAAACATAAGCTGGATAAGTTGGCGGTTTGTTCCGCTGACGACCCCTGATGAATAAAGGGACTAAGACGAAAAGAAAATGAACGAATGAATAATTCATTAGTATGGTTTTAAACCTTCTTTCGCGAACAATATACCATCAGTTCATCTCAGGAATGACAGATACAAGTCCTGCACACTGGCCAGGGGAATTTTGAGCCTTTCTTTTTGCAGAATAGTGTTCAGGGTCACTATGTGATGCTGCTGAATAAAAACATTTCCTAACTCATTCCCCAAAAATACCCTATAGTGCTCAATAATATACAGTTCTGGTGACTGTGCAGGCCATGGGAGATGTTCAACTTCACTTTCATGTTCATCAAACCACTCCGTCACCAGTCTTGCTGTGTGTATTGGTGCATAATCATCCTGATACACGCCACCGCCTTCAAAATGCAATGTTTGAACCACTGGGTGCACATGGTCCTTCAAAATGTGTCAGTAGTCCTTGGCAGTGATGCTTCATCTAGCACCAGTATTGGGCCTAGGGAATGCCATGATATTGCAGCCCAAACCATCACTGATTCCCCCATGTTTTACTCTGGGCATCAATAGTCCTGGTGGGATGCTTCTTTGGGGCTTCTCCACACCGTAACTCTCCCGGATGTGGTGAAGACAGTGAAGGTGGACTCATAAGAGAACAATACATGTTTCACATTATCCACAGCCCAAGATTTTGGCTGCTGCACCATTGAAACTGGCGTATGGCATTGGCACGAGTGAGAAGTTGGCCATGTGGAGGTCCCGACCAACAGTTCTGGTGGAAACATTAGAGTTGAGGTGCACATTTAATTGAATGTGGTTCTTCTTCTTGGTGGTTTGCTGACATTACTCTGGATACCGTGGCTCTTGATACATTACGAAGACTTGCTGTCTCTATTTCAGAGGTCACCACAGCGGAATAAACCACCAACTATTCCGGCATATGTTTTACGCAGCGGGTGCCCTTCCAGCCACAACACAGCACTGGGAAACATACAAACTCATTTACACGCACACTCATACACTATGGCCAATTTAGTTCATCCAATCCACCTATAGCTTATGTCTTTGGACTTTGGGGAAAACCGGAGCACCCAGACGAAACCCACGTGAACACAGGGAGAACATGCTCTACACAGAAATGCCAACTGGCCCAGCCGGGACTCGAAGCGACCTTCTTGCTGTGAGGCGACAGTGCAAACCACTGAGCCACCGTGCCACCCCTTCCCTCAGATATTTTTAAATAATTTGTACTTAAGAGTTAGGTTTAGGGGTGGTGATCTCCCGTTCACACACTACGGCCAACTTACTTTATCCAGTTCACCCATATCACTTGTTTTTGGACTGTGGGGAAAACCAGAGCACTCGGAGAAAACCCATGAGAAAAGGGAGAGAAAATTTCTGCACTTTATTTTATTCCAAATGAGTAAGTGCCTTGACTTTACAATTGAATATTTCCTAAAACATTTTGGATCCATTGTTAGACTTGATTTGATTTATTTATTTCGAACAGAAAAATCATAAAAATTCTTTGAATGAAGCACAAGCTTATTATTTTCTCACCCCATTATCACACACATCATTCGTCTATTACTTCAACTTATTTTTACTTTTACTTACCTCTTCTTTTTACATGAGACATATTTGATCATTTTGGCATCTTTTACATATTATATGTTTGACTGCATTTGTGCATTTACATTTTATAACACAGATTGTTCAAATCAAAAAGAAGGCGGCACAGTGGCTCAGTCGCCTCACTCACTGGTTCGAGTCCCAGCTGGACCAGGAGACATTTCTATGTGGAATTTGCATGTTTTCCCTGTGCTTGCATTGGTTTCCTCCTGGTGCTCCTCTTTCCCCCACAGTCCTAACACATGCAGTATAGGTGAATTGAATCAACTAAATTATCCTTAGTGTATAAGTGTGTGAACATAAGCCGTAATAGTTGGCAGTTTATTCCGCTGTGGGGATCTCTGAAATAAAGATTAAGCCAAAGGAAAAGGAATGAATAAATAAATGAATAAAATCAAGTGGCAAAGCAATAAGTTAACATAGTAATAACACAGTAGCAAACTGTTGTGATGATGATGATGATGGTGATAGTGGTGGTGTAACAACACTACAAAGCAAGAGGGAGAATCAATGTGGTAGTCAAGTTGGTCAGCTTTTGAGCTAGCATGGTGGTGACAAGTGGCAGGTACAAACAATTAACTCCCCCTTCTCCACACCGGAGTGGAAGGTAACAGAGAGACAAAGAAAACAAGCGAGAAGACAAAACAATCACAAAATATCCAGCAATACATTCAAACCAACATGGAATGTAACAGATTAATGCTACAGAATACCAGGCTCAGACACAGGAATAAGGTCAGAAGAAACACTGCTTTATGGAGTCAAAAAACAAGCAGACAGTGAAGGTACGCTCAGATACTGTTCATATACTGGTACTGATGAGTGTGCTGATTAGTATTTTGTGATCAAAATGAGGGAATGTGTCAAGGCTGGACAGAAAACGAAAAGTTAATAATGTTCAAACAGAACGTTATTAAGTTCAAGGAGAACAAAAGCAGCTGCTGTTAGCCAGCCGTCCGTGGAGGAACGCAGACTGGATAAAAGGCAACAGAAATATCACCCTTGTGTCCCTTGATGAGGAGAGGGGTTGAAGGAGCAGGGCAAGGAGGGAACCCCTGCAGCGGAGCAAGTACTGGAGCTGGCAAGCGCAGAGGTGAAGGCTGTATTCACCAGCAAGGTGTCTGTGCAGATCACAGGTAAGTAATGAAGTTATGTATGAAACAATAATGCAGGACTAGACAAGACTAAATAAGCTCAAAATAGCAGTGAAGAGCAGAACAGCATAGTGTCCATAGGATTTAATACACACAATAATCTGGGGATGAGCTTCAAGAAAGAGCCAGTATATGTAGTGGAGAGAAACAAATCAAAAGAGCAATAGGTGAGTAATGCCCGCCAGCGCTGTTTGTAAGAGCTGAAACAGATAACAGATTATGAATGACAGAGAGGCCCAGATCAAACCTGACCCATGACAGAATGATAGTGGTGGGATATTCTCAAGATGAAAATAAACATCATATTTAGATTTACTCCCCTTTGTGTATGGGTTTTAAACATGTATGGTTTTCTTCTTTTTATTACAAAAGATATTTTGAAAAGTGAAAACTGCCTTTTTCCTATGGCAGTCATCAGGGACTGGTCATCAGCATAATTTAAAATATCTTCGTCTCGGATGCCAGCTCATCTGATACAGTGGAATAATGATGGTAATGTATGACTCTTGAAGAAATAAACCATTCAATGACCTTATAAATGTAAAGTGGCAACCTTTAAAAAGTAATATCAGTTGTTTCTTGCTTTGCTTCATCTTTATAGAGTCAGCCTTCACCAGATTGCTGAAAATGAAAAATATTATTTTAAAAATGAATAAATGCTTTTAAAGGACTGTTTACTGTAAATCTTGCAGAAGTAATAAATAATAACAAGTATTGATAAAACAATACAGTATTCTTTTAATGTTGATGAAATTATGTGCATTTGATATTTCGAAGAGTAACAGTAAAGCTTTAAAAGAATTCCCAATGATTTAGATTAGTTTGGAGCAGCAAGCACATCTACTTATTTATTTATTTATTTATTTTTTTTATTATTATTATTAACCAAAGGACACAAGCTTTTCTTTGACTGCTTTGAAATGTGTCCGAATGTATTAACCCAAGTGAATTAATAAAGCACTCTTATCATACGAAGCTCCAAGAACACTTTTTGTGGTAAAAAAAAAAACTGCTTGAGATTATCAGGGTGCACGTATACTAGGCAGTATGACATATTGCCATTGAAGTCAGCAGAGCAACATGCAAGCACTGTATTTTCCAGAGTAAACGAACATCCTTATCTGACGCAGCTGAAAAGAGGAGATGTACGTGAACAAAATCAGACTTTGAACATCTCAGTACCCTTACTGTCTATGGAGGATCCAGGAACTCCAGGATTTCATTTAAAACTTGTAATTTGTATTCTGAAGATGAACAAAGATCTCACATGAATAGAATGACATGAGGGTGAGTAATTTTCATTTAACTTTCATTTTTGGATGAACAAATCCTTTTAATAGCTCGAAAATTATAACTTATTAAAGTTGTCAATGTTGAGAGTGAACTGTGAGCTCAAATAACATTTCTCATAATTTTCTTTGGAAGCACAAGAAGGATAAATACAGGGAAATAACATACTTGAACAGAGTTAATGTGCTACATATACGTTTCTTTTATGTTGTTAAGGTTATTTTTAACCCAGGCTCATTCTAAAAACGTAGCCCTATATACATTTCTGGAGAGCGGCAAATACATGCCAGGAGGTACGCTTTTTTGCAGTTTTTGTGAATCCACCAGAGGCCGCTGTGTACTCTTTTTGAGATCTCAAATTTTTCATTCGCACCTGCTGTTCTCACGTAAATCCACCAGAGGCCACTATCGACTGACTCATCCTCCTCCTTTCTTAAACCCAACCAATAGTGTTTTCAAAAGCACCAATATACCTGCCATACCAATTCCCTAAACCCAACCGACAGTTTTAAAAAGCAGAAAAAGAAAAAGCCCTCGCCTGAGTTTTACAACATTTTACCACATTCTCACCCTGTTATTTGCTTGTTTATTTAATTTTTTGGCTACTGTTTTTGTGTTACCCAATTTCTGGAACCATTCTTCAACAGACTCGAACCCTGTTGTCATGGTCAACTCCTCTCTGTGTCTCAATTCCATTGATGTACACGGCGAGCTAACTGGGCAAACTGGTAAAAGAGGGAAAGCCGTCCATACGGAGGTAAGTGGTTAGCTGGTAAGCGTGAAAAGAAATAGCGTCATACCGCCCTGTAGTGTTCGTTATAAAGATGAAATGCAGTCATACACACATCTGGCTACATAATTCGTGATCTCCAGAAACGTATAAAGGGCTACATTTTCAGAATGAGCCTATGTTGGTTTTTTTACAAATTAAAATCACACTGCATAATGTTTCAGAACAAACAAACAGTGATTGCACCCCCTACTGGAGATTTAGTTTGCATTGACATTTGTGACAGCAGACTCATACTACATAAATGTAATTAGAAGCTACAGTACATCAATCCTTAGTGTTTGTACACATGATACACAATTGTTACTTATGTGAGAGATTCCCATTAAAAATAATCTAAGTTACATCATGTAACATGCAGAATTTCTCTACTATGTTGTCAGATGACACAGTTTCACGTTTGAACCAATATTCAAGCCAAACCCAGGATAAAGAGGCTGAGCGAATGTGGTCTGAACTTTATGGACGAGGGTCATTGTGTCAGAGATGCTGTAGAAGCACAGAGTTCCTACACTGAGATCCACATACACTCCTATTCTAGAGGATGTGGAGGACACTGGGATTTTGGTCTTGCTCTTATCATGCATGAATACGTAATTGGAGGGAGAACAGTACAACCCCCAGGACTGACTATTGAATCCAAACATATCTTTCTTGAACAATGCCTTTCTGCTGATGCTCTTATATGACACAGATATACACACACCTTTGTTTCCACTCCACTCAACCTCCCAATAACAGCATCCTGACACACTCTGTCTACACAACACCTGAAAACTACCATCAAATCTTTCTGGATAAGCACAATATTGCTGGGGTGTTTCAGTGAAACTGGCTGCTCTGTTTCCCTCGGACAGACAAAGGTAACGGTTCACTGTCTTTGAATCAAGAGTGAGCTGACAGGAACCTACAGAGGATAAAACACAATTACTTATTAGAATGCTTATAAGTTTGTGAATAAATTAATATTTCTGTGTGTGTGAACATTTTTATTTTATTTATACTGTACTGTGCAAAAGTCTTAGGCCACTAAAAGAAAGGTTTAAAGTTAGTTATTTCTATATTTTTTTCTGTAGCATAAAAAGCATTTTTAAGGAGCATTAAATATGAATTTACATTTCCAAATATTAATTTTGTCAATAATTGCAATTATACAGTGAGATTATTGTCTGCACAAGAAGTCTGACTACAGCCAGTGCTCCACACATAGATTTTATCGGATCCTCATCCAGTCTGTCTGGACTGACATGAAGAAACAGAACAAACTGAGACAAACTAAATCCAGAAATACTTTGGAAACATTTCAAAGATGCTTCAAAAAAACTACCTGTAAAGGTACAGTACTATTCAAAGTTCCAGGCACTTGTGTAAAAATGCTGTAAAATGAGGATGTTTTCAAAAATAATGCATGAATATATTTTGCTTATCAATTAACGTTAATAATAATAATTAATAATAACATTAATTAAATCAACATTTGGTATGACCACACTTAGCATTTAAAACACTTGGCACACTTGTCTTTCCAGGTAGGTTTTCTAAAGCATTTTAGAGATTTTGTCAAAGTTCTTCTGGATTTAGTTTGCTTCACTCTGTTCTGTTTTTTCATGTTATTGCAGACAGACTGGATGATGATCAGATCAGATCCATCAAATCCATGGTGAAAATACTGGTAGCCTAAGACTTTTGTACTGTATTGTATATGTAAAAAAAAATGTTTTAAAGGGGTGATCCACAGTGTATTTTTAAGGTTTGGTTGTGTTTATAAGATGCAAAGCAATGTGTGCTCATGCTTTACTTGTAGAAAATCACGTTATTTGTTCATATATCTTACTTTGATTATATACAGCTACTCAGCTGACATGAAAATAGTTCCTCCAAAAGGCCCGCCCTCAAGAGGCTCTGATTGGTCAGCTAACATGATGTGATTCGGCTCCGCGTCGCCACGTCACGCTCCCACAAGCACACGCGTTAGTGCTGTGTAAACAGTCAGTCAGAGCAGCTGTTAGCAGTGTTAGCTGCCTGAATTAGACAGAAAATGAAGAGCACATGCCTGAGAACACCTCATGCCTCCTTTGTTATTTGAGATGTAGAATGCATGGAAAACGTCTGCATAGAGAGACACGCATAGAGAGACACTGCATCGCTGCTGAAGATTACAGCGGTTTGACGGATAAATATGGATTTGTAGCTAAATTGTTAGCGGTTTCCCGTTGTTTACATCCTTGTTTATGTCCTTGCTACAACATATCGTTAATGCTAAAACTATGCATGTAATCGATCAATTTTAACAAATAAAAACACTTACAGGTTGTGGCTTCACAATCCACAGCTTCGTCAGTTGGAGGAGTTTTTAGCCAAATCCAGCACTGAGCTGGGAGAGACTCTGGAAGCTATCCTTTGTAATAGGTTAGTTGTATATTTCTTTTAATTCTCTGGAACATAATTACAATTAAACTGTAAGCACTTCTCTCTTTGTGTCGTGTCCTTTGGAAGCCCAAATACAGAAACAGAATGAGCTCTGTGGAATTAGCAGCGCTTGGACGGCATTTTAGCTTTCTCTGCTATAACATTAAAGCGCATCTGGCCACGCCCTGTTGCTGCGCAGTGTGTATGCGCGCGGTGAATGCAGGTAACCTGAAGCGTTTATGATTTCATTAACCCGGATGTATTTTTTTGTAGTCCCAAAACTCGTTTGCTGTAGGTTTTGCTAAGTTAAAATCCAATGTCTCCCTTTCCATTGAACTTTGAGCGTATTACTGTACATTCAGAGATGTTGTTTATGTTCACACAGCTACATTACACATCACCTAAAGTTTAAAATATGATATCGTAGTGGACCACCCCTTTTACATTTCTATTCCTTACATTATGATTTTTTTTTTTGGCCTAGTGCATGTGTGTGTGATAATGCCTTACTCTTAACAAACTGTTCCCGGGTATGGTCTGATGCTCTGGTGGAAGTCATGTCATTGCATGTCACTATGAAAAAGTAGCAAAAATACTGTAATTAATATGTAAATAAGTATTTAGAAGAAATAGACGGTAACACTTTATTTTGATGGTCCATTTGAGTATTAGTAGACTGTCTACTTAATATCTGTTGACACTGACATTTAATAGTCCTTCAACAGACATTTAACTGACTATAAGAAACTTTGCAATTACATGTCAACTTACACTAACCCTAACCCCAACCCCAACCCTAACCCCAACCTAACAGTCTACTTATAATCTAATGATAATTAGTTGCAATGTAACTTAAATTTAACAAACGGACCGTCAAAATAAAGTGTGACCAAATAGACACTCTTGTATGTAATACCAGACAAAATAAAGTGAATATACTTTACCTCTATCAGAGAACTTTTCTAGCTCTTCTTCACAGAAACCCTCTAGTTTTTCCTTCAGCTGAGAGATTGCCTTTACTACATCATGAAAAGGGAAGATAGAACTGACACTGATGCCACATATGTCTGTAGATTTACGGTGTTCAGAGATATACTGGAACATCTGCAAATACAAAATGCTGAAGTCTGTCAGAATTCCTGACCACATCCCTACCAACAGTCCTGTATTTCAGGGTTTTGTTACCTGGAGGAAATGAATGTGATTCTCTGTGTATGAAAGTTGCTCCAGCTCAGAGTCTCTCGTCCTAAGATCATCAATCTCCTCCTCCAGTTGCTCAGAGACTTTTTCAGCTTCACTCACTGCAGCCTTTTCCTGATTTCGGATCAGTCGTGTCACTTCAGATCGGCTTCTCTCAATGTTGCGGATGAGTTCAGTAAAGATCCTTTCACTGTCATCCACCGCTGTCTGTGCAGAACACTGTTGACACACATAATCTGATTTTACTCAGGGGCCTGTTCCATAAACCAAGCTTACAGAAAAAGCCAGGCTTATTTTGGTAAATCAGGTTTATTAATGGCGGATTTGGTTTCATAATTTAAATTTAAATAGTTCAAACTCAGTTACTCTGGCAACTTGTGCTGGCAAACTAGGCTGGTCCAGGGCAGGTTAACTCTCAGGCTAAGTCTTAAGCTGCAGTAACACTAGAGTTTGAGCTTGCTAAATTCTGTCATACGGCGCTGCGAAAAGGGGCGGGATTAAACAAGATGATTAGACATTAAAAAAGCGAGCGATTGCTCCATGTTTTAAATTTCTGTTCAGAGAAGTCATGTCTTGATCCTAGATTGGTCTCACGCAGTCAAGTGATGCGATTTTGCAGGTCAGAGTTAACCAAGCTTGAACTTTGCACCGCAGCAACCTGCGAAACCTGACACATGACCCTGCGTTTCTGGTCTGACACATTCGCGTGCGTATGAATGGAAGTCTATGGGGAGAAAAGTCCAGTGTGACCGCGGCTTTAAGTTCAAGCTTAATCAAGATAATATTAACATTCACCTGCTGTAATTTGATGACATTTTCATTCACTTAACCTCTTAATAATGATTAAAACTTCATAGTCACTTCATAGTAGGAATATATTTATAAACCAAACATCTTTAAGAATAAAACGATAATACATTCAAATTCAAAAAAGTTATTCCAAACGAAACAAATACAAATGACAACAATTAAACTACATTTTTATGCTTTTTTATGTTTTTGTTAATTTTGTTTTTCTTGTTTATTAAAAATTTAATATTTTCCCCCAACATATTAATTCGGATTTACAAATTTTTGGACTGATCTTCAGTCTATTTTTGGTTAGATTAGTTCCAAATTTTGCTTTGGTACTGAATGTGTGTAATGTATATGCACAAAGATATTATTGTAAAGCATCAAAAAATATTAATTTAAAAAAGAGATCTGTGATGGATGTACTTAGCAAAATGAATAACAAAAATTTAATGAAGAAAATAATATTAAGAAAACACTGACTGATATAAAAAAGTAGGCTACAATTCTTAAAGAATGACTTTAAAGCTAAAAACCCTGAGTGGAATAATCGGGAGATGGTTCCGAGCCGAGCAGTAATCACACTTTAATATAAAAATATTCTCCCACGGGCCGCGGGAAACACACGATTTTGCACACAAACACACAAATTTGCAGCCAATAGTATCTGGATGCAGCCTTTAAGATGCAAGCTGAGATTGCATCGCTCAGAGATGCAATCTCAGACACAATGCACTCAATAGAGCTTGTGACTCCACTGTGAGGGTTAGGGGTAGGGTTGCCACCCGTCCTTTAAAATATGGAATCGTGATAATGAAATTGTGCGTCCCGTTTTGAATCCCTTTAAAACCCTTTAAAATTAGGTTCATTGGTATTTTCTTCTCTCCTCTAGGTTACAGCAGCTGAGTTAACGCAGGTGTACCACACTATTAAACATAACATCAGCTATAACAGTGCTGCAGCGTTGTAGAAGAGAAAGACTGACTGCATCTGATCTGTTTACACAGATTTCAATAAAATTATTTTAATGTCCAAGTGTTCATACTTTCCTGACAACATATTTTAAGTTGCGATTTTACCACCACTGGCTTGCTATTGGGCCTGTGAATGGGGATGTGGCCCCCGCTGCAGTATGCGTCCCTTATTTTTTTGTATTAAAAGTTGTAACCGTAGTTAGGGGTGGGGTTAGGTGAGCGCATTAAAAAGCATTGGATGCAGCTCTGATTGCACTGCACCGAGTCTGCATTTGCAGCGCTTTCGGGAGCTAATAAAAAATCCCGCCGCTTGTGCGTGCACAGCTCTTTGTAGCCATTATTTTTTAAACTTAATGTGCTCACGTTAAGCACATTTTGAATGTTACAGGGAGCCTGCAATGCATCAACTTTTCTTGCAAGCAACAATTGGCAGTAAGCACGCATTCTCTCTTTCTCTCGCGCGCGCACAATTTCAATGTATTGTGACAAATACTTAATATAACGTTAATGGAACTAAATAATGGCCTATATTTTAAAATCTGCAATTTCCTCTCAGCCTTCTCTCTTGCTTTGTTGCAAGCTGTACTGTAGTTTTTTATTATTATGTTTAAATTATTATATATTTGAACTCTAAAAACTAACGCGGCTCACTCGCTGTGAACAGCTGTGTCTCATTTCAGAGCTCTTACAGTTCTTGTATTTGCCATGGTAGCACACAACATAATCGATGCATCTATGCTCGACCTTCAGGGTTTTACAACAGTAACGTGCACGAACGGTTATCTAAATTATGTAAACTGAACTGAACTTTGATTAGTAAAATCAAATGATCTTCAACTTGCTGTTATGGAACCAATTTAAGCATGGACGTTTAGTTCGGCTCATTGAAGTCAGGTTTTTGACTTTTTCTAAACCACTTTAAGAAACAGCCCCCTGGACAACATTTAGACAATAGCTTACAGACATCACAAGGATGAGATGTAAACGGTCCAATTGCAAGTAAAAGTTTATTAGCTGAATTGGTTGGTACAATATTCAAGGAACAAAGGCTGACAGCAACTGTGGTAGCATGGAACGCAAGATAACACACAAGTCGTGGGGAACAGCAGACCAAGACCTGAAAGACAGGAACAAACATGAACGACTGAATGCTGAAAGGTGAGAAACAGAGTCCTTTAGTAGGTTGCAGGTGGCCCCACTAATTAGTCAGCTGACTGAAACGCACGCTGTCAAGGAAAGGTAAACAAACACAGCTATGCGACAGACATAACAACAAAAGGAGAACAAGGACATATGAACCATGACAGTACAGGGTTATGTTTGGGTGTAGGAATTTGTTATGGATTACATTTTTGAACAAGAATGATGTTCCAGGATCCATAAAATAGGACACAGGCATGTGTCAAACTTTGCAAAATCAGGACTTGCATCAGGACAAATATCACATCACATCACTGAAAACCTCAGTAAGCTTTAATTGTTTAAAAGTGTCCTCAAACTTCAGAAAATTCACCTTATAAGACTTCACAGCATCTCTTAGCTCCTGTAGCTCCTTCTGTCTCTCCTTGATTGCTTGATGGAACTTTGTTTGGGTTCTTCCCAGAAGCTTCTGTAGAAAAAAACAGTAAGATGTAAAATTTCAACAAATAAACAATAATACCAGTATTTAATAGTACCAGTAATACATTGCTTTTAAAATGACACCAAGATAACAATATAGATTTGTGTGTTAGCATGTATTCAGAATTATTAGCACAACAATAACTAAATTCAGTTCATACCTGTTTCTCTGTCCTTTCAGCTTCAGCTGTCACAGTTTCATGGTTTTTATGTTCGTCCATCAAACATCGATAACAAATGCACTGCTGGTCAGTACGACAATAGATTTCCAGTGGTTTGTTGTGTTTTGGGCAGATCAACTCATGGAGCTGTCTAGTGGGATCCATTAGATTGTGTCTCCTGTCTTTAAACAGACTTTCATGTTGTTCAAGATGACTTTGGCAGTAAGAGTTTAGACACTCCACACAGGACTTGACAGCCTTATATTTTCTTCCAGGACAGACGTCACACTCCACATCTCCAGGTTCAGCATGAGCATGAGCAGGACGAGCAGTTTGTAAGTTTGTCTTCTTTAGTTTCTTCACCATCTCATCAATCAAGACATTCTTACTTAGCGCAGGTCTTGGACTGAAGGTGTTTCTGCACTGAGGGCAGCTGTAGACTTGCTTATGATCCTCCTGATCCCAGCAGTGTGTAATACAGTTCATACAGTAACTGTGTCCACAGGGAATGGCAACTGGATCCTTCAATAAATCCAGACACACTGAGCAGCTCAACTGGTCCTGAGAAAAACTGGCTTCTGCCATCTCGCTGTATGTACGCACGAATAGAGAGGTTCATATGTGTTTGACAACACAAGTTTCAGTTTCCTCAGATGATGAGTTAATAAGTAATCAATACCTGGTTCTGTAAGGTGTGACTTGTCCTTACCTTAGTGCAAAGTCCACAAACAATCTTGGTTCATTAAAGTTGTCCTTATTTAAAATATCTTCATCCTTTTTTAAACAAATGCACTTAAGTCATATTTATTTTTTTATATAATTTATTTTCAGGGTTTTTTAACCTTTAATAGATAGAACAATGTAGAGACTTGACAGGAAATCATGGGGAGCAGACAGAGGGGAAGGATTGCCCAAGGACCTCGAGCTGAGAATCAAACTCAGGTTATCGTGAGCACCTTGGTGCTAAATGTCAGCAGAATTAACCACTAGACTATTTGTGACAAAATTATGACAACATTCATTTATTTTATCTTTCGTTTAATAAACAATAACTGTCTTTTAATTATGAATGTAATTCCTTGATCACATATATCAAACAAATAAATATTTGCCTATCAGCTGATGTCAGGCAGTGAATAGTGAACACCTGTTAATTACTGAACATTTTTTTACTTGAGAGCTTTTCAAATCTGGAAATGTTAAAATCTGGATTTCAAGGATCAGCACCAAAGAGTGTTAATGTATGGGACTTCATTAGACCTTGTCAGGGACCAGCTTCTTCTTCCTCCAGATCACAACCTGTAAGTGTGATTAAAATGGCTGCCACCTTGTTTTCTTGTAGCTTGCAAAATATGTATTTCTAAGCTCACGATTCTCTGGCATCTGTCATTGCTAGGCCACTATAAGCTGTTCCCAGACAGACAAGGAAAACACTGCGTTCACTTTCATGTCATTGGTATGAGTCGCCCAGCAGGTTGCACCTCCAACAAGGTTATGCAAACTGCAGTCAGTGTTCACACTGCCGTCTTTCGGATGAGACGTTAAACCGAGGTCCTGACTCTCTGTGGTCATTAAAAATCCCATGACACTTCTCGTAAAGAGTAGGGGTGTAACCCCGGTGTCCTGGCCAAAGTCCCTCAATCGGCCCTTACCCATCATGGCCTCCTAATCATCCCCATCCACCGAATTGGCTCTATCACTGTCTCTCCACTCCACCTATAGCTGGTCTGTGGTGAGCGCACTGGCGCCGTTGTCCTGTGGCTGCCGTCGCATCATCCAAGTGGATGCTACACACTGGTGGTGGTGTGGAGAGACTCCCCTCATGATTGTGAAGCGCTTTGGGTGTATGGCCATACACAATAAATGCGCTATAGAAATACACATTACATTACATTACATTACATTACATTACATTACATTACATTACTGCAGTAGTTCAACTTTTGCCACTGTGTCAATATTGAATGTGTGTCATTGTTATTACTTTTGGTTATGGTTTGTATATAGCTATATGCTGGTGTTTAACTGCATTGCATTAATGGTTTCCTGCATTGAGCTCACACATATACTCTGTTCTCTGGCTGCTTGTTGCTTCAAAACTTTTGATAAGCTGGTGGGAATTTCCTTTTCTTCTCACGCTGAATGTAGTCAACCAATCACAACAGACTTAGTCATCGGACCAATCACCGCAAAAAAGCATCACACAAAGGAGGGATTTGGAAAAAAATGAATCACTGAACAAATCATATGGGAGTCATTGGGATAATTGGATGAAAATAAATTGTAAGACAATGATAGTGTTTTTTTGACCTTGCATACATCAGCCTGTTGGTGAAGACCCTTAAAACCGAACTATGACCTTTTATAATGCATAATAGGAGCTCTTTGAACATGTACTTATTAAAACCAATAGACATAGCGTACCTATACATATTTTTTTTGTAGGTTATGTTTAGGGGATAAAAAGTTATATGGCTCAGTATACAAACAATACACCTATAGGATGTCCATGTAAAACAAACATGCAATCATCTCTGTGTGTGCTTTATAGTATCTTACAATTGAGGAGCTCTTTCCTGATTTTGATTTCACTGGATGGAGTCCTGTCAATGCATGTCACTATTGAAATAAACATGCAATATTGGTACATGTTTTGTAAGTAGCTTTCATGTACATTTTCTTTTAATGCCTGACTAATTTCTGAGAGCAAGTAAAAGTTTGCTGCAGGTACTTGACCTTTATCAGTAATTTTATGTGCTGTTCCTTACAAAAACACTCAATTTTTTTCTTAAGCTGAGAAATTGACTTTGATACATCATGAAAAAAAGAGGAGAGAACTGACAGTGATTTCATATACACATAATCACAATTTGGTATATCATTTTAAAGATAATCGTGTAAACTTTATAAATGAGGAGGAGAGAAATCCCCAGATCTGAATGCAGGCACAGTGGATAGCAGTGCAGCAGGTCTCTTGCCCTGTCTATTCCAACCATTAACCTTGCCAGTAATCTGGAGGATTTTAAACATATGGCAAACACAGCAGCACGGATATAAGCCATGTGTCTGAATGGTGGCGAACTCAACAGATAAAAGACAAAGTCTGCCAATTTCCAATTCTCATACAGCACTCTCGACAAAACTGCTTGCTACAAACCAACAGCTTTGCTGTATTGACCATGACAGAATCGAAGGAAAAACACTACAACAAACCCATGCCGTGCGCAGACACAGTCTCACCCAGTCATTGGGTCTTAAAGCTTGGCAGGTCTGCCATGCCTTTGGAAAGCACATGCTCTCATGAATAATTAAGATGCAGGGTCTTCTCATAGGATAAGAAAACTTCGCTATGAATAATAATGAGAAACCGATGCGTCATCACTTACAGCACAGATTCTTGCTACATTATCAATTTTGATCCCTATCCTATCCGATCTATCCTCACAATAACCTGCTAGATGCAAACCAATCAGGCTGTAAATGTGGACATTGCACTTAGAAAGCACTACTTTTTGTTTCTGCGGATTGCTAAAGCAGGGTCTAAAGCATTTATTCTGCTTTTACTGAACCCGTCTTCTGCTTTTGATTCAGTGAATTATCAGATTATACTGTCCACCCTCTCATCAATGGGAATCACTAGAACCCCACTCTGCTGGTTGGAGTCTTACCTCATTCGCAAGTAATTCAGGGTTGCCTGGAGAGAGGAGGTATTCAAAGCTCATCAATTGGTCACAGGGGTACCCCAGAGATCTGTTAATGGTTTTCTATTTACACTACATCACTGGGAACCATCATCCAATCACATGGTTTCTCTCATTATTGTTATGCCAATGACACATAGATCTTTCATTTCATCCAGACTATGACTGGCTTGGGTGAAAGATTATCAGTTACAGCAGGGTTCATCAACTCTATTTGTCGGAGGGCCAGAATTTTACGAGACAGTCTCCTTGGGGGCCGGACCCCCAAGAAGAAAATCAAATAAAAATATCATTTTGGCTTAACATTATGTTTAATGTTCATACTCTTTAATTCTTATACGATTTTTTGACAGATATTGCGATTTCGATTTGATTTGCGATTTAATTTTGTAGTCAAGTGAATAATTCAATAATCTGTATTTTAGCCTCTTACTGCTAAAATGCAGTGAGTGTTAGTTAAAAAGGGAGCTTTAAATATATTAACTTATATTAGCAAACATCTCTGAAATTGTACTTGTATATGTATATGTGTGTGTGTGTGTGTGTGTGTGTGTGTGTGTGTGTGTGTGTGTGTGTGTGTGTGTGTGTGTGTGTGTGTGTGTGTGTAATGGAAAATAATAAATTTGTATATTAAAAGTATATTTTCATTTGTTTATTATAAATTTTCCTTATTTTTTATAAAACTGTAATATTAAACTTACAGTTAAAATGCACATTTGTAAATAAACAGTTAAAATAGTAAAATAGTGTGATAAGCAATTTGACAGAATGGTTCAAAAAGTGTGTTTATGATAACCATCTGACAAGATAATGCAGAAAAAATTAGTTCTTAAAATGTCACTAAAATGTAATATTTATACCTCATAATTAAATAGAAAATCAGGCGAATAACTGCAAAAATAACCCATTCAAAAAGCTGGCTACAGACCTGACAGTGTAATGTTAAAAAAATGTTTATTAACTGATAAAGAGAAAATTTAATAAAGACTTTGTTTATTTTAGCCGTAGTGCAAATGAAACATGACTCATATATGAGTATTAATATAAGATGGAGCACAGGCTGTAGTTTTGTCTGACAAACTGTTTCGACCGAAATTGCACATGTTACTCTGAGAGATCAGGAGAACTGGCAGCCAGGGATCATATACTTTTGCATTTAGCTGTTTATTCTGCAGTTTTCAGGGCATATTATTCTTTATCAGACTTAGACTTTATCAGCCTGCTATAACGACAGACTGTGTGTTAAAGCACGAAACACAAGCATTAACGCCATTATCATGATGGACTCATTCAGTAACGAACTCGAGTTTATGTGACTTACACTTTTCGTTGAAAAAGTACTTTATGTCCTTTTTTGCTGCCGCCATCCTCACCTGTGTGTGTCACAGACCTCACACACCTCATTCTTGCACGGGGAATTCACCTGCTATTTAGGTGCTGCTTTCCTGAACGCAACTACAGCCTCTCACATGACAGCAGGGAAAGGCACAGCCTTTCTAGGTTAACATGTCTAGGTCAATATTGACAGCGTGATTTTTTTAAAGTGAATTAAAATATTGGTGGGGACATTTCAATAGTTGGTCCACCTCTGCCTCCCCTCCGTCCATGCTAAATCTTTCAGCAAGATGCTCCTCATGCAGCCGTTCGTGCTTTCCTGTTTGTTATTGTGGGCGTTTCGCATAGTTCAATTCTGATTGGGCAGTACGAAAGTGTGCTCACTCGATTGGCTAGTAAGACTGTCACACACAGACAACTGTCACACACAGACGACTGTCACACACACACACACACGCACGCACGCACACACACAGACAGACAGACAGACAGACAGCAGTCATGCATTTGCTCTGAGCGTGGGAAGTTAAATAATATACATGTCATATCGCAGCCTTTTGTGATTAGCTAATTGCAACGTTTCAGATTGCAATTGCGATTTGATTTCGATTAATTGCACAGCCCTTGTGTGGACCACTATTTTCTTTTAGATCCTCATAATTTTGGAATCCAGTCACGGTTTGGATTGAACAGCTCATCGGGCCGGACTCGGCCTGCGGGCCACCAGTTGATGATCACTGACCTACAGCTTAATCTGGCAAAAGCAGAACTTCTCGTCTTCCCTGCAACTCATTCAGCAAAATTTCTCTATCAATGGTTATTTGTTGTCTACACTGACGCCAGCAACACTGGACTAGGAGCAGTCCTGGCTCAACAGAAAGGTGACGGATATGAGGAGGTGACTGCCTATAGAAGCAGGATGCTAAACAAAGCTGAAATAAATTATTTCACAACAGAAAAAAAATGTCTGGCTGTTGTTTGGGCATTGGAAAAATGGCAACACTAGCTTAAGCCTAAATTATTTGCCATTGTGACAGACCATTCAGCTTTACAATGGGTCATGAGCTCCACCAAAACTACCAGCCAACTGATTCGATAGGCTCTCCGCCTGCACAAGTTAGATTTTTTTGGTGGAATACCACAAAGGAAAAATCAACATGGCACCTGACGCACTATCGCGAATGCACTCCATACCTGAATGTCATCTTTTCTCCACGCAAAAAGAAGAACCAGAAGACCCAGTGGCTGCAGCTGTCATCTGGGAGGAACAACACAAAGACTCCGAAATACCCCAAATATTTTATAAACTGGCAACAGATGGTAATCATGTCAAAGGTAACTTTGAAGTAATACAAGATACAATTAATCACAAGACTCACTTACCTAATGGCCAAGTACATTTCTTAGTGTATATTCCCATAAGCTTGATTCCAACCATCTTAGACCATTGTCATTCACATCCTTTAAGATTAGATTAGATTAGATTCAACTTTATTTTCATTACACATGTACAAGTACAAGGAAACGAAATGCAGTTTAGGTCTAACCAGGAGTGCAATAGCAGCAAGTGCAGGATACAGGTATAAGTTACAAAGTGCAGTTATAGAAAAACTATGGTGATATTTACAAATAGATGTACTATGAATATTATATATAGGTTGTATAAGCTATGAACAGAGATTTACAATAGATGGATATATGTAGAGGTTGCTATTAATAATCAGAAGTGTGCAGATAGATGAACATAATTACAAATGTATATGTACAGTGGGTGTATACATATTTACAAATGTGCTGTACATGTGCAGTGGGTATGTACAGTTCAAATAAATGAATCAGTGCAATGTAGTGCAATGAATAGGTGCAATTTTTAAATGTGCAAATGTTAAATAGTGCAGTGATTATGAGGAGTCTGAGTTATGAGGAGAGTGGGGAGTGTATTAGGAGGGCAAAAAAGTCAATGAGGGGCAGAGTTCGAAAGGGAGACAGCTCTGGGGAAAAAGCTGTTTCTTAGTCTACTGGTTTTTGTCCGGGGGAGCCTGAAGCGCCTGCCGGAAGGCAGAAGAGAAAACAGTCTGTGAGCAGGGTGAGAGGAATCCTTAAGAATACTGTGTGCTCGACGCAGACAGTGTTTCTTCTGGATGTCCTCTATGGCTGGCAGTGTGGTCCCTGTGATGCGTTGGGCAGTTTTCACCACTCGCTGCAGTGCCTTACGCTCAGTAACAGAGCAGCTTTCATACCAGACTGTGACACAGTTGGTCAGGATGCTTTCTATTGTGCAGCAATAGAAGTTCCCCAAGATGGCTGATAACAGCTGGTTATTCTTAAGTTGCCTTAAAAAAATAGGCACTGGTGAGCCTTCTTGACCAGGCTGGAGGTATTGGTGGTCTTTTTTCGGTGCACCAAGTGGCCAGATGCTGTATCTCCTCCCTGTAGGCAGTCTCATCATTGTTGCTGATTAGACCAATCACTGTGGCGTCATCTGCAAATTTGATGATGGTGTTAGAACTGTTCACAGGCCTACAGTCGATGGTAAAAAGGGAGTAGAGGAAGGGGCTCAGCACACAGCCCTGTGGTACACCAGTGTTGAGTGTGACGGTGGTGGAGCAGATGTGGCCTGATCTAACATTCTGAGCTCTGTTAGTCAGAAAGTCCATAACCCAGTTGCAGAGAGACGTGTCGATATTTAGGTCTCTAAGTTTGATCATTAACTTAGAGGGCATGACACTGTTGAATGTTAAGCTGAAGTCAACAAACAGCATTCGTGCATAAGTGTTTTTATTGTCCAGGTGTGTGATTACAGAGTGCAGTGCTAGGGAGACTGCATCTTCTGTGCTCTTGTTGCCACGGTAGACGGTTGCCACATTGATCTGACTCAGTGCGTAGTAGACTTCTGAGGAGGTAAGTGTGATAGGTGAGTGGTCGGTTGAGGAAGTGATCTGGTGTAGGGTTCTTTATTGTCTCTTTCAAAGCGGGCATGCAAGATGCTGGGTAAAGAGAGCCGGTGTGGTGTTAGCTTTAGCTTAGCTCTTAGCCCGACGTGCTTTCCCCGTCTTTGTTTACGATCTCGACGGCGCCTTCGAGCACTTCCGCCCGGCCGGGCAGAGTGCTCAGCCTCGGGTGTTTTGGCGATCTCATGGATGAGTCGAAGATTGCTGATAAAACTGTCCAGAATGCACAAACCAAAATCCAAGATCTCCTGTCAGAGATCTTGATTTAAAATCTTCAACAGATTACACCATGTTGCTTTCTCGCCATGTATGTGGACTGATGTAAAACAGCATGCCAAGAAATGTGTGAAATGTCAACTGGTTAAATATGACAATCAAAAACCTACTGGAAAAATCCAAAATGTCACAACCTCACACCCAAATGAAATGCTGGAAGTAGACGTTATGGGACCTTTGCCTTGCAGCACTCATCAACATGAGTTTCTTCTTGTCTTTGTGGATTATTTTTCCCAATGGGTTGAGTTGCTCCCTATGCAGATTGCCAATGCACAGACAATCTTGTCTGACCAAGGTACTCAGTTTTTATCTGCCTTGTTTAAAAAGGTATGTTCAAAATGGAGAGTACAACCAAAAAACATATCAGCTTATCACCCCCAAACCAACATCACTGAACGAGTTAACCGTACCATGAAACACATGATTGCAGCTTATGTCGAGGACAATCATAGGAAATGGGACTAACACTTTCCAGAGCTACGGTTCACCATAAATTCTGCTGTACAGGAAACCATCGGAATGTCCTTAGTCGAACTTCACCTGGGAGACACTTACATCCGGCCCCCATAAAACATGGAATGATGGCACTTGGGCAATCCGCTCCTGTTTGCCAGATCTGGGGCACAAGTAAGCTATAGCAATATCACATATCAGCCAGAATTCAACCAAATTAACCAGAACTGACCCTATTCTGGGCCAGTTTGCTTTTATTCTGGCCCAGATCCGGCCCACACCAGACACTTACATCTAGACCACGTACTGAATGGAATGATGGCTCTAGGGCGGTCCGCTCCTGTTTGTCAGATCTGGACCACAAATAAGCCAAAGCAATATCAAATATTGCATGTGCAAGCATGTTATTTCGTTACTTTTAATAATGGAATAAACATTGGTCAACATCAGTGAATTATATCATTTCATCACAGATTGTGCCTCACTTAATTTTATTGTTTTTGTTTTTTTTTACTTGGCTTATTTGCTGTAATGGAAAAAACTTTTCAAGCAAAGTTCTTAAAAGTTACAGCAACCCAAAAGAAAATTTATATTAAGAGGTTCAGGGCTAAGAGCCCAACTAAAGCAAACACTTTTTTCCATGATGGTGACTTTAGTCTATGTTTCTTTATTTTATAACGCATTTTCTTCACTGTTTCTTGAGCACTCAGTAGTGTGGAAGCTTGGAAGTGTTAATTTAAAACTGAGAATTTTGCTGTGGGATTTAAAGGGTTAAAGGTTGAGCTGTAAAATCACGGTGTAAAAATGTCTTTTAACAGTAATATGCTGTGAAAGTAAACTACAGGAGTGGACTGTAAAAACACAGTATGTGGCTGAAAACCCAACTGCGAGTATTATTCTGTAGATTTACAGCAAAAAGTTTTACAGTGTAAATTACTACCCATATCTGCCATGTCAAAGAGCTATGGTTTGACCCCTATAATTATCACCCCTTTTATGACCCCTTACTGTCCCAAATATTCACCAAAAGTGGTCTGCATATGTTTTAAAATAACTGGGCCACATTTACCATATCTTCTCTGGGCCGCTTTAGACTCACAGCCACATTAGCCAGAGCTTACAGTGCCAAATATTTGCCAAAAGTGGCCCACATTTGTTTTAGGATAACTGGGCCACATTTGCCATATCTTCTCTGGGCCACTATAGGCCAGGGCTATTCAATTGGTGGCCCACGGGCCGAACCCAGCCCCTGAGGCAATTTATTCCGGCCCTCCAAATAGTGTGACCAAGACATCAAAAATAAATTTAGTTCAGTCGAAAAACAGTCGCTATAGTTATAAAAGTGGCGTGCGTCTGTTCAATACAGCACGAGCTGCAGTTAAAGGCTGCGCAGAGCGTGAGTAACCTGACATTAAGTGAGTGGCCCGAGCAGCCGAAAACATTTGGATATGTTTGTAGAAAAGGCCTTTTTTACAATGCACTGATATTGTTAATAGGGATGCAATTATTAGCTGATTTCACTATTAACCCCACTTTTATTCTTTAAATGCTTCTCAACGCCGCATTTCTGTAACAAAGTTATGGCAATACGCACGCACATTGGATTAACTATAGCAGCAAGCCGTTGACATATTGTGTCTTTACCGCATGCAAGTACATTATTTCCAATGGAGACGTGCGCATATTGGAACACAGTAGAAATGATCTCAGGCTGTAGTGATGAGAGTTGTGCGTGGCTTTCAGTGCAATGTAAACAAAAGATATGTTAGATGAATTATTAAAAATGATTTAAATGATTATGTATGTATGAACACAGATAATAACAACAGTTCATTTAAATTCCTAACCAATATATAGCTTAAATTTACATTAGACAAAAATATTTTTTATTTATTCTTATTTTTATTTATTTATTCATTGTTCTGTCATTTATTTTCATTGTAAAATGATCACTCATGTTTAAATCAAAAACTTTTTTATTTATTTTTAAGTCCAAAGAGAGAAATGGACTATTGTTTGTGTTTTATTAATATTTTGTGCTATATTTGATTACTGAGCAGCAATAAACAACACTTTAAAATATAAGCAGTTTTCTTGGTATTTTCTAAACTACTGTAGTAATGTTTTAAATTTATTAAATGCATAATAATGGTGATAACTGTGAAACCATGATTATTCTTCAGACTATAATCATACAACCAAAATCTATAATCAATGAATCCCTAATTGTTACAGAGTTTAAAACACAACATATGAATGTGTCTGAATGTAGAAGAAGCCTACTTAAGCAATACACTGATTTTGTGCCTCGAAATACATTTGGATATGCTTGTAAAAAAGCCACATTGTACAATGCAGTGATGTTATGTAGTTTCAAAATACAACATATTAACGTTTTATCTCTCCCTTTCCCTTAGCCAAATGCCTTCAAGTTAAAGAGAATTGGTACACCCCTACCCCTTCACGAAACGCACAAAATGAGGGGTAGGGGTAAGGGGAAGGGCTAAGGGGTAGAATTGGGATTGGGCTTTATTCTTTATGGTGGCGCGCCATTCAGAGAAGCGGGCCAGGCTGATGCTGTCCTGTCTGAGTACAGGAAAACAGTGGTCCCACTGAAATCTTTTCAGAGGCTCCTGGGGCATATGGCATCCACAGCCACTGTCAGCCGTGGACACATACCGAATGTACAACACTCTGATGTGTCGCCACACCCTCAGTCCTTGGACGGATCTTGCTTTTTTTATGGGCCGGAGTGTCCTTAGCACAAGCATCCAGGCATGTTGATGGATGCCTCCAACACAGGCTGGGGAGCCATGTGCAATAAGCATGCAGCTGCGGGTTCGTGGACTAGACCCAGACTGCATTGGCACATCAACTACCTAGAGCTTTTGGCAGTGTTTCTCGCTCTATGCCGTTTTTCAATGGTTTTAGAGCAGAAACACATGCTGGTCAGGAAGGACAGCATGGCAACGATGGCATATATCAAATGTATGGGGGGTATATATAGGCTTCCGGCGCATGTCACCATCTGCTCCTCTAAAGTCACATGCAGCTGAAATCGCTGCATGCCATTCACGTTCCAGGCGAGCTCAACCATGCAGCCGATGCACTCTCACGGCAGCTAGCGTTCCAAAGAGAATAGAGACTTCACCCCGGTACGGTCCAGCTGATATGGGAGTGTTTTTAGGGAAGCCCAGTTCGACCTGTTAGCTTCTCCTGAAAACGCCCATTGCCAGTTGATTTACTCCCTGACCAAGGCCCACCTCGGCACAGATGCGCTAACCCAGAAATATGTGCGCTTATTCTGCTCTGCTATGCCGGAAAAGTGGTACGGTACGGTACGGTACCGTACCACTTTTCCGGCACCCTTTTGAAAGTGTACCAAACACGAGAAAGGGTACTAAAAGGTGGAGCTACACGCGCAGCTGAACGCTGATTGGTTACAGAGATACATCACGATCTCGTGGAGCTAGCCGGAATGAAAACAAAAGAACTGCCATGTTTTAATACACAGTATTGAAAGGTTGCTCCCTTGGTGATGCTTATGTGCTCACTCTATGCTTGGCTGTATAGGGAATGGAGACGTGTGTCTCTGATGCCCTAGCAGCTGAGTCTCCAGCTGTTAGCTGAGTATTCAGCTTTTCAGTAGGCAAAAATCTAAGGTTTGCTCTGCATGCGCCAACTACATACTCTGTTAATAATTAAACACTAGTACCTGCAGAGCCGAGCTCTGCCAACTCATTGGCATTTATTGGCCCATTTTCTTACTCTTCAGAGTGATTGGTCGGCTAGTGTACTCCTAAAGAGTATACGTATATCTAGATCATTTTCTATTTTTTTCTCATTTTAAACTGTTGTGATTTGCCCATTGAAACTAATTTTCTATTTTATTTTATTTTTTTATCTGAGCTGTTCTCTGAATGGGAAACTGTGATTTATACACAAGACTTGCTACATTTTGTTTGTTTTTTTTGTAAATATTGTGAATGTGTAGCAGGTCTGAATGGCAGGAAAGGATGTAGGTTGTAGATCAGACAAAACATTAAATATTTTGTTGTTCCATTTGAGTTTTCCATACTGTTCCAACTTTTTCAGATTTGGAGTTGTATGTACTGTACGTGTGTGTGTATATATACAGTTGAAGTCAGAATTATTAGCCCCCCCCCCCTGTTTATTTTTTTTCCTAATTTCAGTTTAACGGAGAGAAGATTTTTTCAACACATTTCTAAACAAAAAAGTTTTAATAAGTCATTTCTAATAACTGATTTATTTTATCTGTGCCATGTTGACAGTAAATAATATTTGACTAGCTATTTTTCAAGACACTTCTATACAGCTTATAGTGACATGTAAATACTTAACTAGGTTAATTAGGTTAACAAGGCATGTTTGGGCAAGTTAATTAGGCAAGTTATTGTATAACAATGGTTTGTTCTGTAGACTATTGAAAAACAATATAGCTTAAAGGGGCTAATAATATTGACCTTAAAATGGTGTTTAGAAAATTAAAAACTGCTTTTATTCTAGCCGAAATAAAACAAATAAGACTTTCTCCAGAAGAAAAAATATTATCAGACATACTGTGAAAATTTCCTTGCTCTGTTAAACATCATTTGGGAAATATTTAAAAAAGAAAAGAAAACTCAAAGGGGGGGCTAATAATTCTGACTTCAACTGTGTATATATATATATACACACACACACACATAAGGATGCTACATATCCCACAAACTGAAGGGGCTCTGAGAGGAAGTTGTTAAAAATCTTTTTCAGGTCAGTGATGGCTGTAGCTCATGTTGCTTATCACACAGTGGAGATTGTAGTCTCTATATCAGTGGTGGGCAAACTTTTTAGACCCGAGGGCCACATCAAGTTTTGCAAACCAAGTGAAGGGCCACATGTCAAATCCTTCAAAAAATAACTTTTATTTATAGTGGCAGTATGCATGAAATAATATGTAATATCGGACAGAAATGTGTCACATTAATACAAAACAGATTATATTAATAATAGTTATAACTGAGTCAAATTTACAAGTCAAATTAATTTGCACTGCTATTTATATTTACTTATTAATCATCATAAAACAATAAAGTATAATAATACTATCAATAATAATAATAATGTAATAATTTTTACAGTGGAGAATAGAAAAAGATATTGTCTGATAGAAAAAATCTCGTATTAACACATTAAAAATAATTCTTAAAGTTTACTATTCAGTCAAATGTACATTAATCTAATTTGCACTGCTTTTAGAATATACAGATCAATCATCATAAAACTTGATGAAACCACAAATCTTTAATAAAAGAAAATATAGTCTATCACGAAAATTTTACACATTTAACCAGCAATTATTATACCATTTGGGTCAGATTCACAACAATCTCATTTGAGCTTGTATTAATATGCTCATATCAATCATAAAACTATGAGATAAAATGGAAGAAAAATCTGAGGGCGTACTCACACTATGTACAGTTGCCTTGAATCGGGCCGAAGCATGCTTGTTCCCCCTCCCGTCTCCCCCGACGACCCGCACTCACATTACATTCGGGCCTGAGCATGCTTACATCATCGATGATGCGCTGTTCAGTTTAAGAAGCGCTCTTGCAAAAAAAAAAGAAAAAAAAAGCGCATTTTGGGTGAAAGTGCATTTTAATATCCGAGAGTGTGTTCTAATTCTACTGGTTGCGCTAACTGTACCGCGTGTAATACTGCCATCAAATGGCGTTCACTTGTATTGCATCATTAATTTACTAGTTCTGAAACCAAACCGTTACTCAGAAGCAGCATTTGAAAAACTCCCTCGTGGGCCGGATGAAAGAGGGCCGTAGTTTGCCCACCTCTGCTCTAATGTCACAAGCTTTATAGGTCAAACTGGGTCATTAGTCCTGTGACCCTGACACTTTCTGACTTGATTTAAAAGTTCAAAAAAAATGTTTTAACCTTGTTTACATTGGGAAAAAATACTACATAATATTAAAAGACAAATTGATGACTGCTGACACAATCTTGTGGCTTTATTCTTTATTGTATCTGTCATTGAAACAATAAATTAGTTTTTATTTTGAATTGTATTTCCTTAGCAACATGGTTGCGCAGTTGGCAGTGCTGTTGCCTCACAGCTAGAAGGTCACTGGTTCGAGCCCGTGTTCGCGTGGGTTTCTTCCAGGTGCTCCGGTTTCCCCCACAAGTCCAAAAGACATGTGCTATAGGTGAATTGGGTAAGCTTAAAATTGTTCTTGATATTGAGGATGCAACTATGCAGACTTGAGCACAGTACTTGCTCTAAGTCCAGTAAAGGAACTGGGAAATGCAGCATTTTATACCTGTTTATAACTTATTTATCTCAAGAGTTGGGCGACACGGTGGCACAGTGGGTCGCCTTACAGCAAGACGGTCGCTGATTCGAGCCTCAGCTAGGTCGGTTGGCGTTTCTGTGTGGAGCTTGCATGTTCTCCCTGTGTTTGCGTAGGTTTCCTCCAGGTGCTCCGGTTTCACCCATAGTCCAAAGACATGCGGTACAGGTGAATTGGGTAAGCCAAATTGTCCATAGTGTATGAGTGTGTATGGATGTTTCCTAGTGATTGGTTGCAGCTGGAAGGGCATCCGCTGCGTAAAACGTGCTGGATAAGTTGGCGGTCCATTCCGCTGTGGCGACCCCCAATTAATAAAGGGACTGAGCCGAAAAGAAAATGAATGAATATCTCAGGAGTTTCCCTAAATGAGATGGTGAAAGTAAACATTACCATGAAATTTTAAAGGCATAAATACATTAAGGATGCTTATTTTGCATATAAAGAATTATATACAATTACATATATTAAATATAATCAATATATATCCTGCTCAAAAAAATAAAAGGGAACAATAAAACAACACAATGTAACTCCAAGTGTTCAATTTATTTATTTTTTTGTGCAGTATATATATTGAAAAATGATCGTTGTATGAATGCTAAATTGTTTAAATAATTTTCCATTAGACTTACAGAAGTTATTAAAGTGTATTTCTTTTACTGTGTCAACACAGTTTCACTTTTGTGCCAACATTCAAGCCAAACCCAGGATAGAGAGGCTGAGTGAATGTGGTCTGGACTATGTGGATGAGGGTCATTGTGCCAGAGACGCTGTAGAAGCACAGAGTTCCTGCACTGTGATCCACATACACTCCTATTCTAGATGATTTGGAGGACACTGGGATTTCGGTCTTTACCTTATTATGGCAGTATAAGAAATGGGTGGGAAAGCAGTACAAACCCCAGGACTGATTATTAAATCCAAACAGACATTTACCGAACGATCCCTTCCTGCTGATGCTCTTATATGACACTGATATACACACACCTTTATTTCCACTCCACTTAAACTCCCAATAAGATCATCGACACACTCTCACTACAGAGCACCTGACAAGCATCAAATCTGTCTGCATGAACTGGATACTGCTGGGGTGTTTCAGTGAAAGCAGCTGATCGGTTTCCCTCAGACAGACGGAGGAAACGACTTGCTGTGTTTGAATCCAGAGTGAGCTGACAGGAATCTATCAGATAAAAACATAATCAGTTAATGTTTGTTAGTTTATAAATGCATACATGTGTAATATTTCATTATTTCATTCATCTCAACTTCACAGATTATTTTTCTTGAAATGATAATCATACACAACATTTTATTCAGTTTTCATATTTAGAGCAAAATGTTTTTTAAACAGCTCTTTATGTGATTTGTTTAATTATTGTCATTAATTGACCATATTGATTATTCTTGAATTTAGAATTCTAAACTGAAGTTATAATTAATTATGGTGGCTTGAGAAAGCCAACATACTGTTATACTACATAAACTTATTCTTCTTCTTCCGTCTTCTTCTTCTAGACGATATTAAGAACGCATCTCCTCCTGGACCGTTCATACTACAACCACCAAACTGACTCCAAACCTTCAAACTATACTGAATTAAGTTGCTATATCTTTTCCAACTGATCCGACTTACGGTTTTCCGAAAACTGTAAAATTCGAAAAAGTACCATTGACTTAGCATTGGACCAAACTTTATGACCTCATAACTTTGCGCCAGACTGTCATACAGACTTAAGGTTATGCTCATTTAACTTAGACTACTAATCTGCCAATCACTGATGACTTTTCAACTTACTAGCCACACCCTAGCAACCACTTACGGCCCCCTAGCAACTGTCTTATAGACTTCCATTGTAAAAATAAACTGCCATTGACTTTACATTGGACATACTAATAACACACCTATCCATACTAGCAATATACTAATCCATACTGAAACATACTAATCATATTAGCAACATTCTAATTCATACTAAATTCATACTAACAACATGCTAGTTTATACTAGAAACATGCTAGCAACATGCTAATTCATACTATGTACAGTTGCATTGAACCGGGTCGAAGCACGCTTGTCCCCCTTCCTGTGTCCCCTGATGGCCCGCACTCACATTGAGGAAGGGATTTGGATCCCTTGGGATTCGTATAGCATTGTGTGAGTGCGCCCTTACTTTTGTAGTTATAAATTACCATACTCTAATAAATGCAGCCTGTATGTAAGTATATGTATAGTAAATTATAACATTATATACACACACACAACCAGCGATATATATATATATATATATATATATATATATATATATATATATATATATATATATATATATATATATATATATATATATATATATATATATAGGCGACGCAGTGGCGCAGTAGGTAGTGCTGTCGCCTCACAGCAAGAAGGTCGCTGGTTCGAGCCTCGGCTGGGTCAGTTGGCATTTCTGTGTGGAGTCTGCATGTTCTCCCCGTGTTAGCGTGGGTTTCCTCTGGGTGCTCCGGTTTCCCCCACAAGTCTAAAGAAATGCGGTACAGGTGAGTTGGGTAAGCTAAATTGTCCGTAGTGTATGTGTGTGAATGAGAGTGTGTTTCCCAGTGATGGGTTACAGCTGGAAGGGCATCTGCTGCGTAAAACATGTGCTGGAAGTTGGCGGTTCATTCCGCTGTGGCGACCCCAGATTAATAAAGGGAGAATAAAAGGAAGAATTGGGAGAACTGAGAATAAAACTCAGGAAAAAAACAATATTGGTTTTATTTTTTAATTTTTGTTCTAGCTTGTCAAATTAAACCTAAAAATATATTTTTTTGTGTGTGTTATGTTTAGGGGATAGAAAGTTCATTCACTCAATATAAAAACCAATACACAAGACGTTCTGTAAAACGCACAACAATCATCTATGTGTGTGAGTTTTAGTGTCTTACACTTCAGGAGCTCTTCCCTGATTCCAATGGGTGGAGTCCTTTTAAAGCATGTCACTATTGAAATAAACATGTAATTAGTATGTTTTATAATTAGTTTCCATGTAACTACATGTTTTGTAATGCCAGACTAATTTCTGAGTGCAGATGTTTACTAATACATTTACTAGTAAATACTTACTGAGAGTACTTTACCTCTATCAGAGATTTTTTCTACCTGTTCCTTACAGAAACCCTCTATTTTTTTCAGCTGAGAGATTGCCTTTGTCATGTCATGAAAAGTGAGGAGAGAACCAACAGTGTTGCTGTGTATGTCTGTAGATTCAGGATTTTCAGAGATATACTGGTACATCTACAGACAAAAAAAATTATATATATATGTGGGGACTCGATGCAGACACCAATAACTGAGTCGACACCTGTGATCAGAATCACCTTGATCGAGAGCGGATGCCTTGAGGCTATCGGACTCGTGAAGTGTCATCGGACCCACAATCCTGACCAAGTTAACTCAAGACGAACGGGTAACTGATCACGAGAACACAATTTTCTTAACAAAGAGCTCGTGTTTGACCTCAGGAAATGGGGTTTTCCAGCCCCATGCAAGACAGAGAATTGACTGACTTTGCTCCAAAACAGAGAATCAAAATCCTCTCTGAAATTTAAAACTATCATCAAACATTAAAGTTCATCAGATCATCCTCAAAACCATGATAGCGGACTTTTAATGAAATGTAATGTTATTGCTCTTGTATAACACCTGAATCCTGTATATGTTAAGAATGCATTAATCATGGATAACCCATTATGCTTTGAGTTATTACAAACGTACCATTACGTGTATGTTATTTGAGATGAATGAGTGAAATCCTTTCCCTTTCATTCCTTTTTAATTATAGATATGTAAAATGTATCATGTTCATATTAAAATTGTATGCTTAATGCTGTATGTCTGAGCACCATGGCTCATGTGAGTGAGTCACGCCAAGTGCATGTGACGACATGGGATTGTCACGCAGATCCACGGACAATGCCTTACTGATCCAGCTCTACGAGGGGCCGGAAACATTGGGTGATAAAACCCATCACCACAATCATTCTTTAGGCGAGGCGAGAGGCGAGAGCAGAACGGCAGAAAGGCAGCGAAGCAGCAGCAGCTGTTGAGAAGTGGAGATGCTCCACTTCCAACTCTTCTCCGGGTCCAGTCCAGCTGGACTTGGACATTAAGATGGGTTGAGACCAGCCTCAAACTTCCCCATCTCCCGTTTACTCTTCTTTCTTTTCTTTCCGTCGAGAGTCTAGTTAAGTTGCGTCGCGAAACCTGTCAACACGACAACCGTTTGGCCGTCTCCAACTTAAACTACTGGACTTCATTCATCACCAGCCTCAGAGACGTCACTTCAACGACCAGCCAAACCCCAGCGAACTCATGTGGGAATCCCGCTCCACGGAGGGATTTCACCACATCACTACGGAACGCAAGTACATCTCCAGATCCATTGCTGAACTGGTGTATGATCTGCTAATCATGTTAAATGATAGATAACCCTGTCTAAGACACAGTAAAGGTTGAATTGATTATTTGGTTCGCTTGGTTAGGTTTTACACCTTGAGGTTTTACATCACATCTCTCCTAAACTCTTCTTTCCTTCTATTCCTTGTCTGCAACCAGTATGAATGCGTGTGTGTATGTGTGTTTTTGTTAGTTTTGTTTGTAGTCAATAAAGTCTCTTTTGTATTGAAAGGAAAGTGACCTGTGTATACTTTTAAGCTAATGCATTATACCTAGGTCTTGTTACCCTGCTTAAATATTAAAGTGTTTTACTTTAGTTCGAATAGTAATATTCATTTTTGAGTCAACAGCCCTGTCTGTTCAAACGAGCGCTGGACGAGTCGTTTGTTCAGTTCAAGAGAGTCGATTCTTTTGGAGCCGCTTTAAGCTCTG
This sequence comes from Danio kyathit, assembly GCA_903798195.1. NCBI lineage: Eukaryota > Metazoa > Chordata > Actinopteri > Cypriniformes > Danionidae > Danio > Danio kyathit. Next base: position 142,818 of record CAIGQS010000121.1, read on the forward strand.
TTATATTCCCTTTGAGCTAATTTAAAGTTAACGCACTACATAATTGTGTATTACGTGTGCGAGGCCCTACATATATATATATATAAACAAACATAAAAATACAGAAACCTGTCAGAACTCCTGACCACATCCGTGCCAACAGTCCTGTGTTTCAGGGTTTTGTTACCTGGAGGAAATGAATGTGATTTTCTGTGTGTGAAAGCTGCTCCAGCTCAGAGTCTCTCCTCTTTAGACCATCAGTCTCCTTTTTCAGTGTCTCCAAGAGTCCTTCAGCTCGACCCAGTGCAGCCTTTTCCTGATCTCTGATCAGTCGTGTCACTACAGAGCAGCTTCTCTCAAAGAAGTGAATGAGTTCAGTAAAGATCCTCTCACTGTCATCCACCGCTCTGTGTGCAGAGCTCTGTCAGGACACACATCACACAACACATCACATAACTTAGTCCCACAGTGACTTTGAGTGGGACTTAAGGTTCCTCAAACTGCAAAAAACTCGCCCTATGAGACTTCACAGCATCTCTCAACTTCTGAAGCTGCTTCTGTCTCTCCTGGATATTCTGCTGAAACCTTGTTTGGGTTTCTAACAAAAACCTCTGTAATAAACCATATGTCATATTAAGCAGTAGCATTTATTATTCATCCTTACTTTTAGCATTAGTTCATACCTGTTTCTCTGTCCTCTCAGCTTCAGCTGTTACAGTGTCGTGTTTTTTATGTTCGTTCATCAAACATCGATAACAAATGCACTGCTGGTCAGTACGACAATAGATTTCCAGTGGTTTGTTGTGTTTTGGGCAGATCATCTCATGGAGCTGTCTAGTGGGATCCATCAGATTGTGTTTCCTGTCTTTAAACAGATTCTCATGTTGTTCAAGATGACTTTGGCAGTAAGAGTTTAGACACTCCACACAGGATTTGACAGCTTTATATTTTCTTCCAGGACAGACGTCACACTCCACATCTCCAGGTGCAGCGTAAGCATGAGCAGGCCGAACAGTTTGTAAGTTTGTCTTCTTCAGTTTCTCCACTATTTCAGAAAACATGACATTCTTACACAAAGCAGGTCTTGGACTGAAGGTGTTTCTGCACTGAGGGCAGCTGTAGACTTGCTTCTGATCCTCCTGATCCCAGAAGTTTTTTATACATCTCATACAGTAACTGTGTCCACAGGGAATTGTCACTGGAACCTTCAATAGATCCAGACACACTGAGCAGTTGAACTGGTCCTCAGAAAAACAGGCTTCTGCCATTTCACTGTTTGTATGCACAAAGAGATGCATATAGCAGTTTGACAGCATAAGTTTCAGTTTCCTCGGATGATGAGTAAATGAAATTAACTAAGGTGTGACTTATCTCTACTGAGGGCAAAGTCCACATGCAATCTGTTTTTATGAAAATTGTTTTTACTTGTATATAAATATGAGACCTTGGTCTTGACAATGTGCGGATTCTTTGAACTATGAGAGATTTTCCATCTCTCCCGGATGTTTTCCTGTCTATGCTTCCCAATGCTACACTCTCAAAAATGATGTGTTAAATAATAACACTTTTGTGTTGTTTTTTTTTAACACATCTTCTGTATTTTTGTATTGATTTTGTGTAAAAAGAAAAAGGAAAGAAGTGAAAAAGCCTGCTCAACACAATGTGTGTTAATTTTCATCCAATCAGGAGTGCGTTTCCCAAACTACGACGTAACTCGCAGCTGAATTACCATAGTATGATTCACCGTTTGCGAAAAGTTGGGAAAAAATTTGGAGCAAATTAAATTTTACACGCAAATTCATTAAAAAAAAATCCAATATTACTTTTGGTTAAAACATGCGCTTGTTTTCCATATCAATAGAAATACAGTATATGCAAACAACACATATAGGGCCTATGTTTACTTTACAAATATTATTTAGAATATTACATATTCAATTCTTAAGCAGAAAACCACTAACAAAAAGCTAACATGCATTCTAATCTCATATTGTAAAATATATACACATTGATGGTTTTAATTTATATTAGTCTATTAAGAAATGAAAAAACTATGTAATGTAATGTAATGTGTATTTATATAGCGTATTTATTGTGTATGGCCATACACCCAAAGCGCTTCACAATCATGAGGGGATCTCTCCACACCACCACCAGTGTGTAGCATCCACTTGGATGATGCGACGGCAGCCACAGGACAACGGCGCCTGTGCGCTCACCACACACCAGCTATAGGTGGAGTGGAGAGACAGTGATAGAGCCAATTTGGTGGATGGGGATGATTGGGAGGCCATGCTGGGTAAGTGCCAATTGAGGAACTTTGGTCAGGACATCGGGGTTACACCCCTACTCTTTACGAGAAGTGCCATGGGATTTTTAATGGCCGCAGAGAGTCAGGACCTCAGTTAACCATCTCATCCAAAAGACGGCACCCACTGACAGTGTAGTGTCCCCTACACTTTTACTGGGTCATTAGGACTCACACAGACCATAGGTTGAGCGCCCCCTGCTAGCCTGTCTAACACCAATTCCATAGGAAGTGGTAATAACCTATATATATCATATCCTAGGTAATAATAATAATAATATTATTATTACTATTATTATTATTATTATAAAGTAGGATGTTGTTTTTTTTTATTTGTTTATTTATTTATTTAAATTTTTTGTGGGGGGGTGGGGGAGGATTCTACATTCAAACCACTGCAGAAATGTTCTAATCAACAGACCCATGTCATATACAGTACAGATACATTTCTTAATTAATAGCCTACTATAAATTAAAACCATTAACGTATGCTATACATTTCTGTTTTCACAAGCTTTGGAGACGTAATATAGCTATAGCTTTTGTCATGAGCCACGACTTCATTCAAAATGGCATAAATGTTTTCAAAGTGCACTACAAAGGGAATGCAAATGCCAATATGATGATTGGTAAAATTGAACTGTAAAAAATATTTTTAAAGAAAATAACACGCTAGAGAGATTACTTTAGTTTTTTTTTTTAATAATTTCAAGTTTAAATGTTGGAACGTTCGAAAGGAATAGGGCATAGGGGGGATAACTGTGAATAGAATGCAACCAGGAACTATGCTTCTTACTACAGTTCTAGAGGTGCAGTTGCAAACGTACAAGTTTGCAAATGTTCATTAGAACTATGGATTTGCGAAACACCAAATCAGCAAACCATGTTTGTAACAATGGAATTTGTGACCTTAGTTGGCCAACGATGGTTTTCAAAAACCCAATCCAGATTGTTACCCACATAGCAAAATCTTTTGGCAGAGATCTGGCCCACACAATTAGCCCTTGCTTGGCCCACATGCCGCAGTGAATTACAGTACATGATTGCACCAAGTCTGGCTTTCATACAAAGTCCAGACATGGACCATATCTGGGCCAAGTCTCAGCCAAGTTAATAACCCATAACTGGACCTGAACTGGGCCAGAATTGTTGGTGTGTCACGACTGTAATGAATCTGATTTCGCTTTATGGCCACACTTTTTCTCGACGCGACCTGGGGTGCGTTTCCCAAAACCATCCTTAGCCAACTAAGGTCGCAAGTTCCGTCGTTACAAACATAGTTCGTTGATTTGCTGTTTCCCAAATCCATCGCTCCAACGAACATTCGCAAACTGCGTCGCAAACTTGAGCACTTGAAACGACACCTCTGGAGCTGTAGTTAGAAGCATAGTTCCTGGTTGTGTTCTATTCCCACTTATCCCCCCTATGCCCTATTCATTTAGAACATTCTAACATTCAAAGTTGGAATTATTAAAAATAAAAAAGCATTAAGTTAATCTCTCTTAGATGTAATTTGCTTTCAAAGTATTTTTACAGTTCAGTTTTAGCGATCTTCACGTTTACAATTGTGCTCCCTTCTCAGTGCACTTTGAAAACATTGATATCATTTTGAACACAGCCTCATGGCGAAAGCTATAGGTATATTTAAAAGCGGAAATTATGTTACGTCTCCAAAGCTTGTGAAAATAAAAAACATAGCATCCGTTAATTCTTTTATTTTATAGTGGGTTATTTATTAAGTTTCTCTGCTGTATATGACATGGGTCTGTTGGTTAGAACTTTCTGCTGTGGTTTGCATGTGTCAAATTGTAATTTTTAAAAAATAAATAAACAATATCCTAAATAATAATAATAATCATCATCATCATCATCATTAATATTATTATTTTATTATTAAAGTAAATATATTTATATTAAATTGCCTCATTATTTATGTATTTATATGATTTATTAGAAAAGGGTTAGCTTTTGTAAGTGATATTATGTTTTAGAATAGAATATGTAATGTTCAACTTCTCAATAATATTAGTAAAGCAAACATTGGCCCTATATGTGCCATTTACATATATTTTAATTAATATGGAAAACGAGTGCTTTTACCAAAACTAATATTGGATTTTATTTTAAATGCGTGTTTGTGTAAAACAATACAATTTGCACAAAGAAATGATGGGCTTGTTCTCTAAAGAAGTTACTCCACCCCGTTTAGAGCATCATTATGGGCGTTTTACGTTATAACTAACGTGGTTTAAGCGATGGATCTGCGACAGAGAAACTACGGGTTTTGGGAAACACTCATCACTACATCGTTCTTTTGCCAAACGATGCATCGCTCTATGATAGTTCAGCCGCGAGTTACGTCGTTGTTTGGGAAACGCACCCCTGATTGGTAGAATTTTTTTCTTTACTCAAAAATTATATAAATGTATTTTAAAAGAGGGTCAAGATAGGCCAAACTTACTTGGCCCACATTTAAGTTGTTAACATCTGGGCCAAATACTACATTTGACATCTGGTCCAAGTCTTATGTGCCGCTTTAAAGATGGTGCCACCTCTGTGAAACCAGGACCATGTTTGGCCCACATGCTGTATGCCAGTGCCAGATAAATGTCTGCTGTGCCAGCTTTATGCCAAATCTGGGCCAGAATTCTTTGCTACCTGGGTACTTACATCATTCTGAAACTTTCAGCAAGTTGGCACCTCTTTTTCATTTGGGAAAACTTGGATGCTTGGCTACATCCCATGTATATGGAGTTGTTTTTATCATTATGATCTCAAAATGATTTTGTTGCTACTTCAGTTAACTTCAGAGCATTCCTGAACTTGACAGCAACCATGTCTGACTGTGTCCGTGGGAGCTTAATTAACAAGGTTTTTTTTTTTTTTGTGGGTTGCTGCTTTCCACGGGTATCACATTCAAAACTAACTACACATAATCAGAGAATTGACACAATACATGAACATAACATTCTGTTGCCATTGGGTGGGACTTGAAAGATATGTGTATTGTCTGCACTCATTTATTGTGTGCATTTTGAAAACAGCAAATCAGTTTGAATGAAAATGGCTGTAGTATTTGTAGTGATCACGTGTTTTTGATTATTTTTTGTCCAGTAATCTGCCAGATATACCTAGTTAGTGGCTTTGTAATATTTAAAACTATTTTAAAGTCATTTTTATGTCACAGATTACAGTTATTATAAGCAGTAAAATATAGCTAAATGTTTACATTATTATCTTTCCCCTGTTATCCCGGAACATTTCTGTGATCCAGGTTCTAACTTCCCAGAGTGGATTTATTGAGCTGAAACTACAAAGCAATCTTCATGATGATCAACATTTCTATCAGTACACACATAATCAAGTCAATGCTTTGGATGTTGTTTGTGAGATTGTTATAAGGCACTGGCTGTAGTCTGTAGGGTCTGTAGTTGAGGCAGATTATGAGGCTCTTTATGAAGTGTGCCAAATGACTTGTGCTAAATGACTTGTGGTAAGCTGGAGTCAAGCCATCCCATAAGAAGCCTATTTAAGTTGACAGGGTCAGTGTCAGCTACTGTATGTCAGTTAGCACATAGCTAGAAGACTTGGAATTCAAAATTGCTTTGATTTCTATGAGGACTGTTATTAGTACCTCCTTTGACACATGTTGTGCTCAAAGAGTCTGGTTAAGTGCAGCTTTAAGTGACCTGAAATCACTTTCCAATACACCCCCGAAATTGGGAGCTCTAGGTGGGATAAAGGGAAACTCAGTTTGTTGTTTTTCAAGTTGGTTTTTCATGGTAGGTTGCAAGTCTGTGAATCATTCTTAATTCTCTCTCACCTCCATTGAAATTAGTCCCCTGGTCTGAAAAGAGCTTGTGGGGCTTTCCTCTCCAAGCAGCTTTAAGGGATTAATCTGAACTGTTGTTAGATAGTACATCCATGTATACCACTCTAGTTGTCATCCACTTGAAGATAATTACTCACCAATTCCCATTCCACCATCCCACTTTAATTATGAAAGGTTTGAAACAGTCAACACCAGTTGAGTAGAATGCAGGTTGTTAAAGTTGAAGGCAAAGCAGGGGGAAATCAGCCATATGTGGGATCTCGGTTTTCCCTCCCAATTTCCTACGTTAAATACACTTATGTTGATGTAGTCATATGGCGCCTTGAACCTCTCAAGATCCAATAGTGGTGAAGGATCTCAGTGACTACACTTTCATGCCTGTGGAGATGCATTGTAGATACCCACCTACGCTAATGAGCCCGGTGGATTCGTCAAGCTCTGGAGCATGGGTAAGTAACCGGCTGTTAGAGGGCAAGGGTTTGCTAGCTGTGAATGCCTTAATTGGGAAACATGTAGCTTGTGCTTCCTTCAGAATGGAAATCTCAGCCTCTGCATATTCTTTGGCAGATATATCTTCTGGTTGTTTGTCTTGGCCCAGTCATTCTAAAGCTTTGAATTCAACTACTTGAGGGAAACTGTGAAACTAAGAGCATCCCTGGTATGACCTAGGTGTAATAAGTGTAGATGCTTCAACGGGGTGAGGATCCTTATGCAGGTCTTTATTAGGATAGTCAGGCAAGCAGTGGTCAAACAGGAACAAACAGATGTATTAGGGCAATCCAGAGTCGTAGTCGATATAACAGGCAGAAGGTCACAAGGCAGGCGGCGTACAAGGAATAACAAAACAAAACAAAGCAAAGGTCTAAACACAGGAAAACAAGGCAAGGAGAAACGCGTCGTAATGTTCACTTTACAGGATACAAGACTCAGCAAACTTGTGTGTTTGTGAGGTGTACTTAAAAACCTGTTAGCCTTCACTCAATTTTGGGGATTTATACCTACCTAACTTTAAACAGTAACAGTTCCTGACTCCAGTAAGCTACAAACACAAACTGGGTATCACTGGAAAGAAGACACTTTGAGCTTTACTGTGGTAAAAGGGGAAGTTATATGTTAAAAAATATCAAAAGTTATACATTATGAAGTTATGAGAAAAAAAATGGTATTGTGTTCAATATTTGTTTTTCCATATACAAACACAAGAAAACATTAATGTAATGTCCTAGAAAAAATATGACTTGAAAGCCAAGTGTCTCATGAGTTTATATTTCAAATTTGATGAAGATAGCATGCAAAATGAGATTTCTGTAAAAAGTTTTCTGAGACTATATCGGTGTCCTCCTTTTCCTCACCGTCAGAGGCACTTTCTCAAAAACAATCATCCCAAACTGAAACCTTTACAGTTGCTGAATAATTTGGTCTACATTCACAGTTTATGTATATTTGAAAAGAAGACACTCTGGGCTTTATTTTCCATCATCTAAAGTTTATAATGCTAAAAATAAAAAAAAGTTAGAGGTGCTTAAGTAATGTAAAAAAAAATTGCACCGCACTAAACAATTTATTATTTCATAAACAAATGTGTGAAATCAGTCCTGGAGCAACATATAAAAGTAATAGGTCAAAAGCTACATATCTCCTGAGTATATGTTTTGAATTTGATGTCAAAATCATGCAAAATGAAATTTCTGGAATTATTTTTCTGAGACAATGTCTTGTAATTTTCTCCCTCTCTTTGTTTGTGGCGAAGCAGTCTGATGTACTGGGGTTTCTAACACAACTCTTTTAGTCTTTTCATATACCACAAATTTTTAATTGTAAAACAATAGACAGAAACGTACTGTATATTATGAATGATTTATTTGAGCACAAGAAGTACATTGTGTGAAATATGTCCAGTGCATATGCAACAAAAAAAGTCTTAGAAGAGTTGTTGTTATGCTCTCTCACTTTACTCCTGTCTGCTGCTTGTAATCCACTCCAGCAGATTCAGCTACGTGACAAAAAACAAAAACAGAATTAGGATTCTATTGTAAACAACTGTATTTCCCCCCTTGAGTAGCAAACACGATTTACTCTGATGCCCTTTTATTGATAATATAATTATGACAGATAGCTTATCTTATAGCAGTCATTCAGATAAATGGCAAACATATAATAATGCCAAACATTACTGAAAGATTATCGCTACCGGAGATACATTCACACTTACATTCACACTTATACAAGCAAGCTCCACAGAAGAACTGAGACGTAAACAAATGTAATGAAAACTCACCGTTAGAAAATACCAGAGTACTCTTCATCCAGGTCATGTATCAGTTCTCCTCAGACATATTCTCCTCTTCGCTTCAAACTAACTCTCAAAACTCTCTTTAGCAGAACAAAACTTTGACGATGTATTTTCATTGTTTACCAGCAGCTCTGCCGTTAGCTCAAACTGCTAACAGATGTGCAGTGTGCAGCAGGGGGCAGGCAGGTGCGTCGCGTGATGATTGACAGATCGCTGAGCCAGTGACAGCAAAGAGCGTGCAAATATACAACCCACAGCCAATAGGTGTTCATATATTGAATATATGATACAGCCATTGGCTAAACTCTCTGTCAGTCAAACTTAGTAGGAAGTAGGAAGTGCTATAATCAGATGACAGGCTATGCAGATCAAAACATGCGGTTTTGTTTAGATTTTAGTAACTATAACTTTGACTTTTTATTCAGTTTGTGGTCTCATTTTATCTGTAACACTGTAAGCTATGACATCGAGTTGCCTTTTACTACAAAGACGCCGTTTTCGCGTGTAAGTAACATGGTAAAGCATGGTAAAACAGGTCTCGGGCAGAAATGGTGACATAAACAAATGAATAACCACCCAAAATTCAACACTATTGTGTCGGTGGACTAAATGTGCTTGATGGGATGTTTTTCTGTGGACTCTTACCTTTCAAAATAAACCGGGATGTACAGCAAAGAATGCGTGTGTGTGTTGTTATTACTATTGATAAACATTGACATGTGGAAAAACAGCGCCCCTGGATGCTCCAGGGCGTCCGCGTCGGGTTGAAGGGTAAAGGGTTAAGGTGCTTGTAATCAGTCCTGGAGCGGCTACAGCTGTCGGAGTGTAATCAGTGGTGATCTGGAACATGTGTGTGTGAGCGGAGTGTATGTATGGAGTTGTAGTCCAAAACCTTTGTAGTCCATGTGACAGTGTGTGTGTTTACCAGCGATCTCTGGCTGTAGATCGCTGGTGATCGTGACATAGCCCCCCCTCTACGGAGTGGCTTCCAGACGCTCCTCAAACAGTTCAGGCGGGAGGTGGAGCGGAGGCGGACCAGAGGGAGGGATGGAGGGCCAGGACCATGCAGCGGAGGTTTACCTGGAGAGTGGAGCTGCGGAGGGTCTCGAGGGTGGAGCTGCGGAGGGCCTGGAGAATGGAGCTGCGGAGGGCCTGGAGAGTGGAGCTGCAGAGGGCCTGGAGCGTGGAGCTGCGGAGGGCCTGGAGCGTGGAGCTGCGGAGGGCCTGGAGAGTGGAGCTGCGGAGGGCCTGGAGAGTGGAGCTGCAGATGGCCTGGAGCGTGGAGCTGCAGTATGTCTGGGGTTTTTGGTTCAGCAGTTATAGATGGTTCGTACAACCCCAGTGGGTCAGGAGGCTTAGGTTCAAGGAGTTCTGGCAGTTCATATAACCCCAGTGGGTCAGGAGGCTTGGGTTCAAGGAGCACTGGCAGTTCATCTAACCCCAGTGGATCAGGAGGCTTGGGTTCAAGGAGCACTGGCAGTTCATCTAACCCCAGTGGGTCAGGAGGCTTGGGTTCAAGGAGCACTGGCAGTTCATCTAACCCCAGTGGGTCAGGAGGCTTGGGTTCAGGAGGCACTGGCAGTTCTTTCAACCCCAGTGGGTCAGGAGGCTTGGGTTCAAGGAGCACTGGCAGTTCATATAACCCCAGTCGGTCAGGAGGCTTTGGTTCAGGAGGCCTAGAGAAGTCACACGGCTCTAGTGACTCTGGGAAATCACACGGCTTTGGCAGCCATTCGTGGGACTGAGTGGGCAGCTCTGGCAATTCGTGGAACTCAGGTGGCGGCTCTGGCCATTCGTGGGACTGAGGTAGCGGCTCTGGCCATTCGTGGACCTCAGGTGGCGGCTCTGGCCATTCGTGGAACTCAGGTGGCGGCTCTGGCCATTCGTGGAAATGAAGTGGCGGCTCTGGCCATTCGTGGAACTGAAGTGGCGGCTCTGGCCATTCGTGGAACTCAAGGGGATCTGGCGCCCGCCATTCGAGGAATTCATGGGACTCTGGTACCTGCCATTCGAGGACTTCAAGGGACTCTGGTGTTTGCCATTCAAGGGATTCAGAGGGATTCAGCGCCTGCCATTCGAGGGATTCAAGGGGATCTGGCGCCCGCCATTCGAGGGATTCAAGGGGATCTGGTGCTCGCCATTCGAGGGATTCAAGGGGATCTGGCGCCCGCCATTCGAGGGATTCAACGAGATCTGGCGCCCGCCATTCGAGGGATTCAAGGGGATCTGGCGCCCGCCATTCGAGGGATTCAAGGGGATCTGGCGCCCGCCATTCGAGGGATTCAAGGGGATCTGGTGCTCGCCATTCGAGGGATTCAAGGGGATCTGGCGCCCGCCATTCAAGGGATTCAAGGGGATCTGGTGCCCGCCATTCGAGGAATTCAAGGGGATCTGGCGCCCACCATTCGAGGGATTCAAGGGGATCTGGCGCCTGCCATTTGGGAAGCTCAGGCGGCGGCGACCATTCGGGAAACTCAGGCGGTGGCGGCCATTCAGGAAATTCAGGCAGTGGCAGCAGCTCTGGCAGTGGCGGCGGCAGTAGCTCTGGCAGCACTGGCGGCAGTGGCTCTGGCAGCGGCGACGGCTCTGGTAGCTCTGATGGCAGCGGCTCTGATAGCACTGGCAGCTCTGGAGGATCTGGCAGCTCTGGATGTTCTGGAAGCTCTGGAGGATCTGGCAGCTCTGGTAGTGACTGGGGATCTGGCAGCTCTGGTGGTGGTGGTGGCAGCTCTGGCAGTAATAGCTCTGATGGTGGTAGCAGTTCAGGTAACTCAGGTGGTGGTGGCCATTCTGGTGGTTCAGGTGATGGCTTTTCAGGAACAGGAACGAGAACAGGAACTATGGCAGGAACAGACTTGGAACAAGGAGCCATCTGGGTCACCGGCAGTTTGGCAGTGACCACCGTGTGAGTTTGCTTCTTTACTGTAACCATCTTAGGAGCTTTTATTTTGAAGTCCGCCATCTTGTGAGTGGCGCCTTTTGCAGCCGGCGGCCATTTTGTGCGTGGCGAATCCCGCAGCCCGCGGGTGTTGTTGTTGTGTATCAGACAGGAGTATCGGTGATGCCAGCATGATCGTTGTGGTGGACTGTTCAGCAAACCCCGTTGCCAGCGGGTCTTGCTGTACACAGCCCCCCCCCAAAAAAAAAAACATTTAGGAAAATCATCCTTCATTTCTCCAACCGTGAAGGAAGAGCCTACAGACAACAGTGCGAGGTCGAGGAATTCCTGTAGCGTGAATCTCCTTCGAGAATCGACCCCGGTGAGTTTACTTTTCAGGGGCTCGTTTAACCCATAGATGAAAAAGTCAATGAGCATGTGATCTGGCAAATGGGTGTTGTTAGCAATGTTTAAATAGTCTTGGATATCATTCTCGAGGGAGTTTTTACCTTGCTGGAGACGAACTAATAACACCGCTGGATCAATAGTGTGGCTGAGTCTTCTGTAATAAGTGTAGACGCTTTAACGGGGTGAGGATCCTTATGCAGGTCTTTATTAGGATAGTCAGGCAAGCAGTGGTCAAACAGGAACAAACAGATGTACTAGGGCAATCCAGAGTCGTAGTCGATATAACAGGCAGAAGGTCACAAGGCAGGCGGCGTACAAGGAATAACAAAGCAATGGTCTAAACACAGGAAAACAAGGCAAGGAGAAACGTGTCGTAATGTTCACTTTACAGGATACAAGACTCAGCAAACTTGTGTGTTTGTGAGGTGTACTTAAGGTGCTTGTAATCAGTCCTGGAGCGGCTACAGCTGTCGGAGTGTAATCAGTGGTGATCTGGAACATGTGTGTGTGAGCGGCGTGTATGTATGGAGTTGTAGTACAAAACCTGGCAGATTTGTAGTCCATGTGACAGTGTGTGTGTTTACCAGCGATCTCTGGCTGTAGATCGCTGGTGATCGTGACACTAGGGAATATCTGCTTTAGTTAAGCCAGAAAAGCTTGCCTTTGTTTTTTCATCTGTGCTATCAGTGATTGGCTTCATTGATACATTGGGCCAAGACAGTGGGTCTTGCCAGACAAAGTGTTGCCCTCGGTTTGATCTTGTAGGCTGAGAGAGTTGCAAGAGAGTCTTACCACGAGTAATACCACTTGCTGGATTATCTTCAGACTTTACATAATTCTTGTAATTCCTGTGCCTACACCTTGTACCTACGAGACTCTAATTGAAAAGTCAGCAATGTTTTAGATTCATTCCATAAGCTTAGCTGTTGATGGGCAGGTTAAACTCTCTTTCTAAAAGTCTTGCAAATTGGGCCTCTGTGTGTGCAACGCAGAGTACTAATCTTAGTATAACAATATTGGTTTAGGTGCAACTCTGGATCTTGCTGCAGTGAAAGAAGCCTCCACTTGGCCTTTGGTGTTTTGTGTTCTTAGAACAACTGACCCATATGCAGCGTCTGATGAATGACAGAATATGTGATTATACAAAATGCAGGTTTCAGCAGCCATCTGGGGGCTAGTATAACATTGTGGGATGGCAATTCTCTCAATGTCCTGCAGCTCCTTCACCCCAGGATTGTTGAAGTTCACTGAAAAAGTTAGGTTTGCCAGAGACACGTTTTGTTTGTCCCACTACCGCTCTATCAGTATTTTCCAGTGTCTGGAAAAAAATCACAGATTCAAATTTGCAGGTGAACATAAATTTATTTATTAGCTTATTATTAGATGAATATATTATAACAGTGTAATGTCTCGGCTGTGTTTTTAAAAATGGCGGTTCCTTTGTTTTCATTTTCCTGCTTGTCCTTGAGCAAGTGACGCATCTCTGTAAACCAGTAGCGTTCAGCTGCGCATCTAGCTCCGCCTTTTGGTGCCTTTCGTTGTGCTAGGTACTCTTTGCAAAGGGTACCCAAAAAGTGGTACGGTATGGTACGGTTCGCTTTTTGGTACCCTTTGACAGTGGAAATGACCATAAAAGCATACCAAACCTTACCGTACCTAACCCCTCAGTGGAAACAGGCCACAAGTGGAGCTGCACAATCTCTTGAGGCCTCAGGATGGGCATCCCCAGGTGGAAATAGAAAACAAATAAAATAATTAGTGTAGCTGCTGTTCATGATGTATTTGAACAAGAGGTAATAAATGTCAGTGCGAAAAATGAAGTGCTGTAAATGAAAATACGAGTAATATAAACAAACATAAAAACAAACATAGAAATATAGAAGTATTTCTAACAAAATCCCTAGTGTTTTAAAACAGGAAGAGTGTGTCCTATGGATGGTTTGTCAAGCCCCCTCACCTGGAGCGCTCATGCATCCTACAGTTATGTGATGCATTGTGTATATGCTTTACTAAAAAGATCTTTAATCTTGTTTTAAATTGAGAGAATGTGTCTGGTGTTTCCCTGTCTGTCATTGTGTGTGTGTTTGTCTCTGCCCGCTGTGAGTTCCTGGCTGCAGGTGTCTTCTGTCAGATTGCTAATGGTGAGACGACAACTCTCTAGGATCTCTGGTCAGCAGTGCCTTGTCCAAAGACTTCACCACCTCCTGCCTGGCCTGAGCATCCCTGCTGTCTCCTATCCTCCTGCCGAACTTTACTACAGTGGTGCCGAAACCCGGGAAGAAGAAGAGACTTTGTTGCCAAGATGACCACTCTGTCGACCAGTCCATTTGCGAAAGTGATCCAGGTCCTCCACCACGAGCAACATGAGGGGCTGGTGGAGATCCGGGTGGACCAAGATCAACGGTTTTGCGTCCTGGTGGAAGCCCAGCAAGAGGACCGCGAGCTTGTCCGGAGACTGCTGGACCAGGGGATCCGGCCCGCGTCGACACCTGCCACCCACCCTCCCATTTCTCTTCAGAAGATGGGGACGCAGGACGATCCGGATGTGTTCTTGGACCTATTTGAAATGAAAATGCGTGTGGTTTGCTACGGGCTGAGTGGCCGGTAAGAATCATCCCGCTGCTATCGGGTGAAGCTGAGTGAGAGTGGCCCTTTGTGTTCGCTCAGCAGCTCCGGGACGCCTGCCACAGATGGCTGATCCGGGATGGCCAGGACAATGATCGGGTGGAAACCGTGGTGCTGGAGCAGTTCATCGCCCGCCTCCCCTCTCGAACATCGGAGTGGGTCCAGTGCCACCGGCCCACCGAGCTCAAAACGGCCATCCAGCTGGCGGAGGATCACCTGGTAGCGAGGTCCAGGGTCGGCGATTTAACCTCTCTCTCTTCTCTCTCTTTCCTTCTCTCTCTCTCTACTCCCGTTCCCGTTCCCAGGGCCAGGCAGCAGGGACCTCCCCTGCCAGTTCCAAGGAAGTCCCGACGCCCCAGCTGTCGCCCCCGGTCGCAACGGGCTATATCAGATACCGGTGAGTATAAATGGGGATAAATATCAGGCCTTGGTGGATTCAGGGTGTAAACAAACCTCTATCCACCAATGCCTGGTGCAAGACATGGCATTGGATAAAAGCCGCTTGGTTAAGGTGAGGTGTGTACACGGGGATGTAACTCACTACCCGCTAACGGCTGTAGAAATCCAATTTCGGGGGAAAAAACATAGCGTGGAGGTAGCGGTTAACCCGCACCTCAAGCACCCGCTGATTTTGGGAACCAATTGGCCTGATTTTAATAAACTATTAGGGGTTTTGACAGCGGGTGCTTCTTGGAGGAAAAGATCGACGGCTATGGGGCAGACCGCTCAGTTGGGGGAAGCTCTAGCTCTCCGCAACATCTCAGCAAAAAGTGTCGCTGAGGCACTCTTCCGCCTAATCTCCCGAGTGGGGATCTCCAAAGAGATCCTTACTGGGCACTGCGTTTATGTCACGCACACTGCGCAAATTATATGAATTATTGGGCATTAAATCGATTCGCACCAGCGTCTATCACCCACAAACAGACCGGCTGGTGGAACGATTTAATCGCACACTTAAAGCAATGATTCGTAAATTCGTTCACGAAGACGCGAGAAATTGGGATAAGTGGTTAGAGCCCTTGCTATTCGCTGTGCGGGAGGTTCCCCAAGCCTGCACTGGGTTTTCCCCATTCAAGCTTCTCTATGGCAGACAGCCCCGAGGGGTGTTGGATGTTGTTAGAGAGGCTTGGGAGGACGAGTTTTCTAATAGCAAAAATGAAATTCAGTACATTCAGGACCTGCGGGCAAAACTGCATGCACATGGAGAATTTGCTCAAGGCCCAGAGTGAACAATGCCGGTGCTATGACAAGGGCACTAAGCTAAGGAAATTTTCCCCGGGAGATAAAGTACTTGTACTACTGCCTTCTTCCAGCTCTAAATTACTCGCCAAGTGGCAAGGGCCATTTGAGGTCACACGGCGAGTGAACGATCTTGATTATGAGGTGGTAAGATCGGACAGGAGTGGGGCACGTCAAATTTATCATCTAAATTTACTAAAGCTATGAAGGGAGCCAGAGGAGGTGGCGCTGGCGATGGTGATTATGGGCGAGAATGACCTGAGACCAGAGATCAGCGGCCAGAGTCGGCCGAGTGCTCTGGTCACTGGTCACCTCTCGCCCGCCCAGCTCGCTGATGTTCGGCTCCTACAGCATGAATTTACAGACGTGTTGTCACCCTTGCTGCCCGGCCTGAGATGGGCGGTGGGGGTATGTGGTGAGAAAGGCGTGATCAAACAGCCAAAAAGGGGGGAGAGCAAGTGGAGACACCGACGGCTGGTCAGTGGTCCAATCATAAATAATCAGTAACACCTGTATTTTCTAGTGATTGGGCCGGAGAGACACCTTCATAAGGGGAGGAGAAGGAACAACCGGGAGAGAGAGGAGCCAAGACTCAACACGCACACACATGTGCACGTACCCAGCACTTAAAAATAATAAATATCTGTGCTTACCTGATATCGCCGACCCTGTCTTCCTCTTCCCACAAAACGAACTTTACTACATCCACGTTTAATGATAATTTGAGAAAATATCCATGGTACGACAGCAACAAAAAATTCCTAGCAAACAATGAGTTGGCGGACCGCCGGCGTTTTTTGGGCAGCATGCCGCCAGTGGGTTGCTGTGAGTGGACTGCCGTCGGGACACCAGTGGCAAACCGATGGCCCACCCGGTGGTGTTTTTAATGTTGTAGGCTACTGTACCTGATATAAGTACTTTTGTTTAACACTTTTTACATTTAAAATGAATGTGGCACTGAATAAAAATATAATTAATAATAAAAGCAAAGTTTAGTATAAAAGACAACTGCAAGACGTTTTAAATATAACAGGTTAATATTAAAACAAAATAATACGTTTAAAAATCAAGATTTAATATTAAATGTCATTATTTAAATTGTTTATGAATTGTTTAAATGTTTATGTAAATGCTGCGTTACTTTAGTTTCCATTACCGAGCCTCATTCAAGCACTGCAGCAGAGAGCGTTGTTATGGAAATGGAGCAACAACACTCCACATGACCGTCCTCAAAACTTCTCTCATGCGGCAGTTTTCACTCATTTCAGGTAAGTTTAGTCGCTAAAGTCACGCAAATGTTACATACAACTGTTCCTGACACTTTTCTTACTGGTAGTTGACATATTTCTGTTGAATATATATTTTATAGAGACGGCTGTGTCTTTGGAAAAAGTCTGTTAGCATCTTAGCAGAGGTAACGTTAGCATTAAGCAGGTCGCACACCAGAAGCGGCGCTCGACGACGCGCCACACATTTCAGAATTCTAAAAATAGATTTCAATCAGGGTACACACACCGGCGCCGCAAGTCGGCAGCTGTCCGCGGCGCCCAGCCACGACTCAGGACACTGTTCATATTTCTGTGGCACCACAGAGCGCCATCTAATTAGTTTCGTTTTAAATAGCCTGCGAATGTGCGCGTCTGGTGTGCGATACTTTCAACTGTCATGTGTGCGCAGTGTCGCGGCGCATCCCGTGTGTGACGGCCTTTAGGCTACTAGCTCTTGTTTATAAAAGTTTTGGCTTTTAATTACATCTTTATGTGTGGATGAGAGGTTTGTCAATATTTTATTGAAGGTAGCGTTAGTCTATTTTGTCTAAAATATGCGCTGTACTGTCAAGGAGAGCGAATTAAAACGTTAAAGTTAGTACATATATATTTGATATTTCACGGTAATGTAAACCTATAATGATTTTAAAAAGTGCTCTGTGGTTTCAGAAGTGACAAGATTACCCTTACAACAGAATAGAAGAGCCAAGATTTCTAAATAGCTGAAGGGAGCTGATCACAGAGATGGAGGAAACACAGGTAAGACTGTAATGAACTGTTAATGTGCATTTTTCATAAAAAAATCCCTATATTATCATGCATATGTTACATGTCTTTATTGCAGTTATTTTAAGGTTTTGACATCCAAACAAAAGTGAGTGGGTTTTAAACATATTTTTAACTCTTTCTTCTGATCAGAATAATGCATCTTTGCTTACTATAAATATGCATTTCTTAAGATTTGCAATACTCTGACTGCAATATTGTACATGACCATTTAAGGTCTAGGGTCAATTTAACAATAAATCCTGAAAATAATTGCTTACACAAAAGTATTTGCCATCACATCTGTTTTTAACATTTTTAATAATCAGAAATGTTTCTTGAGCAGCAAATCAGCATCATTTGATAATCAACACATATTAGTTAAGACTCCAGCACTAAATCAACATATTAGAATGATTTCTAAAGGGTCAAGTGACACAAGATCTGAGTAATGATGCTAAAAATTCAGCTTTACATTACAGCCATAAATTACATTTTAAGATTCACATTAAAAAAATCTATTTAGACAGTTAACTCATCCCTTACACCTTAACTCATTCTTAAGCCCTAAAATTAATATATTTTATTTGGTACAGGCATGATACATAACTCATATTTAGTCATGTCTTTTTCTCTCTTTTTCTTTTGTTTTCAACAGTATCTTAATAGGAGCCCAAAGGTTCTAAAACTATTCAGCCGCTGAACATCTCTATATGTACATGTACAGTTGCAATCAGAATTATTAACCCCCCTGAATTATTTGCCCCCCTGTTTATTTTTTTCCCCAATTTCTGTTTAACAGAGAGATTTGTTCAGCACATAATAGTTTTAATAACTCATTTCTAATAACTGATTTATTTTATCTTTGCCATGATGACAGTAAATAATATTTGACTAGATATTTTTAAGACACTTCTATACAGCTTAAAGTGACATTTAAAGGCTTAACTAGGTTAATTAGGTTAACTAGGCAGGTTCGGGTAATTAGGCAAGTTATTGTATAATGATGGTTTGTTCTGTAGAATATCCAAAACAAATATAGCTTAAAGGGGCTAATAATATTGACCTTAAAATGGTTTTTAAAAAAAATAAAAACTGCTTTTATTCTAGCCGAAATAAAACAAATAAGACTTTCTCCAGAAGAAAAAATATTATCAGACATATACTGTGAAAATTTCATTGCTCTGTTAAACATAATTTGGGAAATATTTAAAAAAGAATAAAAATTTCATAGGGGGTTTAATAATTCTGATTGCAACTTTAAGTACATTTTTGACTGACTGCCAGACAGTAACAAGCAAAAGATGTTTGAGTGGCAGTTCTTTAAAACAAGATAAATGGGATGAAGATCTGGAGATTGATATAAATTTCAATTTAAAATGAATTAATTTTGAAATGTTTCATAATGCTTTGAGTCTGAGATAGGTTCCCTTTATACACTAGATGTCCATGTTAAAAATTCCATCCATTAACTTGCCTAAACCAGCCCACTTCTAAATTTAACACTGGGTAAATTGCACTGCAAGTTATAAAAGCACATGCAAACACAAAAGCTTTGAAATACAAATACAATACAAATAGTGCAGATCACAACGAAATAAGCAGAATAATTGACGAACCTTATCTGCAAGATGTTTTAGACATTCTTAGCGGTGAATAAATGTATACTGTAAACATTTATATACAGTAGCGCTATGCAGTAATGTAGACCCAAATTGCTTTACAATCTTATGGAGGTTTCACTTTACATTTTATTTTAGATACTCATGTAAGCTTAATTTGCATATACACGGCATGCACCAAATATTTGCTTAGGACTGTGGTGTTTTGTGCAGATCTGTTAGTAATATATATTATTTTATTATTTCTTTCTAGATTTTGGATCATCCTCCACTCACTCTTTCATTTTGTTTTTCCTTGCCAGACTTCATTCAAGGTAAGTAATATTATAGTGTCACTTAAAAGTATTCCCAATGATTCATTTTATTAATGTTAATATTATTATGTAAACTGCATCAAACTAATTAGCATATTAGAATGATTTCTGCAGGGTCATCTGTCACTGGCGTAATGATGCTGACAAATCAGCTTTGACTCCACATTAATAAATTACATGGTCACACTTTATTTTAATGGTCCGTTTGTTGAATTTAAGTTACATTGCAACTAATTCTCATTAGATTTTAAGTAGACTGTTAGGTTGGGGTTAGGGTTAGTGTAAGTTGACATGTACTTGCAAAGTTTTTCAAAGTCAGTTCAATGTCTGTTGAAGGAGCAGTATGAGCAAATATTAAGCTGACAGTCTACTAATACTCAAATGGACCATCAAAATAAAGTGTTACCAAATTAAAATGTATTGAAATTGTAATTCATTATTTTAAACTGTAAACATTTTCATTTTTACAGTGTTACTGTAAATTAATGTAATCGTTCAAATCAGTGCAGTCTTGATGTCCATTCATTCATTCATTCATTTTCTTGTCGGCTTAGTCCCTTTATTATTCCAGGGTCGCCACAGCGGAATGAACCGCCAACTTATCCAGCACGATTTTACGCAGCGGATGCCCTTCCAGCCGCAACCCATCTCTGGCAACATCCACACACTCATTCACACACAAACACTATGGACAATTTAGCCTACCCAATTCACCTGTACCGCATGTCTTTGGACTGTGGGGGAAACCGGAGCACCCGGAGGAAACCCACGCGAATGCAGGGAGAACATGCAAACTCCACACAGAAACACCAACTGACCCAGCCCAGCTGAGGTTCGAACCTGCGACCCAGCGACGTTCTTGCTGTGAGGCGACAGCACTACCTACTGCGCCACTGCATCGCCGTCTTGATGTCCAATAAAAGACAATAAAAATGACAAACATATTAATGTCTATAATGATGATGATGATGGACAAAAATGATGATTGATGATTCTGTTATTTCGATTAAGAAAAAACCTGCTTCAAGAGAGACAGTGGAAGGGTGTCACCGACTCGGTCCCAGCCATTCCCCTCACTGGCCAGCAGAGGTCTCGCTCACCGGAATTCTAGACACTACATCCCCCATAATCCCTTCACAAACTCCCTCACAGACTATTTAAGCAGCATTCACGCTCACTTCATTGCGAAGTCTTGTTCTGCCCTGCTGACATTACTGAGCGTTTTCCTGATTCCTGTTTGATTCATTGTTGCCAACCCGGACTGTCTTTGACCTTGTTTTGCCTGCCGCCTGCCCAGATTCTCTGCTTCTCTCCACGTTATTGCTTCTCGCTGCCTGCCTCTGACCAATGCCTGTTATACTGACCAATGCCTGTGATCTGCCTGCCTATCGATCTCATAAGCCTGTCATTCAAGTGAGTTTATCTATCAGTACCTTGTGTGTGCTTCTTATTGAACTGTGTTTAATAAACGTACTGCAAATGGATCCCTCGTTGTCTGAGTCCCCATTACAGAAGACTTCGCCAGATATGGATCCAGCAGCCATGCAACTGTTATCGAAGGAACTCACGACACAAGGCCAAGTGCTCACTGTTTATCAACAACAGTTATCCCATCTCACTCAACTTACGGATGAGCTGGTTAAAGCCCTACAAAGACTCAATATCACCCCACCAGCACAACCCATTGCAGTTAATCCTCCGATCAACCCACCGACAGGTACAGCTCTCTATCCTTCTAATCCACGCCTGGCATTCCCTGAAAAATTCAATGGTAACCCGACCAAGTGTAAAGGATTTCTCCTTCAGTGCAAGTTGTTTGTCACTCAACAACCCCATATGTTTTCCAATGAACACAGCAAGATCGCATTTGTATGTTCGCTACTCACCGAAAAGGCACTCGACTGGGCCACTGCTATCTGGCATGATAATGCTCCCACTTTCACCACATTCAAGGAATTCCTTCAGAGGTTTTGCGTTGTGTTTGACCACCCGGAGGGTGGAAGAAACGCAGGAGAGGAGTTGTTGACGCTACTACAAGGAAACCAATCAGCAGCTGAATTCGCCTTACACTTCCGTACGCTGGTTGCGCAAACCGGGTGGGCGGATGATCCTCTCAAAACTCTCTATCGGAAGGCACTCAATCCCGATCTGCAGACTGAGCTGGCTTGCCGCGACGAAGAGAAATCACTGGATCAAATTATCGATCTGTCTATTCATCTGGATAATTTGCTACGCACACGGAGACCATTACAGGCATACGCGTCAGTTCCCCTACAAAATATCTCACCAACACCCCAAGTGATGAATGAACCCATGCAACTCGGTCGAACGCAATTATCCCCTGAAGAGCGCGAAAGACGCTTTAAAGACAACCTGTGCCTCTACTGTGGCCGTCCCGGTCATGTCAAAGCTCAATGTTCCCTTAAGCCAGCCCTCAAAACGCTATCGATGAGTTCCACAACAATTATTTCATTCAATAACAAGAGTTTAAAGGTACCAGTCACCATTAAAGTTGAAAATAACCTCACTCAAACCACAGCCATAATTGACTCAGGCGCAGCGGGAAATTTCATGGATTATAAATTTGCTCTGGAAAATGCTATACCCTTAATTTCTTGTGATTCTCCCCTGGCAGTCACGGCGATAGATGGACGCCCCCTAGGGGAAGGCACAGTGAATTACCACACCACCAGAATCTCACTCCGCACTGGCTCTCTTCATGAGGAGGAGATTCATTTCTACATCATCCATTCTCCTCAACACACAGTAATTTTAGGACTACCTTGGCTACAAATCCATAACCCTCATATTTCTTGGAAAGAGAATGAAATAGAAAGATGGAGTGATAGGTGTTTAACCAAATGTTTGAAATCTGTTCCACTTCAGCTCAATACCATCTCTACATCAGTGGAATCTTCATCAGACCAAGACATTCCCCCGATTTACTCCCATTTATCCGAGGCGTTCAGCAAACAGAGAGCCACTGAACTACCTCCCCATCGTGAGTATGATTGTTCCATTGAACTAATGCCCGGTATGCTGCCCCCTCGTGGGAGAATTTTCCCTCTGTCCCAAACAGAAACCGAAACCATGAACTCCTACATTAAAGAGGAATTAAAGAAGGGGTTCATACGTCCCTCCACATCACCAGCCTCCGCCGGGTTCTTCTTTGTGGGTAAGAAGGATGGCGGACTATGTCCGTGTATTGATTACAGAGTGTTAAATAAGATTACGGTGAAATATCGCTACCCATTGCCTTTGGTCCCAGCAGCACTAGAACAATTACGATCTGCCAAATACTTTACCAAGCTTGATCTACGCAATGCTTATAATCTAATCAGGATAAAGCAGGGCCACGAATGGAAAACGGCGTTCTCGACTACCAACGGCCACTATGAATATTTGGTTATGCCCTTCGGATTAGCAAACAGTCCTTCCGTCTTCCAGGCCTTTATAAATGAGATATTTAGAGACATGTTGAACCAATGGGTGATTGTTTACATTGATGATATCTTGATCTATTCAGATTCCATGGAGGAACACACCGACCACGTCAGAGCAGTCCTGGAGAGACTGATCGAGAATAAACTCTATGCCAAACTGGAAAAGTGTGAGTTTCATAAAACTTCCATTTCCTTTTTAGGATACATCATTGGAACCGAGGGAGTGGCGATGGATGAAAAGAAAGTAGACGCGGTGCTCAATTGGCCAAAGCCCAAGACATTAAAGGAGTTACAAAGATTCTTGGGTTTCGCTAACTTCTACAGACGGTTCATCAGAAACTTCAGCACCGTAGCATCACCCCTCACTACACTAACTAAAGGAGGAAAAGCTCTTATACGATGGAATGAGGCCGCAGAGAATGCATTTGTAAAGCTCAAGACCCGTTTCGCCTCAGCACCCATTTTACGCCATCCCAATCCCAACCTACCATTTATTGTGGAAATAGATGCATCCAACACAGGCATAGGGGCAGTACTATCTCAAAGACAAGGGGATCCAGCCAAACTCCATCCATGTGCCTTTTTTTCACGTAAACTTAATCCAGCCGAACAAAACTATGATGTGGGCAATAGAGAACTCCTCGCCATGAAAGCCGCCTTGGAGGAGTGGAGACACTGGCTAGAAGGAGCCAAACATCAATTTACAGTAATCACAGATCACAAGAACCTAGAGTACATTCGTTCGGCCAAAAGACTAAATCCCAGACAGGCAAGGTGGGCACTATTCTTCACCCGATTCGACTTTTCTGTGACATATATCCCAGGCTCCAAGAATATTAAGGCAGTTGCATTATCACGATTGTGTGAGGAGATGGTGGTGGAGGAGAAGAATCAACCCATAATCAGGGAATCTCTCATCGTGGCTCCTATAGTTTGGGACATTGAAACAGAACTCTCACAAGCCTTAGCGCAGCACCCAGCACCAGAGAACTGTCCAGAAGGAAAGATTTTTGTCCCTCCGTCTATGCGAGAGAGACTTATACAAGAGATCCACTCCAATCCCAGCTCTGGCCACCCTGGAATCACAGGTACCATCGAACTAATCCAAAATTGCTACTGGTGGTCCACTTTACAAAAAGACACCACAAGTTTCATCAAGAAATGTACTCTCTGCAACATGCACAAGCATTCACGTCATTGTCCTGCAGGACTGTTACAACCATTACCCATTCCACGTCGACCCTGGTCCCACATCGCCATTGACTTCGTCACGGATCTTCCTCTTTCTCAGGGCAACACCACCATTCTAACAGTAATTGACAGATTTTCCAAAGCGTGCAGACTTATACCCATCGCCAAACTACCCACGGCTTTAGAGACAGCAGAATTATTGTGCAACCACGTATTCCGGTTTTATGGGATACCAGAGGATATCGTGTCGGATCGGGGCCCCCAGTTTACATCCAGGGTGTGGTCCGCTTTCTTCAAAAACCTCAACATTAATATCAGCTTAACTTCTGGATATCACCCCCAGTCCAATGGGCAAACCGAACGCCTAAATCAAGAAATCACTCGGTTTCTACGAACATATTGTCATCAAAACCAAGAGGATTGGAGCAGATTTCTTATGTGGGCAGAATATGCTCAGAATTCACTGAGAAAAGCAGCAACCGGCATAACTCCCTTTCAGTGCATACTAGGTTTCCAACCACCACTGTTTCCCTGGTCAGGGGTACCCACGGAGCTCCCTGCAGTCAACGACTGGTTCCATCGCAGTGAAATCACATGGAATTCTGCTCATACCCATCTATCACGAGCCATTAGGCGCTTCAAGGAACAAGCGGATCGCCATCGGCGCCCCAACCCGATATACTCACAAGGTCAATGGGTGTGGCTATCTACAAGGGACCTCCGTCTCAGACTCCCATGCAAAAAACTCAGCCCCAGGTACGTGGGACCGTTTAAAATTGAGAGACAAATAACTCCTGTATCATACCGTCTTACTCTGCCTAACCACTATCGCATTTCTCCCACATTTCATGTATCCCTGCTCAAGCCTGCTGCTGGTCCAGCCGAGGTGGAGAGGGAGTTGGCAGCCGGTGAACAGGGTCCTCCACCCATCATTATAGACGGCGAGGAGGCGTATCAGGTCCATGACATCCTGAGCTCCAGATGCCGGGGCGGGAATCTACAATACCTGATAGATTGGGAGGGGTACGGTCCGGAGGAACGATCGTGGATCAACAGAGCAGATATTCTCGACCCCTCTTTACTGAGAGAATTTCATCGTCAACATCCGGAAATGCCGGCCCCTCGTCCCCGTGGAAGACCCCGGCGCTGCTTGCCTTCTCACGTCAGGAGCCGTTCGCAGGAGGGGGGCTCTGTCACCAACTCGGTCCCAGCCATTCCCCTCACTGGCCAGCAGAGGTCTCGCTCACCGGAATTCTAGACACTACATCCCCCCATAATTCCTTCGGGCCAGCTGATTGCGCTGCACCTGACTGTGATCACAAACTCCCTCACAGACTATTTAAGCAGCGTTCACGCTCACTTTATTGCGAAGTCTTGTTCTGCCCTGCTGACATTACTGAGCGTTTTCCTGATTCCTGTTTGATTCATTGTTGCCAACCCGGACTGTCTTTGACCTTGTTTTGCCTGCCGCCTGCCCAGATTCTCTGCTTCTCTCCACGTTATTGCTTCTCGCTGCTTGCCTCTGACCAATGCCTGTTATACTGACCAACGCCTGTGATCTGCCTGCCTATCGATCTCATAAGCCTGTCATTCAAGTGAGTTTATCTATCAGTACCTTGTGTGTGCTTCTTATTGAACTGTGTTTAATAAACGTACTGCAAATGGATCCCTCGTTGTCTGAGTCCCCATTACAAAGGGAGCCTCCAAGAAGTTTTTATTGGGATCTGCTGATTGTGAGGGGGCAGCAAAAGAAACTGCATTTTCCATCAGCTTAATATCAGGGGTTGCCACAACGGAATGAACTGGGTACTACTTTGGCATATGTTTTACACAGCAGATGCTCTTCCAGCTGCAACCCAGCACTGTGAAACACCCATACACTCTCGCATTCACACACACACTCCTACACTATGCTCAAATTCCCCTACAGTGTAACGCATGTGTTTGGACTTGTTGGGGGAAACCGTAGCACCTAGAGGAAACCAACACCAACACATGGAGAACAACCAAACTCCACACAGAAATGCCAACTGACCCAGCCGGGACTCGAACCAGCAACCCTCTTGCTGTGAGTCGACAGTCTGAGCCACTGTGCTGCCCCAGTGTAGTTATTAATAACTTCTGAATGTTTTACAGTTTGATTTTGTAATAATAATGTATGTTTATTTATTGTAATATGTATGTTAATATTTACTCACAATGTTATTTATTTTTTAATATTTATAATGTTATTTATAATAAAGTTAAATATTATAATAATGTTATCATATTATATAATATTATAATACATAATTATAATAATGTTAAATTATAAATTATATAAATTTATTTTTATTATTAATGTTTTTTAATAGTTTATTTTATATGTAATGATAAGTCTCAAAGTTTGTCTTTTTATTATAGACAAACTTATTCTTGTATGGGTAACATTTTACAATAAGGTTGTATGTATTAATAAATGTTAATGTATTTACTAACATAAACAAACAATGAATGATACATTTATTTATTCATCTTTGGTAACATTAGTAAGTAGTAAAAAAAGTTGTTCATTGTTTATTCATGTTAACTCACGATGGCTTAACTAATGTTTACAAGCATGACTTTGGATTTTATTAATGCATTAGTAAATGCTGTACTATGATTAATTATGCTGTACACGTATTGTTCATGCTTAGTTCATATTAGTTAAACCATTAACTAAGATTAACTAATGAAAATATTGTAAAGCAAAACTGTTGTATGTATGTTGTTATATCTGTTATATTTGTATGTAGTTTATATTTATTTTGTTATATTTGTCAATGTGTTTATCAAACATTTCACCATAATCTAAGTGTTTAAGGTATTTTAGTCATGCAGTACGTATTATCAATAAATTGTACAATGATGAAGTATTTTGTACTTGATTTCATTATTGGATAAATTAATATTGGCTACAATTGTACAGGCTAATATAATAATAATAATAATAATAATCCCGTTGGTAGACCGCCGACTTTGCCGCCTTATGTTAGCTGGGATAAGAATATTTTGTGTGGATGGTCGCAATGTTTAGACGCAAACAAAACAATATTAATTATAAATGGATTATACATATAACCTAGGGAAAAACGGTGTAAAGTGCACTTATTTTCGAGGTAGCACACTCCTGTGCTGATTGTTTTGTAAAGAAGAAGTTTGGTTCTATAGGAAATATATGTGTTATGAAACTCCAATCTAGATGGTGGCGGAAATGCTCCCAAAAGCTGGTTGACAACCGCCATAAAGAACACAAGAAGTAAAAGAAGGAACTCGTGGATTCCGGTCAGAAAGGTAAGGTTTTTACTGCTTGTATACTGTATACTGTGGAAATTTAGTGTTCAAAACTTTTTTTACAGTGTTAGGTTGTAACAGTGTTTGGTCATTTAAAACAATTTGACACAAAATGCAACTTGTTTTAAAGAAACACGACTGAAGCTAATTGATGTGTATGCTAACGTTACGTTACAAACACGTCTGAAAGTTCCTGTTCCTTTTACACAATGTTAGATTGTAACAGTGTTAACTGAAAACTATTTTAATTATTTTTAACAAACATGACTGAAACAAATTAGTGTGTATGCTAACGTTACGTAAAAGAAAGTTTCTGTAGACGAATCTGTTAACACTAACATGGCAAAACATGTGCTTTTTATTTCTAAGTTAACATTATAAAGTACCGTGAGTGTTGAAAAAATCATTTTACAGGCATATACTTACCCAACAGAAATAATTCTGAGTGATTATATGTAAATAAAAATTTATCGTTTTGGATTTATAAAATATTGTTTAACTTGTTTTTGCAGTGCATCACGAAAAGTGATCGAAACTCGATACTGTTTACTATTCTCTTTAAATTATCTAAGAGAAATATATTAGTATGTGCTTTTATTCATATATGTTAGCCTATGTGAATCAATTATATCTTATGTTCAAGCTGTAACTTGTGCATGTAAAACTAAACATCTTAAAGCAGATTTTGATGTTTTTTTGGTTATTGACAGTAATAAATTATGATTTAAATGAATAGGTAACAATATTTTACGGTTAAGTCTTATTATTCTTGTTTAACAAACTTTAGTGAGGTAATTTTGCAGCACATAACAAAGACAAAAGATGCCAATGGCAGATGACAAAAGATGCCATTGTCAATGAACGTGAATATACATGTTATAGTTAGGTGCTTATAGTCCATTATAAGCTGTAAACTGTTGATACATTTTCAACATACTTGAGCTTTTCAGACTTTACATTACTAATTGCTTCACAAACAGCTGAAATGGTTTATTGTTATTGGCTATCATCATCATCAAACATTTTCCACAATGGTAGGTTAACAGTGTTTAGAACCTGAGCAAGGCCTATAGT